>OY804584.1:15787241-16312241 GCA_963680875.1 Bathymodiolus brooksi
GGTAGGTAATAACTGTAGTCATAGGTGACTGTTTAAATGTGTAGTAGGTAACAACTGTAGTCATAGGTGACTGTTTAACAGTATAGTAGGTAACAACTGTAGTCATAGGTGACTGTTTAACTGTATAGTAGGTAATAACTCTAGTCTTAGGTGACTATTTAACTGTATAGTAGGTAATAACTCTAGTCTTAGGTGACTATTTAACTGTATAGTAGGTAATAACTCTAGTCTTAGGTGACTATTTAACTGTATAGTAGGTAATAACTCTAGTCTTAGGTGACTATTTAACTGTATAGTAGGTAATAACTCTAGTCTTAGGTGACTATTTAACTGTATAGTAGGTAATAACTGTAGTCTTAGGTGACTATTTAACTGCATAGTAGGTAATAACTCTAGTCTTAGGTGACTATTTAAATGTATAGTAGGTAATAACTCTAGTCTTAGGTGACTATTTAACTGTATAGTAGGTAATAACTCTAGTCTTAGGTGACTATTTAACTGTATAGTAGGTAATAACTCTAGTCTTAGGTGACTATTTAACTGTATAGTAGGTAATAACTCTAGTCTTAGGTGACTATTTAACTGCATAGTAGGTAATAACTCTAGTCTTAGGTGACTATTTAACTGTATGGTAGGTAATAACTCTAGTCTTAGGTGACTATTTAACTGCATAGTAGGTAATAACTCTAGTCTTAGGTGACTATTTAACTGTATGGTAGGTAATAACTCTAGTCTTAGGTAACTATTTAACTGTATAGTAGGTAATAACTCTAGTCTTAGGTGACTATTTAACTGTATAGTAGGTAATAACTCTAGTCTTAGGTGACTATTTAACTGTATAGTAGGTAATAACTCTAGTCTTAGGTGACTATTTAACTGTATAGTAGGTAATAACTCTAGTCTTAGGTGACTATTTAACTGTATGGTAGGTAATAACTGTAGTCTTAGGTGACTATTTAACTGTATGGTAGGTAATAACTCTAGTCTTAGGTGACTATTTAACTGTATAGTAGGTAATAACTCTAGTCTTAGGTGACTATTTAACTGTATAGTAGGTAATAACTCTAGTCTTAGGTGACTTTTTAACTGTAAAGTAGGTAATAACTCTAGTCTTAGGTGACTATTTAACTGTATAGTAGGTAATAACTCTAGTCTTAGGTGACTATTTAACTGTATAGTAGGTAATAACTCTAGTCTTAGGTGACTATTTAACTGTATAGTAGGTAATAACTCTAGTCTTAGGTGACTATTTAACTGTATGGTAGGTAATAACTGTAGTCTTAGGTGACTATTTAACTGTATAGTAGGTAATAACTCTAGTCTTAGGTGACTATTTAACTGTATAGTAGGTAATAACTCTAGTCTTAGGTGACTATTTAACTCTATAGTAGGTAATAACTGTAGTTTTATGTGACTATTTAACTGTATAGTAGGTAATAACTCTAGTCTTAGGTGACTATTTAACTGTATAGTAGGTAATAACTCTAGTCTTAGGTGACTATTTAACTGTATAGTAGGTAATAACTCTAGTCATAGGTGACTATTTAACTGTATAGTAGGTAATAACTCTAGTCATAGGTGACTATTTAACTGTATGGTAGGTAATAACTGTAGTCTTAGGTGACTATTTAACTGTATAGTAGGTAATAACTGTAGTCATAGGTGACTATTTAACTGTATAGTAGGTAATAACTCTAGTCTTAGGTGACTATTTAACTGTATGGTAGGTAATAGCTCTAGTCTTAGGTGACTATTTAACTGTATAGTAGGTAATAACTCTAGTCTTAGGTGACTATTTAACTGTATAGTAGGTAATAACTCTAGTCTTAGGTGACTATTTAACTGTATAGTAGGTAATAACTATAGTTGTAGGTGACTGTTTAACTGTATAGTAGGTAATAACTCTAGTTGTAGGTGACTGTTTAACTGTATAGTAGGTAATAACTATAGTTGTAGGTGACTATTTAACTGTATAGTAGGTAATAACTATAGTTGTAGGTGACTGTTTAACTGTATAGTAGGTAATAACTCTAGTTGTAGGTGACTGTTTAACTGTATAGTAGGTAATGACTGTAGTCATAGGTAACTGTTTAACTCTATGGTAGGTAATAACTATAGTCATAGGTGACTGTTTAACTGTATAGTAGGTAATAACTATAGTTGTAGGTGACTGTTTAACTGTATAGTAGGTAATAACTGTAGTCATAGGTGACTGTTTAACTGTATAGTAGGTAATAACTGTAGTCATAGGTGACTGTTTACATGTATAGTAAGTAATAACTGTAGTCTTAGGTGACTGTTTAACTGTATGGTAGGTAATATCTGTGGTCATAGGTGACTGTTTAACTGTATAGTAGGTAATAACTGTAGTCATAGGTAACTGTTTAACTGTATAGTAGGTAATAACTGTAGTCTTAGGTGACTGTTTAACTGTATGGTAGGTAATATCTGTAGTCTTAGGTAACTGTTTAACTGTATAGTAGGTAATAACTGTAGTCTTAGGTGACTGTTTAACTGTATGGTAGGTAATATCTGTAGTCATATGTAACTGTTTAACTGTATAGTAGGTAATAACTGTAGTCATAGGTGACTGTTTAACTGTATAGTAGGTAATAACTGTAGTCATAGGTGACTGTTTAACTGTATAGTAGGTAATAACTGTAGTCATAGGTGACTGTTTAACTGTATAGTAGGTACTAACTGTAGTCATAGGTGACTGTTTAATTGTATAGTAGGTAATAACTGTAGTCATAGGTGACTGTTTAACTGTATAGTAGGTAATAACTGTGGTCATAGGTGACTGTTTAACTGTATGGTAGGTAACAACTGTAGTCATAGGTGACTGATTAACTGTATAGTAGGTAATAACTGTAGTCATAGGTGACTGTTTTACTGTATAGTAGGTAATAACTGTGGTCATATGTGACTGTTTAACTGTATGGTAGGTAACAGCTGTAGTCATATGTAACTGTTTAACTGTATAGTAGGTAATAACTGTAGTCATTGGTGACTGTTTAACTGTATAGTAGGTAATAACTATAGTAATAGGTGACTGTTTAACTGTGTAGTAGGTAATAACTGTAGTCATAGGTGACTGTTTAATTGTATAGTAGGTAATAACTGTAGACATAGGTGAATATTTAACTGTATGGTAGGTAATAACTGTAGTCATAGGTGACTGTTTAACTGTGTAGTAGGGTAATAACTGTAGTCATAGGTGACTGTTTAACTGTATAGTATGTAATAACTGTAGTCATAGGTGACTGTTTAACTGTATGGTAGGTAATAACTGTAGTTGTAGGTGACTGTTTAACTGTATAGTAGGTAATAACTGTAGTCATAGGTGACTATTTAACTGTATAGTAGGTAATAACTGTAGTCTTAGGTGACTGTTTAACTGTATGGTAGGTAATATCTGTAGTCATAGGTGACTGTTTAACTGTATGGTAGGTAATATCTGTAGTCATAGGTGACTGTTTAACTGTATAGTAGGTAATAACTGTAGTCATAGGTAACTGTTTAACTGTAAAGTAGGTAATAACTGTAGTTTTAGGTGACTGTTTAACTGTATGGTAGGTAATATCTGTAGTCTTAGGTGACTGTTTAACTGTATGGTAGGTAATATCTGTAGTCATATGTAACTGTTTAACTGTATAGTAGGTAATAACTGTAGTCATAGGTGACTGTTTAACTGTATAGTAGGTAATAACTCTAGTCTTAGGTGACTATTTAACTGTATGTTAGGTAATAACTCTAGTCTTAGGTGACTATTTAACTGTATAGTAGGTAATAACTCTAGTCTTAGGTGACTATTTAACTGTATGGTAGGTAATAACTCTAGTCTTAGGTGACTATTTAACTGTATAGTAGGTAATAACTGTAGTCTTAGGTGACTATTTAACTGTATAGTAGGTAATAACTATAGTTGTAGGTGACTGTTTAACTGTATAGTAGGAAATAACTATAGTTGTAGGTGACTATTTAACTGTATAGTAGGTAATAACTATAGTTGTAGGTGACTGTTTAACTGTATAGTAGGTAATAACTCTAGTTGTAGGTGACTGTTTAACTGTATAGTAGGTAATGACTGTAGTCATAGGTAACTGTTTAACTCTATGGTAGGTAATAACTATAGTCATAGGTGACTGTTTAACTGTATAGTAGGTAATAACTATAGTTGTAGGTGACTGTTTAACTGTATAGTAGGTAATAACTGTAGTCATAGGTGACTGTTTAACTGTATAGTAGGTAATAACTGTAGTCATAGGTGACTATTTAACAGTATAGTAGATAATAACTGTAGTCTTAGGTGACTGTTTAACTGTATGGTAGGTAATATCTGTAATCATAGGTGACTGTTTAACTGTATAGTAGGTAATAACTGTAGTCATAGGTAACTGTTTAACTGTATAGTAGGTAATAACTGTAGTCTTAGGTGACTGTTTAACTGTATGGTAGGAAATATCTGTAGTCTTAGGTAACTGTTTAACTGTATAGTAGGTAATAACTGTAGTCTTAGGTGACTGTTTAACTGTATGGTAGGTAATATCTGTAGTCATATGTAACTGTTTAACTGTATAGTAGGTAATAACTGTAGTCATAGGTGACTGTTTAACTGTATAGTAGGTAATAACTGTAGTCATAGGTGACTGTTTAACTGTATAGTAGGTAATAACTGTAGTCATAGGTGACTGTTTAACTGTATAGTAGGTAATAACTGTAGTCATAGGTGACTGTTTAATTGTATAGTAGGTAATAACTGTAGTCATAGGTGACTGTTTAACTGTATAGTAGGTAATAACTGTGGTCATAGGTGACTGTTTAACTGTATGGTAGGTAACAACTGTAGTCATAGGTGACTGTTTAACTGTATAGTAGGTAATAACTGTAGTCATAGGTGACTGTTTAACTGTATAGTAGGTAATAACTGTGGTCATATGTGACTGTTTAACTGTATGGTAGGTAACAGCTGTAGTCATATGTAACTGTTTAACTGTATAGTAGGTAATAACTGTAGTCATTGGTGACTGCTTAACTGTATAGTAGGTAATAACTATAGTAATAGGTGACTGTTTAACTGTGTAGTAGGTAATAACTGTAGTCATAGGTGACTGTTTAACTGTATAGTAGGTAATAACTGTAGACATAGGTGACTATTTAACTGTATGGTAGGTAATAACTGTAGTCATAGGTGACTGTTTAACTGTGTAGTAGGGTAATAACTGTAGTCATAGGTGACTGTTTAACTGTAAAGTAGGTAATAACTGTAGTCATAGGTGACTGTTTAACTGTATGGTAGGTAATAACTGTAGTTGTAGGTGACTGTTTAACTGTATAGTAGGTAATAACTGTAGTCATAGGTGACTATTTAACTGTATAGTAGGTAATAACTGTAATCTTAGGTGACTGTTTAACTGTATGGTAGGTAATATCTGTAGTCATAGGTGACTGTTTAACTGTATAGTAGGTAATACCTGTAGTCATAGGTAACTGTTTAACTGTAAAGTAGGTAATAACTGTAGTCATAGGTGACTGATTAACTGTATAGTAGGTAATAACTGTAGTCATATGTGACTGTTTAACTGTATAGTAGGTAATAACTGTGGTCATAGGTGACTGTTTAACTGTATGGTAGGTAACAACTGTAGTCATAGGTGACTGTTTAACTGTATAGTAGGTAATAACTGTTGTCATAGGTGACTGTTTAACTGTATAGTAGGTAATAACTGTGGTCATAGGTGACTGTTTAACTGTATGGTAGGTAACAACTGTAGTCATATGTAACTGTTTAACTGTATAGTAGGTAATAACTGTAGTCATTGGTGACTGTTTAACTGTATAGTAGGTAATAACTATAGTAATAGGTGACTGTTTAACTGTGTAGTAGGTAATAACTGTAGTCATAGTTGACTGTTTAACTGTATAGTAGGTAATAACTGTAGACATAGGTGACTATTTAACTGTATAGTAGGTAATAACTGTAGTCATAGGTGACTGTTTAACTGTGTAGTAGGGTAATAACTGTAGTCATAGGTGACTGTTTAACTGTATAGTAGGTAATAACTGTAGTCATAGATGACTGTTTAACTGTATGGTAGGTAATAATTGTAGTCATAGGTGACTGTTTAACTGTATAGTAGGTAATAACTGTAGTCATAGGTGACTGTTTAACTGTATGGTAGGTAAAAACTGTAGTCATAGGTGACTGTTTAACTGTATATTAGGTAATGACTGTAGTCATAGGTAACTGTTCAACTCTATGGTAGGTAATAACTATAGTCATAGGTGACTGTTTAACTGTATATTAGGTAATAACTGTAGTTGTAGGTGACTGTTTAACTGTATAGTAGGTAATAACTGTAGTCATAGGTGACTGTTTAACTGTATAGTAGGTAATAACTGTAGTCATAGGTGACTGTTTAACTGTATAGTAGGTAATAACTGTAGTCATAGGTGACTGTTTACCTGTATAGTAGGTAATAACTGTAGACATAGGTGACTGTTTAACTTTATAGTAAGTAATAACTGTAGTCATAGGTGACTGTTTAACTGTATAGTAGGTAATAACTGTAGTCATAGGTGACTGTTTAACTGTATAGTAGGTAATAACTGTAGCCATAGGTGACTGTTTAACTGTATAGTAGGTAATAACTGTAGTCATAGGTGACTGTTTAACTGTATAGTAGGTAATAACTGTAGTCATAGGTGACTGTTTAACTGTATAGTAGGTAATAACTGTAGTCATAGGTGACTGTTTAACTGTATAGTAGGTAATAACTCTAGTCATAGGTGACTGTTTAACTGTAGACATAGGTGACTGTTTAACTGTATAGTAGGTAATAACTGTAGACATAGGTGACTGTTTAACTGTATAGTAGGTAATAACTGTAGTCATAGGTGACTGTTTAACTGTATAGTAGGTAATAACTGTAGACATAGGTGACTGTTTAACTGTATATTAGGTAATAACTGTAGACATATGTGACTGTTTAACTGTATAGTAGGTAATAACTGTAGTCAAAGGTGACTGTTTAACTGTTTATTAGGTAATAACTGTAGTCATAGGTGACTGTTTAACTGTATAGTAGGTAATAACTGTATACATAGGTGACTGTTTAACTGTATAGTAGGTAATAACTGTATACATAGGTGACTGTTTAACTGTATGGTAGGTAATAACTGTAGTCAAAGGTCACTGTTTAACTGTATAGTAGGTAACAACTGTAGTCATAGGTGAGTGTTTAACTGTATAGTAGGTAATAACTGTAGACATATGTGAATGTTTAACTGTATAGTAGGTAATAACTGTAGTCAAAGGTGACTGTTTAACTGTTTATTAGGTAATAACTGTAGTCATAGGTGACTGTTTAACTGTATAGTAGGTAATAACTGTAGTCATAGGTGACTGTTTAACTGTATGGTAGGTAATAACTGTAGTCTTAGGTAACTGTTTAACTGTATAGTAGGTAATAACTGTAGACATAGGTGACTGTTTAACTGTATAGTAGGTAATAACTGTAGTCATAGGTGACTGTTTTACTGTATGATAGGTAATAACTGTAGTCATAGGTGACTGTTTAACTGTATAGTAGGTAATAACTGTAGTCATAGGTGACTGTTTAACTGTATGGTAGGTAATAACTGTAGTCTTAGGTAACTGTTTAACTGTATAGTAGGTAATAACTGTAGTCTTAGGTGACTGTTTAACTGTATAGTAGGTAATAACTGTAGTCAAACGTGACTGTTTAAATGTATGGTAGGTAATAACTGTAGTCTTAGATAACTGTTTAACTGTATAGTAGGTAATAACTGTAGTCTTTGGTGACTGTTTAACTGTATAGTAGGTAATAACTGTAGTCAAACGTGACTGTTTAAATGTATGGTAGGTAATAACTGTAGTCTTAGGTAACTGTTTAACTGTATAGTAGGTAATAACTGTAGTATTAGGTAACTGTTTAACTGTATAGTAGGTAATAACTGTAGTCATAGGTGACTGTTTAACTGTATAGTAGGTAATATCTGTAGTCATATGTAACTGTTTAACTGTATAGTAGGTAATAACTGTAGTCATAGGTGACTGTTTAACTGTATAGTAGGTAATAACTGTAGTCATAGGTGACTGTTTAACTGTATAGTAGGTAATAACTGTAGTCATAGGTGACTGTTTAACTGTATAGTAGGTAATAACTGTAGTCATAGGTGACTGTTTAATTGTATAGTAGGTAATAACTGTAGTCATATGTGACTGTTTAACTGTATAGTAGGTAATAACTGTGGTCATAGGTGACTGTTTAACTGTATGGTAGGTAACAACTGTAGTCATAGGTGACTGTTTAACTGTATAGTAGGTAATAACTGTTGTCATAGGTGACTGTTTAACTGTATAGTAGGTAATAACTGTGGTCATAGGTGACTGTTTAACTGTATGGTAGGTAACAACTGTAGTCATATGTAACTGTTTAACTGTATAGTAGGTAATAACTGTAGTCATTGGTGACTGTTTAACTGTATAGTAGGTAATAACTATAGTAATAGGTGACTGTTTAACTGTGTAGTAGGTAATAACTGTAGTCATAGGTGACTGTTTAACTGTATAGTAGGTAATAACTGTAGACATAGGTGACTATTTAACTGTATAGTAGGTAATAACTGTAGTCATAGGTGACTGTTTAACTGTGTAGTAGGGTAATAACTGTAGTCATAGGTGACTGTTTAACTGTATAGTAGGTAATAACTGTAGTCATAGGTGACTGTTTAACTGTATGGTAGGTAATAATTGTAGTCATAGGTGACTGTTTAACTGTATAGTAGGTAATAACTGTAGTCATAGGTGACTGTTTAACTGTATGGTAGGTAAAAACTGTAGTCATAGGTGACTGTTTAACTGTATATTAGGTAATGACTGTAGTCATAGGTAACTGTTTAACTCTATGGTAGGTAATAACTATAGTCATATGTGACTGTTTAACTGTATATTAGGTAATAACTGTAGTTGTAGGTGACTGTTTAACTGTATAGTAGGTAATAACTGTAGTCATAGGTGACTGTTTAACTGTATAGTAGGTATTAACTGTAGTCACAGGTGACTGTTTAATTGTATGGTAGGTAATAACTGTAGTCATAGGTGACTGTTTAACTGTATAGTAGGTAATAACTGTAGTCATAGGTGACTGTTTAACTGTATAGTAGGTAATAACTGTAGTCATAGGTGACTGTTTAACTGTATAGTAGGTAATAACTGTAGACATAGGTGACTGTTTAACTTTATAGTAAGTAATAACTGTAGTCATAGGTGACTGTTTAACTGTATAGTAGGTAATAACTGTAGTCATAGGTGACTGTTTAACTGTATAGTAGGTAATAACTGTAGCCATAGGTGACTGTTTAACTGTATAGTAGGTAATAACTGTAGTCATAGGTGACTGTTTAACTGTATAGTAGGTAATAACTGTAGTCATAGGTGACTGTTTAACTGTATAGTAGGTAATAACTGTAGTCATAGGTGACTGTTTAACTGTATAGTAGGTAATAACTGTAGTCATAGGTGACTGTTTAACTGTAGACATAGGTGACTGTTTAACTGTATAGTAGGTAATAACTGTAGACATAGGTGACTGTTTAACTGTATAGTAGGTAATAACTGTAGTCATAGGTGACTGTTTAACTGTATAGTAGGTAATAACTGTAGACATAGGTGACTGTTTAACTGTATAGTAGGTAATAACTGTAGACATAGGTGACTGTTTAACTGTATAGTAGGTAATAACTGTAGTCATAGGTGACTGTTTAACTGTATAGTAGGTAATAACTCTAGTCTTAGGTGACTATTTAACTGTATAGTAGGTAATAACTCTAGTCTTAGGTGACTATTTAACTGTATGGTAGGTAATAACTCTAGTCTTAGGTGACTATTTAACTGCATAGTAGATAATAACTCTAGTCTTAGGTGACTATTTAAATGTATAGTAGGTAATAACTCTAGTCTTAGGTGACTATTTAACTGTATAGTAGGTAATAACTCTAGTCTTAGGTGACTATTTAACTGTATAGTAGGTAATAACTCTAGTCTTAGGTGACTATTTAACTGTATAGTAGGTAATAACTCTAGTCTTAGGTGACTATTTAACTGTATAGTAGGTAATAACTCTAGTCTTAGGTGACTATTTAACTGTATAGTAGGTAATAACTCTAGTCTTAGGTGACTATTTAACTGTATAGTAGGTAATAACTCTAGTCTTAGGTGACTATTTAACTGTATGGTAGGTAATAACTCTAGTCTTAGGTGACTATTTAACTGTATAGTAGGTAATAACTCTAGTCTTAGGTGACTATTTAACTGTATAGTAGGTAATAACTCTAGTCTTAGGTGACTATTTAACTGCATAGTAGGTAATAACTCTAGTCTTAGGTGACTATTTAACTGTATGGTAGGTAATAACTCTAGTCTTAGGTGACTATTTAACTGCATAGTAGGTAATAACTCTAGTCTTAGGTGACTATTTAACTGTATGGTAGGTAATAACTCTAGTCTTAGGTAACTATTTAACTGTATAGTAGGTAATAACTCTAGTCTTAGGTGACTATTTAACTGTATAGTAGGTAATAACTCTAGTCTTAGGTGACTATTTAACTGTATAGTAGGTAATAACTCTAGTCTTAGGTGACTATTTAACTGTATAGTAGGTAATAACTCTAGTCTTAGGTGACTATTTAACTGTATAGTAGGTAATAACTCTAGTCTTAGGTGACTATTTAACTGTATAGTAGGTAATAACTCTAGTCTTAGGTGACTATTTAACTGTATAGTAGGTAATAACTCTAGTCTTAGGTGACTATTTAACTGTATGGTAGGTAATAACTCTAGTCTTAGGTGACTATTTAACTGTATAGTAGGTAATAACTCTAGTCTTAGGTGACTATTTAACTGTATAGTAGGTAATGACTGTAGTTTTAGGTGACTATTTAACTGTATAGTAGGTAATAACTCTAGTCTTAGGTGACTATTTAACTGTATAGTAGGTAATAACTGTAGTTTTATGTGACTATTTAACTGTATAGTAGGTAATAACTCTAGTCTTAGGTGACTATTTAACTGTATAGTAGGTAATAACTCTAGTCTTAGGTGACTATTTAACTGTATAGTAGGTAATAACTCTAGTCTTAGGTGACTATTTAACTGTATAGTAGGTAATAACTCTAGTCTTAGGTGACTATTTAACTGTATAGTAGGTAATAACTCTAGTCATAGGTGACTATTTAACTGTATGGTAGGTAATAACTCTAGTCTTAGGTGACTATTTAACTGTATAGTAGGTAATAACTGTAGTCATAGGTGACTATTTAACTGTATAGTAGGTAATAACTCTAGTCTTAGGTGACTATTTAACTGTATGGTAGGTAATAGCTCTAGTCTTAGGTGACTATTTAACTGTATAGTAGGTAATAACTCTAGTCTTAGGTGACTATTTAACTGTATAGTAGGTAATAACTATAGTTGTAGGTGACTGTTTAACTGTATAGTAGGTAATAACTCTAGTTGTAGGTGACTGTTTAACTGTATAGTAGGTAATAACTATAGTTTTAGGTGACTATTTAACTGTATAGTAGGTAATAACTCTAGTTGTAGGTGACTGTTTAACTGTATAGTAGGTAATAACTCTAGTTGTAGGTGACTGTTTAACTGTATAGTAGGTAATGACTGTAGTCATAGGTAACTGTTTAACTCTATGGTAGGTAATAACTATAGTCATAGGTGACTGTTTAACTGTATAGTAGGTAATAACTATAGTTGTAGGTGACTGTTTAACTGTATAGTAGGTAATAACTGTAGTCATAGGTGACTGTTTAACTGTATAGTAGGTAATAACTGTAGTCATAGGTGACTGTTTACATGTATAGTAGGTAATAACTGTAGTCTTAGGTGACTGTTTAACTGTATGGTAGGTAATATCTGTAGTCATAGGTGACTGTTTAACTGTATAGTAGGTAATAACTGTAGTCATAGGTAACTGTTTAACTGTATAGTAGGTAATAACTGTAGTCTTAGGTGACTGTTTAACTGTATGGTAGGTAATATCTGTAGTCTTAGGTAACTGTTTAACTGTATAGTAGGTAATAACTGTAGTCTTAGGTGACTGTTTAACTGTATGGTAGGTAATATCTGTAGTCATATGTAACTGTTTAACTGTATAGTAGGTAATAACTGTAGTCATAGGTGACTGTTTAACTGTATAGTAGGTAATAACTGTAGTCATAGGTGACTGTTTAACTGTATAGTAGGTAATAACTGTAGTCATAGGTGACTGTTTAACTGTATAGTAGGTAATAACTGTAGTCATAGGTGACTGTTTAATTGTATAGTAGGTAATAACTGTAGTCATAGGTGACTGTTTAACTGTATAGTAGGTAATAACTGTGGTCATAGGTGACTGTTTAACTGTATGGTAGGTAACAACTGTAGTCATAGGTGACTGTTTAACTGTATAGTAGGTAATAACTGTAGTCATAGGTGACTGTTTTACTGTATAGTAGGTAATAACTGTGGTCATATGTGACTGTTTAACTGTATGGTAGGTAACAGCTGTAGTCATATGTAACTGTTTAACTGTATAGTAGGTAATAACTGTAGTCATAGGTGACTGTTTAACTGTATAGTAGGTAATAACTGTTGTCATAGGTGACTGTTTAACTGTATAGTAGGTAATAACTGTGGTCATAGGTGACTGTTTAACTGTATGGTAGGTAACAACTGTAGTCATATGTAACTGTTTAACTGTATAGTAGGTAATAACTGTAGTCATTGGTGACTGTTTAACTGTATAGTAGGTAATGACTATAGTAATAGGTGACTGTTTAACTGTGTAGTAGGTAATAACTGTAGTCATAGGTGACTGTTTAACTGTATAGTAGGTAATAACTGTAGACATAGGTGACTATTTAACTGTATAGTAGGTAATAACTGTAGTCATAGGTGACTGTTTAACTGTGTAGTAGGGTAATAACTGTAGTCATAGGTGACTGTTTAACTGTATAGTAGGTAATAACTGTAGTCATAGGTGACTGTTTAACTGTATGGTAGGTAATAATTGTAGTCATAGGTGACTGTTTAACTGTATAGTAGGTAATAACTGTAGTCATAGGTGACTGTTTAACTGTATGGTAGGTAAAAACTGTAGTCATAGGTGACTGTTTAACTGTATATTAGGTAATGACTGTAGTCATAGGTAACTGTTTAACTCTATGGTAGGTAATAACTATAGTCATATGTGACTGTTTAACTGTATATTAGGTAATAACTGTAGTTGTAGGTGACTGTTTAACTGTATAGTAGGTAATAACTGTAGTCATAGGTGACTGTTTAACTGTATAGTAGGTATTAACTGTAGTCACAGGTGACTGTTTAATTGTATGGTAGGTAATAACTGTAGTCATAGGTGACTGTTTAACTGTATAGTAGGTAATAACTGTAGTCATAGGTGACTGTTTAACTGTATAGTAGGTAATAACTGTAGTCATAGGTGACTGTTTAACTGTATAGTAGGTAATAACTGTAGACATAGGTGACTGTTTAACTTTATAGTAAGTAATAACTGTAGTCATAGGTGACTGTTTAACTGTATAGTAGGTAATAACTGTAGTCATAGGTGACTGTTTAACTGTATAGTAGGTAATAACTGTAGCCATAGGTGACTGTTTAACTGTATAGTAGGTAATAACTGTAGTCATAGGTGACTGTTTAACTGTATAGTAGGTAATAACTGTAGTCATAGGTGACTGTTTAACTGTATAGTAGGTAATAACTGTAGTCATAGGTGACTGTTTAACTGTATAGTAGGTAATAACTGTAGTCATAGGTGACTGTTTAACTGTAGACATAGGTGACTGTTTAACTGTATAGTAGGTAATAACTGTAGACATAGGTGACTGTTTAACTGTATAGTAGGTAATAACTGTAGTCATAGGTGACTGTTTAACTGTATAGTAGGTAATAACTGTAGACATAGGTGACTGTTTAACTGTATAGTAGGTAATAACTGTAGACATAAGTGACTGTTTAACTGTATAGTAGGTAATAACTGTAGTCATAGGTGACTGTTTAACTGTATAGTAGGTAATAACTCTAGTCTTAGGTGACTATTTAACTGTATAGTAGGTAATAACTCTAGTCTTAGGTGACTATTTAACTGTATAGTAGGTAATAACTCTAGTCTTAGGTGACTATTTAACTGCATAGTAGGTAATAACTCTAGTCTTAGGTGACTATTTAAATGTATAGTAGGTAATAACTCTAGTCTTAGGTGACTATTTAACTGTATAGTAGGTAATAAATCTAGTCTTAGGTGACTATTTAACTGTATAGTAGGTAATAACTCTAGTCTTAGGTGACTATTTAACTGTATAGTAGGTAATAACTCTAGTCTTAGGTGACTATTTAACTGCATAGTAGGTAATAACTCTAGTCTTAGGTGACTATTTAACTGTATGGTAGGTAATAACTCTAGTCTTAGGTGACTATTTAACTGCATAGTAGATAATAACTCTAGTCTTAGGTGACTATTTAAATGTATAGTAGGTAATAACTCTAGTCTTAGGTGACTATTTAACTGTATAGTAGGTAATAACTCTAGTCTTAGGTGACTATTTAACTGTATAGTAGGTAATAACTCTAGTCTTAGGTGACTATTTAACTGTATAGTAGGTAATAACTCTAGTCTTAGGTGACTATTTAACTGTATAGTAGGTAATAACTCTAGTCTTAGGTGACTATTTAACTGTATAGTAGGTAATAACTCTAGTCTTAGGTGACTATTTAACTGTATAGTAGGTAATAACTCTAGTCTTAGGTGACTATTTAACTGTATGGTAGGTAATAACTCTAGTCTTAGGTGACTATTTAACTGTATAGTAGGTAATAACTCTAGTCTTAGGTGACTATTTAACTGTATAGTAGGTAATAACTCTAGTCTTAGGTGACTATTTAACTGCATAGTAGGTAATAACTCTAGTCTTAGGTGACTATTTAACTGTATGGTAGGTAATAACTCTAGTCTTAGGTGACTATTTAACTGCATAGAAGGTAATAACTCTAGTCTTAGGTGACTATTTAACTGTATGGTAGGTAATAACTCTAGTCTTAGGTAACTATTTAACTGTATAGTAGGTAATAACTCTAGTCTTAGGTGACTATTTAACTGTATAGTAGGTAATAACTCTAGTCTTAGGTGACTATTTAACTGTATAGTAGGTAATAACTCTAGTCTTAGGTGACTATTTAACTGTATAGTAGGTAATAACTCTAGTCTTAGGTGACTATTTAACTGTATAGTAGGTAATAACTCTAGTCTTAGGTGACTATTTAACTGTATAGTAGGTAATAACTCTAGTCTTAGGTGACTATTTAACTGTATAGTAGGTAATAACTCTAGTCTTAGGTGACTATTTAACTGTATGGTAGGTAATAACTCTAGTCTTAGGTGACTATTTAACTGTATAGTAGGTAATAACTCTAGTCTTAGGTGACTATTTAACTGTATAGTAGGTAATGACTGTAGTTTTAGGTGACTATTTAACTGTATAGTAGGTAATAACTCTAGTCTTAGGTGACTATTTAACTGTATAGTAGGTAATAACTGTAGTTTTATGTGACTATTTAACTGTATAGTAGTTAATAACTCTAGTCTTAGGTGACTATTTAACTGTATAGTAGGTAATAACTCTAGTCTTAGGTGACTATTTAACTGTATAGTAGGTAATAACTCTAGTCTTAGGTGACTATTTAACTGTATAGTAGGTAATAACTCTAGTCTTAGGTGACTATTTAACTGTATAGTAGGTAATAACTCTAGTCATAGGTGACTATTTAACTGTATGGTAGGTAATAACTCTAGTCTTAGGTGACTATTTAACTGTATAGTAGGTAATAACTGTAGTCATAGGTGACTATTTAACTGTATAGTAGGTAATAACTCTAGTCTTAGGTGACTATTTAACTGTATGGTAGGTAATAGCTCTAGTCTTAGGTGACTATTTAACTGTATAGTAGGTAATAACTCTAGTCTTAGGTGACTATTTAACTGTATAGTAGGTAATAACTATAGTTGTAGGTGACTGTTTAACTGTATAGTAGGTAATAACTCTAGTTGTAGGTGACTGTTTAACTGTATAGTAGGTAATAACTATAGTTTTAGGTGACTATTTAACTGTATAGTAGGTAATAACTATAGTTGTAGGTGACTGTTTAACTGTATAGTAGGTAATAACTCTAGTTGTAGGTGACTGTTTAACTGTATAGTAGGTAATAACTCTAGTTGTAGGTGACTGTTTAACTGTATAGTAGGTAATGACTGTAGTCATAGGTAACTGTTTAACTCTATGGTAGGTAATAACTATAGTCATAGGTGACTGTTTAACTGTATAGTAGGTAATAACTATAGTTGTAGGTGACTGTTTAACTGTATAGTAGGTAATAACTGTAGTCATAGGTGACTGTTTAACTGTATAGTAGGTAATAACTGTAGTCATAGGTGACTGTTTACATGTATAGTAGGTAATAACTGTAGTCTTAGGTGACTGTTTAACTGTATGGTAGGTAATATCTGTAGTCATAGGTGACTGTTTAACTGTATAGTAGGTAATAACTGTAGTCATAGGTAACTGTTTAACTGTATAGTAGGTAATAACTGTAGTCTTAGGTGACTGTTTAACTGTATGGTAGGTAATATCTGTAGTCTTAGGTAACTGTTTAACTGTATAGTAGGTAATAACTGTAGTCTTAGGTGACTGTTTAACTGTATGGTAGGTAATATCTGTAGTCATATGTAACTGTTTAACTGTATAGTAGGTAATAACTGTAGTCATAGGTGACTGTTTAACTGTATAGTAGGTAATAACTGTAGTCATAGGTGACTGTTTAACTGTATAGTAGGTAATAACTGTAGTCATAGGTGACTGTTTAACTGTATAGTAGGTAATAACTGTAGTCATAGGTGACTGTTTAATTGTATAGTAGGTAATAACTGTAGTCATAGGTGACTGTTTAACTGTATAGTAGGTAATAACTGTGGTCATAGGTGACTGTTTAACTGTATGGTAGGTAACAACTGTAGTCATAGGTGACTGTTTAACTGTATAGTAGGTAATAACTGTAGTCATAGGTGACTGTTTTACTGTATAGTAGGTAATAACTGTGGTCATATGTGACTGTTTAACTGTATGGTAGGTAACAGCTGTAGTCATATGTAACTGTTTAACTGTATAGTAGGTAATAACTGTAGTCATAGGTGACTGTTTAACTGTATAGTAGGTAATAACTGTTGTCATAGGTGACTGTTTAACTGTATAGTAGGTAATAACTGTGGTCATAGGTGACTGTTTAACTGTATGGTAGGTAACAACTGTAGTCATATGTAACTGTTTAACTGTTTAGTAGGTAATAACTGTAGTCATTGGTGACTGTTTAACTGTATAGTAGGTAATGACTATAGTAATAGGTGACTGTTTAACTGTGTAGTAGGTAATAACTGTAGTCATAGGTGACTGTTTAACTGTATAGTAGGTAATAACTGTAGACATAGGTGACTATTTAACTGTATAGTAGGTAATAACTGTAGTCATAGGTGACTGTTTAACTGTGTAGTAGGGTAATAACTGTAGTCATAGGTGACTGTTTAACTGTATAGTAGGTAATAACTGTAGTCATAGGTGACTGTTTAACTGTATGGTAGGTAATAATTGTAGTCATAGGTGACTGTTTAACTGTATAGTAGGTAATAACTGTAGTCATAGGTGACTGTTTAACTGTATAGTAGGTAATAACTGTAGTCATAGGTGACTGTTTAACTGTATGGTAGGTAAAAACTGTAGTCATAGGTGACTGTTTAACTGTATATTAGGTAATGACTATAGTCATAGGTAACTGTTTAACTCTATGGTAGGTAATAACTATAGTCATATGTGACTGTTTAACTGTATATTAGGTAATAACTGTAGTTGTAGGTGACTGTTTAACTGTATAGTAGGTAATAACTGTAGTCATAGGTGACTGTTTAACTGTATAGTAGGTATTAACTGTAGTCACAGGTGACTGTTTAATTGTATGGTAGGTAATAACTGTAGTCATAGGTGACTGTTTAACTGTATAGTAGGTAATAACTGTAGTCATAGGTGACTGTTTAACTGTATAGTAGGTAATAACTGTAGTCATAGGTGACTGTTTAACTGTATAGTAGGTAATAACTGTAGACATAGGTGACTGTTTAACTTTATAGTAAGTAATAACTGTAGTCATAGGTGACTGTTTAACTGTATAGTAGGTAATAACTGTAGTCATAGGTGACTGTTTAACTGTATAGTAGGTAATAACTGTAGCCATAGGTGACTGTTTAACTGTATGGTAGGTAATAACTGTAGTCATAGGTGACTGTTTAACTGTATAGTAGGTAATAACTGTAGTCATAGGTGACTGTTTAACTGTATAGTAGGTAATAACTGTAGTCATAGGTGACTGTTTAACTGTATAGTAGGTAATAACTGTAGTCATAGGTGACTGTTTAACTGTAGACATAGGTGACTGTTTAACTGTATAGTAGGTAATAACTGTAGACATAGGTGACTGTTTAACTGTATAGTAGGTAATAACTGTAGTCATAGGTGACTGTTTAACTGTATAGTAGGTAATAACTGTAGACATAGGTGACTGTTTAACTGTATAGTAGGTAATAACTGTAGACATAGGTGACTGTTTAACTGTATAGTAGGTAATAAATGTAGTCATAGGTGACTGTTTAACTGTATAGTAGGTAATAACTCTAGTCTTAGGTGACTATTTAACTGTATAGTAGGTAATAACTCTAGTCTTAGGTGACTATTTAACTGTATAGTAGGTAATAACTCTAGTCTTAGGTGACTATTTAACTGCATAGTAGGTAATAACTCTAGTCTTAGGTGACTATTTAAATGTATAGTAGGTAATAACTCTAGTCTTAGGTGACTATTTAACTGTATAGTAGGTAATAAATCTAGTCTTAGGTGACTATTTAACTGTATAGTAGGTAATAACTCTAGTCTTAGGTGACTATTTAACTGTATAGTAGGTAATAACTCTAGTCTTAGGTGACTATTTAACTGCATAGTAGGTAATAACTCTAGTCTTAGGTGACTATTTAACTGCATAGTAGGTAATAACTCTAGTCTTAGGTGACTATTTAACTGTATGGTAGGTAATAACTCTAGTCTTAGGTAACTATTTAACTGTATAGTAGGTAATAACTCTAGTCTTAGGTGACTATTTAACTGTATAGTAGGTAATAACTCTAGTCTTAGGTGACTATTTAACTGTATAGTAGGTAATAACTCTAGTCTTAGGTGACTATTTAACTGTATAGTAGGTAATAACTCTAGTCTTAGGTGACTATTTAACTGTATAGTAGGTAATAACTATTTAACTATAGGTGACTGTTAAACTGTATGGTAGGTAATAACTCTAGTCTTAGGTGACTATTTAACTGTATAGTAGGTAATAACTCTAGTCTTAGGTGACTATTTAACTGTATAGTAGGTAATAACTCTAGTCTTAGGTGACTATTTAACTGTATAGTAGGTAATAACTCTAGTCATAGGTGACTATTTAACTGTATGGTAGGTAATAACTCTAGTCTTAGGTGACTATTTAACTGTATAGTAGGTAATAACTGTAGTCATAGGTGACTATTTAACTGTATAGTAGGTAATAACTCTAGTCTTAGGTGACTATTTAACTGTATGGTAGGTAATAGCTCTAGTCTTAGGTGACTATTTAACTGTATAGTAGGTAATAACTCTAGTCTTAGGTGACTATTTAACTGTATAGTAGGTAATAACTATAGTTGTAGGTGACTGTTTAACTGTATAGTAGGTAATAACTCTAGTTGTAGGTGACTGTTTAACTGTATAGTAGGTAATAACTATAGTTTTAGGTGACTATTTAACTGTATAGTAGGTAATAACTATAGTTGTAGGTGACTGTTTAACTGTATAGTAGGTAATAACTCTAGTTGTAGGTGACTGTTTAACTGTATAGTAGGTAATAACTCTAGTTGTAGGTGACTGTTTAACTGTATAGTAGGTAATGACTGTAGTCATAGGTAACTGTTTAACTCTATGGTAGGTAATAACTATAGTCATAGGTGACTGTTTAACTGTATAGTAGGTAATAACTATAGTTGTAGGTGACTGTTTAACTGTATAGTAGGTAATAACTGTAGTCATAGGTGACTGTTTAACTGTATAGTAGGTAATAACTGTAGTCATAGGTGACTGTTTACATGTATAGTAGGTAATAACTGTAGTCTTAGGTGACTGTTTAACTGTATGGTAGGTAATATCTGTAGTCATAGGTGACTGTTTAACTGTATAGTAGGTAATAACTGTAGTCATAGGTAACTGTTTAACTGTATAGTAGGTAATAACTGTAGTCTTAGGTGACTGTTTAACTGTATGGTAGGTAATATCTGTAGTCTTAGGTAACTGTTTAACTGTATAGTAGGTAATAACTGTAGTCTTAGGTGACTGTTTAACTGTATGGTAGGTAATATCTGTAGTCATATGTAACTGTTTAACTGTATAGTAGGTAATAACTGTAGTCATAGGTGACTGTTTAACTGTATAGTAGGTAATAACTGTAGTCATAGGTGACTGTTTAACTGTATAGTAGGTAATAACTGTAGTCATAGGTGACTGTTTAACTGTATAGTAGGTAATAACTGTAGTCATAGGTGACTGTTTAATTGTATAGTAGGTAATAACTGTAGTCATAGGTGACTGTTTAACTGTATAGTAGGTAATAACTGTGGTCATAGGTGACTGTTTAACTGTATGGTAGGTAACAACTGTAGTCATAGGTGACTGTTTAACTGTATAGTAGGTAATAACTGTAGTCATAGGTGACTGTTTTACTGTATAGTAGGTAATAACTGTGGTCATATGTGACTGTTTAACTGTATGGTAGGTAACAGCTGTAGTCATATGTAACTGTTTAACTGTATAGTAGGTAATAACTGTAGTCATAGGTGACTGTTTAACTGTATAGTAGGTAATAACTGTTGTCATAGGTGACTGTTTAACTGTATAGTAGGTAATAACTGTGGTCATAGGTGACTGTTTAACTGTATGGTAGGTAACAACTGTAGTCATATGTAACTGTTTAACTGTTTAGTAGGTAATAACTGTAGTCATTGGTGACTGTTTAACTGTATAGTAGGTAATGACTATAGTAATAGGTGACTGTTTAACTGTGTAGTAGGTAATAACTGTAGTCATAGGTGACTGTTTAACTGTATAGTAGGTAATAACTGTAGACATAGGTGACTATTTAACTGTATAGTAGGTAATAACTGTAGTCATAGGTGACTGTTTAACTGTGTAGTAGGGTAATAACTGTAGTCATAGGTGACTGTTTAACTGTATAGTAGGTAATAACTGTAGTCATAGGTGACTGTTTAACTGTATGGTAGGTAATAATTGTAGTCATAGGTGACTGTTTAACTGTATAGTAGGTAATAACTGTAGTCATAGGTGACTGTTTAACTGTATAGTAGGTAATAACTGTAGTCATAGGTGACTGTTTAACTGTATGGTAGGTAAAAACTGTAGTCATAGGTGACTGTTTAACTGTATATTAGGTAATGACTATAGTCATAGGTAACTGTTTAACTCTATGGTAGGTAATAACTATAGTCATATGTGACTGTTTAACTGTATATTAGGTAATAACTGTAGTTGTAGGTGACTGTTTAACTGTATAGTAGGTAATAACTGTAGTCATAGGTGACTGTTTAACTGTATAGTAGGTATTAACTGTAGTCACAGGTGACTGTTTAATTGTATGGTAGGTAATAACTGTAGTCATAGGTGACTGTTTAACTGTATAGTAGGTAATAACTGTAGTCATAGGTGACTGTTTAACTGTATAGTAGGTAATAACTGTAGTCATAGGTGACTGTTTAACTGTATAGTAGGTAATAACTGTAGACATAGGTGACTGTTTAACTTTATAGTAAGTAATAACTGTAGTCATAGGTGACTGTTTAACTGTATAGTAGGTAATAACTGTAGTCATAGGTGACTGTTTAACTGTATAGTAGGTAATAACTGTAGCCATAGGTGACTGTTTAACTGTATGGTAGGTAATAACTGTAGTCATAGGTGACTGTTTAACTGTATAGTAGGTAATAACTGTAGTCATAGGTGACTGTTTAACTGTATAGTAGGTAATAACTGTAGTCATAGGTGACTGTTTAACTGTATAGTAGGTAATAACTGTAGTCATAGGTGACTGTTTAACTGTAGACATAGGTGACTGTTTAACTGTATAGTAGGTAATAACTGTAGACATAGGTGACTGTTTAACTGTATAGTAGGTAATAACTGTAGTCATAGGTGACTGTTTAACTGTATAGTAGGTAATAACTGTAGACATAGGTGACTGTTTAACTGTATAGTAGGTAATAACTGTAGACATAGGTGACTGTTTAACTGTATAGTAGGTAATAAATGTAGTCATAGGTGACTGTTTAACTGTATAGTAGGTAATAACTCTAGTCTTAGGTGACTATTTAACTGTATAGTAGGTAATAACTCTAGTCTTAGGTGACTATTTAACTGTATAGTAGGTAATAACTCTAGTCTTAGGTGACTATTTAACTGCATAGTAGGTAATAACTCTAGTCTTAGGTGACTATTTAAATGTATAGTAGGTAATAACTCTAGTCTTAGGTGACTATTTAACTGTATAGTAGGTAATAAATCTAGTCTTAGGTGACTATTTAACTGTATAGTAGGTAATAACTCTAGTCTTAGGTGACTATTTAACTGTATAGTAGGTAATAACTCTAGTCTTAGGTGACTATTTAACTGCATAGTAGGTAATAACTCTAGTCTTAGGTGACTATTTAACTGCATAGTAGGTAATAACTCTAGTCTTAGGTGACTATTTAACTGTATGGTAGGTAATAACTCTAGTCTTAGGTAACTATTTAACTGTATAGTAGGTAATAACTCTAGTCTTAGGTGACTATTTAACTGTATAGTAGGTAATAACTCTAGTCTTAGGTGACTATTTAACTGTATAGTAGGTAATAACTCTAGTCTTAGGTGACTATTTAACTGTATAGTAGGTAATAACTCTAGTCTTAGGTGACTATTTAACTGTATAGTAGGTAATAACTATTTAACTATAGGTGACTGTTAAACTGTATGGTAGGTAATAACTCTAGTCTTAGGTGACTATTTAACTGTATAGTAGGTAATAACTCTAGTCTTAGGTGACTATTTAACTGTATAGTAGGTAATAACTCTAGTCTTAGGTGACTATTTAACTGTATAGTAGGTAATAACTCTAGTCTTAGGTGACTGTTTAACTGTATAGTAGGTATTAACTGTAGTCACAGGTGACTGTTTAATTGTATGGTAGGTAATAACTGTAGTCATAGGTGACTGTTTAACTGTATAGTAGGTAATAACTGTAGTCATAGGTGACTGTTTAACTGTATAGTAGGTAATAACTGTAGTCATAGGTGACTGTTTAACTGTATAGTAGGTAATAACTGTAGACATAGGTGACTGTTTAACTTTATAGTAAGTAATAACTGTAGTCATAGGTGACTGTTTAACTGTATAGTAGGTAATAACTGTAGTCATAGGTGACTGTTTAACTGTATAGTAGGTAATAACTGTAGCCATAGGTGACTGTTTAACTGTATGGTAGGTAATAACTGTAGTCATAGGTGACTGTTTAACTGTATAGTAGGTAATAACTGTAGTCATAGGTGACTGTTTAACTGTATAGTAGGTAATAACTGTAGTCATAGGTGACTGTTTAACTGTATAGTAGGTAATAACTGTAGTCATAGGTGACTGTTTAACTGTAGACATAGGTGACTGTTTAACTGTATAGTAGGTAATAACTGTAGACATAGGTGACTGTTTAACTGTATAGTAGGTAATAACTGTAGTCATAGGTGACTGTTTAACTGTATAGTAGGTAATAACTGTAGACATAGGTGACTGTTTAACTGTATAGTAGGTAATAACTGTAGACATAGGTGACTGTTTAACTGTATAGTAGGTAATAACTGTAGTCATAGGTGACTGTTTAACTGTATAGTAGGTAATAACTCTAGTCTTAGGTGACTATTTAACTGTATAGTAGGTAATAACTCTAGTCTTAGGTGACTATTTAACTGTATAGTAGGTAATAACTCTAGTCTTAGGTGACTATTTAACTGCATAGTAGGTAATAACTCTAGTCTTAGGTGACTATTTAAATGTATAGTAGGTAATAACTCTAGTCTTAGGTGACTATTTAACTGTATAGTAGGTAATAAATCTAGTCTTAGGTGACTATTTAACTGTATAGTAGGTAATAACTCTAGTCTTAGGTGACTATTTAACTGTATAGTAGGTAATAACTCTAGTCTTAGGTGACTGTTTAACTGCATAGTAGGTAATAACTCTAGTCTTAGGTGACTATTTAACTGTATGGTAGGTAATAACTCTAGTCTTAGGTAACTATTTAACTGTATAGTAGGTAATAACTCTAGTCTTAGGTGACTATTTAACTGTATAGTAGGTAATAACTCTAGTCTTAGGTGACTATTTAACTGTATAGTAGGTAATAACTCTAGTCTTAGGTGACTATTTAACTGTATAGTAGGTAATAACTCTAGTCTTAGGTGACTATTTAACTGTATAGTAGGTAATAACTATTTAACTATAGGTGACTGTTAAACTGTATGGTATGTAATAACTCTAGTCTTAGGTGACTATTTAACTGTATAGTAGGTAATAACTCTAGTCTTAGGTGACTATTTAACTGTATAGTAGGTAATAACTCTAGTCTTAGGTGACTATTTAACTGTATAGTAGGTAATAACTCTAGTCTTAGGTGACTGTTTAACTGTATAGTAGGTATTAACTGTAGTCACAGGTGACTGTTTAATTGTATGGTAGGTAATAACTGTAGTCATAGGTGACTGTTTAACTGTATAGTAGGTAATAACTGTAGTCATAGGTGACTGTTTAACTGTATAGTAGGTAATAACTGTAGTCATAGGTGACTGTTTAACTGTATAGTAGGTAATAACTGTAGACATAGGTGACTGTTTAACTTTATAGTAAGTAATAACTGTAGTCATAGGTGACTGTTTAACTGTATAGTAGGTAATAACTGTAGTCATAGGTGACTGTTTAACTGTATAGTAGGTAATAACTGTAGCCATAGGTGACTGTTTAACTGTATGGTAGGTAATAACTGTAGTCATAGGTGACTGTTTAACTGTATAGTAGGTAATAACTGTAGTCATAGGTGACTGTTTAACTGTATAGTAGGTAATAACTGTAGTCATAGGTGACTGTTTAACTGTATAGTAGGTAATAACTGTAGTCATAGGTGACTGTTTAACTGTAGACATAGGTGACTGTTTAACTGTATAGTAGGTAATAACTGTAGACATAGGTGACTGTTTAACTGTATAGTAGGTAATAACTGTAGTCATAGGTGACTGTTTAACTGTATAGTAGGTAATAACTGTAGACATAGGTGACTGTTTAACTGTATAGTAGGTAATAACTGTAGACATAGGTGACTGTTTAACTGTATAGTAGGTAATAACTGTAGTCATAGGTGACTGTTTAACTGTATAGTAGGTAATAACTCTAGTCTTAGGTGACTATTTAACTGTATAGTAGGTAATAACTCTAGTCTTAGGTGACTATTTAACTGTATAGTAGGTAATAACTCTAGTCTTAGGTGACTATTTAACTGCATAGTAGGTAATAACTCTAGTCTTAGGTGACTATTTAAATGTATAGTAGGTAATAACTCTAGTCTTAGGTGACTATTTAACTGTATAGTAGGTAATAAATCTAGTCTTAGGTGACTATTTAACTGTATAGTAGGTAATAACTCTAGTCTTAGGTGACTATTTAACTGTATAGTAGGTAATAACTCTAGTCTTAGGTGACTATTTAACTGCATAGTAGGTAATAACTCTAGTCTTAGGTGACTATTTAACTGCATAGTAGGTAATAACTCTAGTCTTAGGTGACTATTTAACTGTATGGTAGGTAATAACTCTAGTCTTAGGTAACTATTTAACTGTATAGTAGGTAATAACTCTAGTCTTAGGTGACTATTTAACTGTATAGTAGGTAATAACTCTAGTCTTAGGTGACTATTTAACTGTATAGTAGGTAATAACTCTAGTCTTAGGTGACTATTTAACTGTATAGTAGGTAATAACTCTAGTCTTAGGTGACTATTTAACTGTATAGTAGGTAATAACTATTTAACTATAGGTGACTGTTAAACTGTATGGTAGGTAATAACTCTAGTCTTAGGTGACTATTTAACTGTATAGTAGGTAATAACTCTAGTCTTAGGTGACTATTTAACTGTATAGTAGGTAATAACTCTAGTCTTAGGTGACTATTTAACTGTATAGTAGGTAATAACTCTAGTCTTAGGTGACTATTTAACTGTATGGTAGGTAATAACTCTAGTCTTAGGTGACTATTTAACTGTATAGTAGGTAATAACTCTAGTCTTAGGTGACTATTTAACTGTATAGTAGGTAATGACTGTAGTTTTAGGTGACTATTTAACTGTATAGTAGGTAATAACTCTAGTCTTAGGTGACTATTTAACTGTATAGTAGGTAATAACTGTAGTTTTATGTGACTATTTAACTGTATAGTAGGTAATAACTCTAGTCTTAGGTGACTATTTAACTGTATAGTAGGTAATAACTCTAGTCTTAGGTGACTATTTAACTGTATAGTAGGTAATAACTCTAGTCATAGGTGACTATTTAACTGTATAGTAGGTAATAACTCTAGTCATAGGTGACTATTTAACTGTATGGTAGGTAATAACTCTAGTCTTAGGTGACTATTTAACTGTATAGTAGGTAATAACTGTAGTCATAGGTGACTATTTAACTGTATAGTAGGTAATAACTCTAGTCTTAGGTGACTATTTAACTGTATGGTAGGTAATAGCTCTAGTCTTAGGTGACTATTTAACTGTATAGTAGGTAATAACTCTAGTCTTAGGTGACTATTTAACTGTATAGTAGGTAATAACTCTAGTCTTAGGTGACTATTTAACTGTATAGTAGGTAATAACTATAGTTGTAGGTGACTGTTTAACTGTATAGTAGGTAATAACTCTAGTTGTAGGTGACTGTTTAACTGTATAGTAGGTAATAACTATAGTTGTAGGTGACTATTTAACTGTATAGTAGGTAATAACTATAGTTGTAGGTGACTGTTTAACTGTATAGTAGGTAATAACTCTAGTTGTAGGTGACTGTTTAACTGTATAGTAGGTAATGACTGTAGTCATAGGTAACTGTTTAACTCTATGGTAGGTAATAACTATAGTCATAGGTGACTGTTTAACTGTATAGTAGGTAATAACTATAGTTGTAGGTGACTGTTTAACTGTATAGTAGGTAATAACTGTAGTCATAGGTGACTGTTTAACTGTATAGTAGGTAATAACTGTAGTCATAGGTGACTGTTTACATGTATAGTAAGTAATAACTGTAGTCTTAGGTGACTGTTTAACTGTATGGTAGGTAATATCTGTAGTCATAGGTGACTGTTTAACTGTATAGTAGGTAATAACTGTAGTCATAGGTAACTGTTTAACTGTATAGTAGGTAATAACTGTAGTCTTAGGTGACTGTTTAACTGTATGGTAGGTAATATCTGTAGTCTTAGGTAACTGTTTAACTGTATAGTAGGTAATAACTGTAGTCTTAGGTGACTGTTTAACTGTATGGTAGGTAATATCTGTAGTCATATGTAACTGTTTAACTGTATAGTAGGTAATAACTGTAGTCATAGGTGACTGTTTAACTGTATAGTAGGTAATAACTGTAGTCATAGGTGACTGTTTAACTGTATAGTAGGTAATAACTGTAGTCATAGGTGACTGTTTAACTGTATAGTAGGTAATAACTGTAGTCATAGGTGACTGTTTAATTGTATAGTAGGTAATAACTGTAGTCATAGGTGACTGTTTAACTGTATAGTAGGTAATAACTGTGGTCATAGGTGACTGTTTAACTGTATAGTAGGTAATAACTATAGTAATAGGTGACTGTTTAACTGTGTAGTAGGTAATAACTGTAGTCATAGGTGACTGTTTAACTGTATAGTAGGTAATAACTGTAGACATAGGTGAATATTTAACTGTATGGTAGGTAATAACTGTAGTCATAGGTGACTGTTTAACTGTGTAGTAGGGTAATAACTGTAGTCATAGGTGACTGTTTAACTGTATAGTATGTAATAACTGTAGTCATAGGTGACTGTTTAACTGTATGGTAGGTAATAACTGTAGTTGTAGGTGACTGTTTAACTGTATAGTAGGTAATAACTGTAGTCATAGGTGACTATTTAACTGTATAGTAGGTAATAACTGTAGTCTTAGGTGACTGTTTAACTGTATGGTAGGTAATATCTGTAGTCATAGGTGACTGTTTAACTGTATGGTAGGTAATATCTGTAGTCATAGGTGACTGTTTAACTGTATAGTAGGTAATAACTGTAGTCATAGGTAACTGTTTAACTGTAAAGTAGGTAATAACTGTAGTTTTAGGTGACTGTTTAACTGTATGGTAGGTAATATCTGTAGTCTTATGTGACTGTTTAACTGTATGGTAGGTAATATCTGTAGTCATATGTAACTGTTTAACTGTATAGTAGGTAATAACTGTAGTCATAGGTGACTGTTTAACTGTATAGTAGGTAATAACAGTAGTCATAGGTGACTGTTTAACTGTATAGTAGGTAATAACTGTAGTCATAGGTGACTATTTAATTGTATAGTAGGTAATAACTGTGGTCATAGGTGACTATTTAACTGTATAGTAGGTAATAACTGTAGTTTTAGGTGACTATTTAACTGTATAGTAGGTAATAACTCTAGTCTTAGGTGACTATTTAACTGTATAGTAGGTAATAACTCTAGTCTTAGGTGACTATTTAACTGTATAGTAGGTAATAACTCTAGTCTTAGGTGACTATTTAACTGTATAGTAGGTAATAACTGTAGTTTTAGGTGACTATTTAACTGTATAGTAGGTAATAACTCTAGTCTTAGGTGACTATTTAACTGTATAGTAGGTAATAACTCTAGTCTTAGGTGACTATTTAACTGTATGGTAGGTAATAACTCTAGTCTTAGGTGACTATTTAACTGTATAGTAGGTAATAACTCTAGTCATAGGTGACTATTTAACTGTATAGTAGGTAATAACTCTAGTCATAGGTGACTATTTAACTGTATAGTAGGTAATAACTCTAGTCTTAGGTGACTATTTAACTGTATGGTAGGTAATAACTCTAGTCTTAGGTGACTATTTAACTGTATAGTAGGTAATAACTGTAGTCATAGGTGACTATTTAACTGTATAGTAGGTAATAACTCTAGTCTTAGGTGACTATTTAACTGTATGTTAGGTAATAACTCTAGTCTTAGGTGACTATTTAACTGTATAGTAGGTAATAACTGTAGTCATAGGTGACTATTTAACTGTATAGTAGGTAATAACTCTAGTCTTAGGTGACTATTTAACTGTATGTTAGGTAATAACTCTAGTCTTAGGTGACTATTTAACTGTATAGTAGGTAATAACTCTAGTCTTAGGTGACTATTTAACTGTATAGTAGGTAATAACTGTAGTCTTAGGTGACTATTTAACTGTATAGTAGGTAATAACTATAGTTGTAGGTGACTGTTTAACTGTATAGTAGGAAATAACTATAGTTGTAGGTGACTATTTAACTGTATAGTAGGTAATAACTATAGTTGTAGGTGACTGTTTAACTGTATAGTAGGTAATAACTCTAGTTGTAGGTGACTGTTTAACTGTATAGTAGGTAATGACTGTAGTCATAGGTAACTGTTTAACTCTATGTTAGGTAATAACTATAGTCATAGGTGACTGTTTAACTGTATAGTAGGTAATAACTATAGTTGTAGGTGACTGTTTAACTGTATAGTAGGTAATAACTGTAGTCATAGGTGACTGTTTAACTGTATAGTAGGTAATAACTGTAGACATAGGTGACTATTTAACAGTATAGTAGATAATAACTGTAGTCTTAGGTGACTGTTTAACTGTATAATAGGTAATATCTGTAATCATAGGTGACTGTTTAACTGTATAGTAGGTAATAACTGTAGTCATAGGTAACTGTTTAACTGTATAGTAGGTAATAACTGTAGTCTTAGGTGACTGTTTAACTGTATGGTAGGAAATATCTGTAGTCTTAGGTAACTGTTTAACTGTATAGTAGGTAATAACTGTAGTCTTAGGTGACTGTTTAACTGTATGGTAGGTAATATCTGTAGTCATATGTAACTGTTTAACTGTATAGTAGGTAATAACTGTAGTCATAGGTGACTGTTTAACTGTATAGTAGGTAATAACTGTAGTCATAGGTGACTGTTTAACTGTATAGTAGGTAATAACTGTAGTCATAGGTGACTGTTTAACTGTATAGTAGGTAATAACTGTAGTCATAGGTGACTGTTTAATTGTATAGTAGGTAATAACTGTAGTCATAGGTGACTGTTTAACTGTATAGTAGGTAATAACTGTGGTCATAGGTGACTGTTTAACTGTATGGTAGGTAACAACTGTAGTCATAGGTGACTGTTTAACTGTATAGTAGGTAATAACTGTAGTCATAGGTGACTGTTTAACTGTATAGTAGGTAATAACTGTGGTCATATGTGACTGTTTAACTGTATGGTAGGTAACAGCTGTAGTCATATGTAACTGTTTAACTGTATAGTAGGTAATAACTGTAGTCATTGGTGACTGTTTAACTGTATAGTAGGTAATAACTATAGTAATAGGTGACTGTTTAACTGTGTAGTAGGTAATAACTGTAGTCATAGGTGACTGTTTAACTGTATAGTAGGTAATAACTGTAGACATAGGTGACTATTTAACTGTATGGTAGGTAATAACTGTAGTCATAGGTGACTGTTTAACTGTGTAGTAGGGTAATAACTGTAGTCATAGGTGACTGTTTAACTGTAAAGTAGGTAATAACTGTAGTCATAGGTGACTGTTTAACTGTATGGTAGGTAATAACTGTAGTTGTAGGTGACTGTTTAACTGTATAGTAGGTAATAACTGTAGTCATAGGTGACTATTTAACTGTATAGTAGGTAATAACTGTAATCTTAGGTGACTGTTTAACTGTATGGTAGGTAATATCTGTAGTCATAGGTGACTGTTTAACTGTATAGTAGGTAATACCTGTAGTCATAGGTAACTGTTTAACTGTAAAGTAGGTAATAACTGTAGTCTTAGGTGACTGTTTAACTGTATGGTAGTTAATATCTGTAGTCTTAGGTAACTGTTTAACTGTATAGTAGGTAATAACTGTAGTCTTAGGTGACTGTTTAACTGTATGGTAGGTAATATCTGTAGTCATATGTAACTGTTTAACTGTATAGTAGGTAATAACTGTAGTCATAGGTGACTGTTTAACTGTATAGTAGGTAATAACTGTAGTCATAGGTGACTGTTTAACTGTATAGTAGGTAATAACTGTAGTCATAGGTGACTGTTTAACTGTATAGTAGGTAATAACTGTAGTCATAGGTGACTGTTTAATTGTATAGTAGGTATTAACTGTAGTCATATGTGACTGTTTAACTGTATAGTAGGTAATAACTGTGGTCATAGGTGACTGTTTAACTGTATGGTAGGTAACAACTGTAGTCATAGGTGACTGTTTAACTGTATAGTAGGTAATAACTGTTGTCATAGGTGACTGTTTAACTGTATAGTAGGTAATAACTGTGGTCATAGGTGACTGTTTAACTGTATGGTAGGTAACAACTGTAGTCATATGTAACTGTTTAACTGTATAGTAGGTAATAACTGTAGTCATTGGTGACTGTTTAACTGTATAGTAGGTAATAAATATAGTAATAGGTGACTGTTTAACTGTGTAGTAGGTAATAACTGTAGTCATAGGTGACTGTTTAACTGTATAGTAGGTAATAACTGTAGACATAGGTGACTATTTAACTGTATAGTAGGTAATAACTGTAGTCATAGGTGACTGTTTAACTGTGTAGTAGGGTAATAACTGTAGTCATAGGTGACTGTTTAACTGTATAGTAGGTAATAACTGTAGTCATAGATGACTGTTTAACTGTATGGTAGGTAATAATTGTAGTCATAGGTGACTGTTTAACTGTATAGTAGGTAATAACTGTAGTCATAGGTGACTGTTTAACTGTATGGTAGGTAAAAACTGTAGTCATAGGTGACTGTTTAACTGTATATTAGGTAATGACTGTAGTCATAGGTAACTGTTCAACTCTATGGTAGGTAATAACTATAGTCATAGGTGACTGTTTAACTGTATATTAGGTAATAACTGTAGTTGTAGGTGACTGTTTAACTGTATAGTAGGTAATAACTGTAGTCATAGGTGACTGTTTAACTGTATAGTAGGTATTAACTGTAGTCACAGGTGACTGTTTAATTGTATGGTAGGTAATAACTGTAGTCATAGGTGACTGTTTAACTGTATAGTAGGTAATAACTGTAGTCATAGGTGACTGTTTAACTGTATAGTAGGTAATAACTGTAGTCATAGGTGACTGTTTAACTGTATAGTAGGTAATAACTGTAGACATAGGTGACTGTTTAACTTTATAGTAAGTAATAACTGTAGTCATAGGTGACTGTTTAACTGTATAGTAGGTAACAACTGTAGTCATAGGTGACTGTTTAACTGTATAGTAGGTAATAACTGTAGCCATAGGTGACTGTTTAACTGTATAGTAGGTAATAACTGTAGTCATAGGTGACTGTTTAACTGTATAGTAGGTAATAACTCTAGTCATAGGTGACTGTTTAACTGTAGACATAGGTGACTGTTTAACTGTATAGTAGGTAATAACTGTAGACATAGGTGACTGTTTAACTGTATAGTAGGTAATAACTGTAGTCATAGGTGACTGTTTAACTGTATAGTAGGTAATAACTGTAGACATAGGTGACTGTTTAACTGTATAGTAGGTAATAACTGTAGACATAGGTGACTGTTTAACTGTATATTAGGTAATAACTGTAGACATATGTGACTGTTTAACTGTATAGTAGGTAATAACTGTAGTCAAAGGTGACTGTTTAACTGTTTATTAGGTAATAACTGTAGTCATAGGTGACTGTTTAACTGTATAGTAGGTAATAACTGTATACATAGGTGACTGTTTAACTGTATAGTAGGTAATAACTGTATACATAGGTGACTGTTTAACTGTATGGTAGGTAATAACTGTAGTCAAAGGTCACTGTTTAACTGTATAGTAGGTAACAACTGTAGTCATAGGTGAGTGTTTAACTGTATAGTAGGTAATAACTGTAGACATATGTGAATGTTTAACTGTATAGTAGGTAATAACTGTAGTCAAAGGTGACTGTTTAACTGTTTATTAGGTAATAACTGTAGTCATAGGTGACTGTTTAACTGTATAGTAGGTAATAACTGTAGTCATAGGTGATTGTTTAACTGTATGGTAGGTAATAACTGTAGTCTTAGGTAACTGTTTAACTGTATAGTAGGTAATAACTGTAGACATAGGTGACTGTTTAACTGTATAGTAGGTAATAACTGTAGTCATAGGTGACTGTTTTACTGTATGATAGGTAATAACTGTAGTCATAGGTGACTGTTTAACTGTATAGTATATAATAACTGTAGTCATAGGTGACTGTTTAACTGTATGGTAGGTAATAACTGTAGTCTTAGGTAACTGTTTAACTGTATAGTAGGTAATAACTGTAGTCTTAGGTGACTGTTTAACTGTATAGTAGGTAATAACTGTAGTCAAACGTGACTGTTTAAATGTATGGTAGGTAATAACTGTAGTCTTAGATAACTGTTTAACTGTATAGTAGGTAATAACTGTAGTCTTTGGTGACTGTTTAACTGTATAGTAGGTAATAACTGTAGTCAAACGTGACTGTTTAAATGTATGGTAGGTAATAACTGTAGTCTTAGGTAACTGTTTAACTGTATAGTAGGTAATAACTGTAGTATTAGGTAACTGTTTAACTGTATAGTAGGTAATAACTGTAGTCTTAGGTAACTGTTTAACTGTATAGTAGGTAATAACTGTAGTCTTAGATAACTGTTTAACTGTATAGTAGGTAATAACTGTAGTCTTTGGTGACTGTTTAACTGTATAGTAGGTAATAACTGTAGTCAAACGTGACTGTTTAAATGTATGGTAGGTAATAACTGTAGTCTTAGGTAACTGTTTAACTGTATAGTAGGTAATAACTGTAGTATTAGGTAACTGTTTAACTGTATAGTAGGTAATAACTGTAGTCTTAGGTAACTGTTTAACTGTATAGTAGGTAATAACTGTAGTCTTAGGTAACTGTTTAACTGTATAGTAGGTAATAACTGTATGCATAGGTGACTGTTTAACTGTATAGTAGGTAATAACTGTAGCCATAGGTGACTGTTTAACTGTATAGTAGGTAATAACTGTAGTCATAGGTGACTGTTTAACTGTATAGTAGGTAACAACTGTAGTCATAGGTGCCTATTTAACTGTATGCTATGTAATAACTGTAGTCATAGGTGACTGTTTAGCTGTATGGTAGGTAATAACTGTAGTCATTGGTGACTGTTTAACTGTATAGTAGGTAATAGCTGTATGCATAGGTGACTGTTTAACTCTATAGTAGGTAATAACTGTAGTCATATGTGACTGTTTAACTGTATGGTAGGTAATAACAGTAGTCATAGGTGACTGTTTAACTGTATAGTAGGTAATAACTGTAGTCATAGGTGACTGTAGTCATAGGTGACTGTTTAACAGCATAGTAGGTAACAACTGTAGTCATAGGTGACTGTTTAACTGTATAGTAGGTAATAACTGTGGTCATAGGTGACTGTTTAACTGTATGGTAGGTAATAACTGTTGTCATAGGTGACTGTTTAACTGCATGGTAGGTAATAACTGTAGTCATAGGTGACTGTTTAAATGTATAATAGGTAATAACTGTAGTCATAGGTAGCTGTTTAACTGTATAGTAGGTAATAACTGTAGTCTTAGGTAACTGTTTAACTGTATAGTAGGTAATAACTGTAGTCTTAGGTAACTGTTTAACTGTATAGTAGGTAATAACTGTATTCTTAGGTAACTGTTTAACTGTATGATAGGTAATAACTGTAGTCTTAGGTAACTGTTTAACTGTATGGTAGGTAATAACTGTAGACATAGGTGACTGTTTAACTGTATGGTAGGTAATAACTGTAGTCATAGGTGACTGTTTAACTGTATGGTAGGTAATAACTGTTGTCATAGGTGACTGTTTAACTGTATGGTAGGTAATAACTGTAGTCTAAGGTGACTGTTTAGATGTGTAGTAGGTAACAACTGTAGTCATAGGTGACTGTTTAACTGTATGGTAGGTAATAACTGTAGTCATAGGTGACTGTTTAACTGTATGGTAGGTAATAACTGTAGTCATAGGTGACTGTTTAACTGTATAGTAGGTAATATCTGTAGTCATATGTAACTGTTTAACTGTATAGTAGGTAATAACTGTAGTCATAGGTGACTGTTTAACTGTATAGTAGGTAATAACTGTAGTCATAGGTGACTGTTTAACTGTATAGTAGGTAATAACTGTAGTCATAGGTGACTGTTTAACTGTATAGTAGGTAATAACTGTAGTCATAGGTGACTGTTTAATTGTATAGTAGGTAATAACTGTAGTCATATGTGACTGTTTAACTGTATAGTAGGTAATAACTGTGGTCATAGGTGACTGTTTAACTGTATGGTAGGTAACAACTGTAGTCATAGGTGACTGTTTAACTGTATAGTAGGTAATAACTGTTGTCATAGGTGACTGTTTAACTGTATAGTAGGTAATAACTGTGGTCATAGGTGACTGTTTAACTGTATGGTAGGTAACAACTGTAGTCATATGTAACTGTTTAACTGTATAGTAGGTAATAACTGTAGTCATTGGTGACTGTTTAACTGTATAGTAGGTAATAACTATAGTAATAGGTGACTGTTTAACTGTGTAGTAGGTAATAACTGTAGTCATAGGTGACTGTTTAACTGTATAGTAGGTAATAACTGTAGACATAGGTGACTATTTAACTGTATAGTAGGTAATAACTGTAGTCATAGGTGACTGTTTAACTGTGTAGGTGGGTAATAACTGTAGTCATAGGTGACTGTTTAACTGCATAGTAGGTAATAACTGTAGTCATAGGTGACTGTTTAACTGTATGGTAGGTAATAATTGTAGTCATAGGTGACTGTTTAACTGTATAGTAGGTAATAACTGTAGTCATAGGTGACTGTTTAACTGTATGGTAGGTAAAAACTGTAGTCATAGGTGACTGTTTAACTGTATATTAGGTAATGACTGTAGTCATAGGTAACTGTTTAACTCTATGGTAGGTAATAACTATAGTCATATGTGACTGTTTAACTGTATATTAGGTAATAACTGTAGTTGTAGGTGACTGTTTAACTGTATAGTAGGTAATAACTGTAGTCATAGGTGACTGTTTAACTGTATAGTAGGTATTAACTGTAGTCACAGGTGACTGTTTAATTGTATGGTAGGTAATAACTGTAGTCATAGGTGACTGTTTAACTGTATAGTAGGTAATACCTGTAGTCATAGGTGACTGTTTAACTGTATAGTAGGTAATAACTGTAGCCATAGGTGACTGTTTAACTGTATAGTAGGTAATAACTGTAGACATAGGTGACTGTTTAACTTTATAGTAAGTAATAACTGTAGTCATAGGTGACTGTTTAACTGTATAGTAGGTAATAACTGTAGTCATAGGTGACTGTTTAACTGTATAGTAGGTAATAACTGTAGCCATAGGTGACTGTTTAACTGTATAGTAGGTAATAAATGTAGTCATAGGTGACTGTTTAACTGTATAGTAGGTAATAACTGTAGTCATAGGTGACTGTTTAACTGTATAGTAGGTAATAACTGTAGTCATAGGTGACTGTTTAACTGAATAGTAGGTAATAACTGTAGTCATAAGTGACTGTCTAACTGTAGACATAGGTGACTGTTTAACTGTATAGTAGGTAATAACTGTAGACATAGGTGACTGTTTAACTGTATAGTAGGTAATAACTGTAGTCATAGGTGACTGTTTAACTGTATAGTAGGTAATAACTGTAGACATAGGTGACTGTTTAACTGTATAGTAGGAAATAACTGTAGTCATAGGTGACTGTTTAACTGTATGGTAGGTAATAACTGTAGACATAGGTGACTGTTTAACTGTATAGTAGGTAATAACTGTAGACATAGGTGACTGTTTAACTGTATAGTAGGTAATAACTGTAGACATATGTGACTGTTTAACTGTATAGTATGTAATAACTGTAGTCAAAGGTGACTGTTTAACTGTTTATTAGGTAATAACTGTAGTCATAGGTGACTGGTTAACTGTATAGTAGGTAATAACTGTATACATAGGTGACTGTTTAACTGTATAGTAGGTAATAACTGTATACATAGGTGACTGTTTAACTGTATGGTAGGTAATAACTGTAGTCAAAGGTCACTGTTTAACTGTATAGTAGGTAACAACTGTAGTCATAGGTGACTGTTTAACTGTATAGTAGGTAATAACTGTAGACATATGTGACTGTTTAACTGTATAGTAGGTAATAACTGTAGTCAAAGGTGACTGTTTAACTGTTTATTAGGTAATAACTGTAGTCATAGGTGACTGTTTAACTGTATAGTAGGTAATAACTGTAGTCATAGGTGACTGTTTAACTGTATGGTAGGTAATAACTGTAGTCTTAGGTAACTGTTTAACTGTATAGTAGGTAATAACTGTAGACATAGGTGACTGTTTAACTGTATAGTAGGTAATAACTGTAGTCATAGGTGACTGTTTATTGTATGATAGGTAATAACTGTAGTCATAGGTGACTGTTTAACTGTATAGTAGGTAATAACTGTAGTCATAGGTGACTGTTTAACTGTATGGTAGGTAATAACTGTAGTCTTAGGTAACTGTTTAACTGTATAGTAGGTAATAACTGTAGTCTTAGGTGACTGTTTAACTGTATAGTAGGTAATAACTGTAGTCAAACGTGACTGTTTAAATGTATGGTAGGTAATAACTGTAGTCTTAGATAACTGTTTAACTGTATAGTAGGTAATAACTGTAGTCTTTGGTGACTGTTTAACTGTATAGTAGGTAATAACTGTAGTCAAACGTGACTGTTTAAATGTATGTTAGGTAATAACTGTAGTCTTAGGTAACTGTTTAACTGTATAGTAGGTAATAACTGTAGTATTAGGTAACTGTTTAACTGTATAGTAGGTAATAACTGTAGTCTTAGGTAACTGTTTAACTGTATAGTAGGTAATAACTGTAGTCTTAGGTAACTGTTTAACTGTATAGTAGGTAATAACTGTATGCATAGGTGACTGTTTAACTGTATAGTAGGTAACAACTGTAGTCATAGGTGCCTATTTAACTGTATGCTATGTAATAACTGTAGTCATAGGTGACTGTTTAGCTGTATGGTAGGTAATAACTGTAGTCATTGGTGACTGTTTAACTGTATAGTAGGTAATAACTGTATGCATAGGTGACTGTTTAACTCTATAGTAGGTAATAACTGTAGTCATATGTGACTGTTTAACTGTATGGTAGGTAATAACAGTAGTCATAGGTGACTGTTTAACTGTATAGTAGGTAATAACTGTAGTCATAGGTGACTGTTTAACTGTATAGTAGGTAATAACTGTAGTCATATGTGACTGTTTAACTGTATGGTAGGTAATAACTGTTGTCATAGGTGACTGTTTAACTGTATGGTAGGTAATAACTGTAGTCATAGGTGACTGTTTAAATGTGTAGTAGGTAACAACTGTAGTCATAGGTGACTGTTTAACAGTATAGTAGGTAACAACTGTAGTCATAGGTGACTGTTTAACTGTATAGTAGGTAATAACTGTAGTCATAAGTGACTGTTTAACTGTATGGTAGGTAATAACTGTTTTCATAGGTGACTGTTTAACTGTATGGTAGGTAATAACTGTAGTCATAGGTGACTGTTTAAATGTATAATAGGTAATAACTGTAGTCATAGTTAGCTGTTTAACTGTATAGTAGGTAATAACTGTAGTCTTAGGTAACTGTTTAACTGTATAGTAGGTAATAACTGTAGTCTTAGGTAACTGTTTAACTGTATAGTAGGTAATAACTGTAGTCTTAGGTAACTGTTTAACTGTATGATAGGTAATAACTGTAGTCTTAGGTAACTGTTTAACTGTATGGTAGGTAATAACTGTAGACATAGGTGACTGTTTAACTGTATGGTAGGTAATAACTGTAGTCATAGGTGACTGTTTAACTGTATGGTAGGTAATAACTGTTGTCATAGGTGACTGTTTAACTGTATGGTAGGTAATAACTGTAGTCATAGGTGACTGTTTAGATGTGTAGTAGGTAACAACTGTAGTCATAGGTGACTGTTTAACTGTATGGTAGGTAATAACTGTAGTCATAGGTGACTGTTTAACTGTATGGTAGGTAATAACTGTAGTCATAGGTGACTATTTAACTGTATAGTAGGTAATAACTGTAGTCATAGGTGACTGTTTAACTGTATGGTAGGTAAAAACTGTAGTCATAGGTGACTGTTTAACTGTATATTAGGTAATGACTGTAGTCATAGGTAACTGTTTAACTCTATGGTAGGTAATAACTATAGTCATAGGTGACTGTTTAACTGTATATTAGGTAATAACTGTAGTTGTAGGTGACTGTTTAACTGTATAGTAGGTAATAACTGTAGTCATAGGTGACTATTTAACTGTATAGTAGGTAATAATTGTAGTCATAGGTGACTGTTTAACTGTATAGTAGGTAATAACTGTAGTCATAGGTGACTGTTTAACTGTATAGTAGGTAATAACTGTAGACATAGGTGACTGTTTAACTTTATAGTAAGTAATAACTGTAGTCATAGGTGACTGTTTAACTGTATAGTAGGTAATAACTGTAGTCATAGGTGACTGTTTAACTGTATAGTAGGTAATAACTGTAGTCATAGGTGACTGTTTAACTGTATAGTAGGTAATAACTGTAGTCATAGGTGACTGTTTAACTGTATAGTAGGTAATAACTGTAGACATAGGTAACTGTTTAACTGTATGGTAGGTAATAACTGTAGTCTTAGGTAACTGTTTAACTGTATAGTAGGTAATAACTGTAGACATAGGTGACTGTTTAACTGTATAGTAGGTAATAACTGTAGTCATATGTAACTGTTTAACTGTATGGTAGGTAATAACTGTTGTCATAGGTGACTGTTTAACTGTATGGTAGGTAATAACTGTAGTCATAGGTGACTGTTTAAATGTATAATAGGTAATAACTGTAGTCATAGGTGACTATTTAATTGTATAGTAGGTAATAACTGTGGTCATAGGTGACTATTTAACTGTATAGTAGGTAATAACTGTAGTTTTAGGTGACTATTTAACTGTATAGTAGGTAATAACTCTAGTCTTAGGTGACTATTTAACTGTATAGTAGGTAATAACTGTAGTTTTAGGTGACTATTTAACTGTATAGTAGGTAATAACTCTAGTCTTAGGTAACTATTTAACTGTATAGTAGGTAATAACTATAGTCTTAGGTGACTATTTAACTGTATAGTAGGTAATAACTCTAGTCTTAGGTGACTATTTAACTGTATAGTAGGTAATAACTGTAGTTTTAGGTAACTGTTTAACTCTATGGTAGGTAATAACTATAGTCATAGGTGACTGTTTAACTGTATATTAGGTAATAACTGTAGTTGTAGGTGACTGTTTAACTGTATAGTAGGTAATAACTGTAGTCATAGGTGACTGTTTAACTGTATAGTAGGTAATAACTGTAGTCACAGGTGACTGTTTAATTGTATGGTAGGTAATAACTGTAGTCATAGGTGACTATTTAACTGTATAGTAGGTAATAATTGTAGTCATAGGTGACTGTTTAACTGTATAGTAGGTAATAACTGTAGTCATAGGTGACTGTTTAACTGTATAGTAGGTAATAACTGTAGACATAGGTGACTGTTTAACTTTATAGTAAGTAATAACTGTAGTCATAGGTGACTGTTTAACTGTATAGTAGGTAATAACTGTAGTCATAGGTGACTGTTTAACTGTATAGTAGGTAATAACTGTAGTCATAGGTGACTGTTTAACTGTATAGTAGGTAATAACTGTAGTCATAGGTGACTGTTTAACTGTATAGTAGGTAATAACTGTAGACATAGGTAACTGTTTAACTGTATGGTAGGTAATAACTGTAGTCTTAGCTAACTGTTTAACTGTATAGTAGGTAATAACTGTAGACATAGGTGACTGTTTAACTGTATAGTAGGTAATAACTGTAGTCATATGTAACTGTTTAACTGTATGGTAGGTAATAACTGTTGTCATAGGTGACTGTTTAACTGTATGGTAGGTAATAACTGTAGTCATAGGTGACTGTTTAAATGTATAATAGGTAATAACTGTAGTCATAGATGACTATTTAATTGTATAGTAGGTAATAACTGTGGTCATAGGTGACTATTTAACTGTATAGTAGGTAATAACTGTAGTTTTAGGTGACTATTTAACTGTATAGTAGGTAATAACTCTAGTCTTAGGTGACTATTTAACTGTATAGTAGGTAATAACTGTAGTTTTAGGTGACTATTTAACTGTATAGTAGGTAATAACTCTAGTCTTAGGTAACTATTTAACTGTATAGTAGGTAATAACTATAGTCTTAGGTGACTATTTAACTGTATAGTAGGTAATAACTCTAGTCTTAGGTGACTATTTAACTGTATAGTAGGTAATAACTGTAGTCTTAGGTAACTGTTTAACTCTATGGTAGGTAATAACTATAGTCATAGGTGACTGTTTAACTGTATATTAGGTAATAACTGTAGTTGTAGGTGACTGTTTAACTGTATAGTAGGTAATAACTGTAGTCATAGGTGACTGTTTAACTGTATAGTAGGTAATAACTGTAGTCACAGGTGACTGTTTAATTGTATGGTAGGTAATAACTGTAGTCATAGGTGACTATTTAACTGTATAGTAGGTAATAATTGTAGTCATAGGTGACTGTTTAACTGTATAGTAGGTAATAACTGTAGTCATAGGTGACTGTTTAACTGTATAGTAGGTAATAACTGTAGACATAGGTGACTGTTTAACTTTATAGTAAGTAATAACTGTAGTCATAGGTGACTGTTTAACTGTATAGTAGGTAATAACTGTAGTCATAGGTGACTGTTTAACTGTATAGTAGGTAATAACTGTAGTCATAGGTGACTGTTTAACTGTATAGTAGGTAATAACTGTAGTCATAGGTGACTGTTTAACTGTATAGTAGGTAATAACTGTAGACATAGGTAACTGTTTAACTGTATGGTAGGTAATAACTGTAGTCTTAGGTAACTGTTTAACTGTATAGTAGGTAATAACTGTAGACATAGGTGACTGTTTAACTGTATAGTAGGTAATAACTGTAGTCATATGTAACTGTTTAACTGTATGGTAGGTAATAACTGTTGTCATAGGTGACTGTTTAACTGTATGGTAGGTAATAACTGAAATCATAGGTGACTGTTTAAATGTATAATAGGTAATAACTGTAGTCATAGGTGACTATTTAATTGTATAGTAGGTAATAACTGTGGTCATAGGTGACTATTTAACTGTATAGTAGGTAATAACTGTAGTTTTAGGTGACTATTTAACTGTATAGTAGGTAATAACTCTAGTCTTAGGTGACTATTTAACTGTATAGTAGGTAATAACTGTAGTTTTAGGTGACTATTTAACTGTATAGTAGGTAATAACTCTAGTCTTAGGTAACTATTTAACTGTATAGTAGCTAATAACTATAGTCTTAGGTGACTATTTAACTGTATAGTAGGTAATAACTCTAGTCTTAGGTGACTATTTAACTGTATAGTAGGTAATAACTGTAGTTTTAGGTGACTATTTAACTGTATGGTAGGTAATAACTCTAGTCTTAGGTGACTATTTAACTGTATAGTAGGTAATAACTCTAGTCTTAGGTGACTATTTAACTGTATAGTAGGTAATAACTCTAGTCTTAGGTGACTATTTAACTGTATGGTAGGTAATAACTCTAGTCTTAGGTGACTATTTAACTGTATGGTAGGTAATAACTCTAGTCTTAGGTGACTATTTAACTGTATAGTAGGTAATAACTCTAGTCTTAGGTGACTATTTAACTGTATGGTAGGTAATAACTCTAGTCTTAGGTGACTATTTAACTGTATAGTAGGTAATAACTCTAGTCATAGGTGACTATTTAACTGTATAGTAGGTAATAACTCTAGTCATAGGTGACTATTTAACTGTATAGTAGGTAATAACTCTAGTCTTAGGTGACTATTTAACTGTATGGTAGGTAATAACTCTAGTCTTAGGTGACTATTTAACTGTATAGTAGGTAATAACTGTAGTCATAGGTGACTATTTAACTGTATAGTAGGTAATAACTCTAGTCTTAGGTGACTATTTAACTGTATGTTAGGTAATAACTCTAGTCTTAGGTGACTATTTAACTGTATAGTAGGTAATAACTCTAGTCTTAGGTGACTATTTAACTGTATAGTAGGTAATAACTCTAGTCTTAGATGACTATTTAACTGTATAGTAGGTAATAACTGTAGTCTTAGGTGACTATTTAACTGTATAGTAGGTAATAACTATAGTTGTAGGTGACTGTTTAACTGTATAGTAGGAAATAACTATAGTTGTAGGTGACTATTTAACTGTATAGTAGGTAATAACTATAGTTGTAGGTGACTGTTTAACTGTATAGTAGGTAATAACTCTAGTTGTAGGTGACTGTTTAACTGTATAGTAGGTAATGACTGTAGTCATAGGTAACTGTTTAACTCTATGGTAGGTAATAACTATAGTCATAGGTGACTGTTTAACTGTATAGTAGGTAATAACTATAGTTGTAGGTGACTGTTTAACTGTATAGTAGGTAATAACTGTAGTCATAGGTGACTGTTTAACTGTATAGTAGGTAATAACTGTAGTCATAGGTGACTATTTAACAGTATAGTAGATAATAACTGTAGTCTTAGGTGACTGTTTAACTGTATGGTAGGTAATATCTGTAATCATAGGTGACTGTTTAACTGTATAGTAGGTAATAACTGTAGTCATAGGTAACTGTTTAACTGTATAGTAGGTAATAACTGTAGTCTTAGGTGACTGTTTAACTGTATGGTAGGAAATATCTGTAGTCTTAGGTAACTGTTTAACTGTATAGTAGGTAATAACTGTAGTCTTAGGTGACTGTTTAACTGTATGGTAGGTAATATCTGTAGTCATATGTAACTGTTTAACTGTATAGTAGGTAATAACTGTAGTCATAGGTGACTGTTTAACTGTATAGTAGGTAATAACTGTAGTCATAGGTGACTGTTTAACTGTATAGTAGGTAATAACTGTAGTCATAGGTGACTGTTTAATTGTATAGTAGGTAATAACTGTAGTCATAGGTGACTGTTTAACTGTATAGTAGGTAATAACTGTGGTCATAGGTGACTGTTTAACTGTATGGTAGGTAACAACTGTAGTCATAGGTGACTGTTTAACTGTATAGTAGGTAATAACTGTAGTCATAGGTGACTGTTTAACTGTATAGTAGGTAATAACTGTGGTCATATGTGACTGTTTAACTGTATGGTAGGTAACAGCTGTAGTCATATGTAACTGTTTAACTGTATAGTAGGTAATAACTGTAGTCATTGGTGACTGTTTAACTGTATAGTAGGTAATAACTATAGTAATAGGTGACTGTTTAACTGTGTAGTAGGTAATAACTGTAGTCATAGGTGACTGTTTAACTGTATAGTAGGTAATAACTGTAGACATAGGTGACTATTTAACTGTATGGTAGGTAATAACTGTAGTCATAGGTGACTGTTTAACTGTGTAGTAGGGTAATAACTGTAGTCATAGGTGACTGTTTAACTGTAAAGTAGGTAATAACTGTAGTCATAGGTGACTGTTTAACTGTATGGTAGGTAATAACTGTAGTTGTAGGTGACTGTTTAACTGTATAGTAGGTAATAACTGTAGTCATAGGTGACTATTTAACTGTATAGTAGGTAATAACTGTAATCTTAGGTGACTGTTTAACTGTATGGTAGGTAATATCTGTAGTCATAGGTGACTGTTTAACTGTATAGTAGGTAATACCTGTAGTCATAGGTAACTGTTTAACTGTAAAGTAGGTAATAACTGTAGTCTTAGGTGACTGTTTAACTGTATGGTAGTTAATATCTGTAGTCTTAGGTAACTGTTTAACTGTATAGTAGGTAATAACTGTAGTCTTAGGTGACTGTTTAACTGTATGGTAGGTAATATCTGTAGTCATATGTAACTGTTTAACTGTATAGTAGGTAATAACTGTAGTCATAGGTGACTGTTTAACTGTATAGTAGGTAATAACTGTAGTCATAGGTGACTGTTTAACTGTATAGTAGGTAATAACTGTAGTCATAGGTGACTGTTTAACTGTATAGTAGGTAATAACTGTAGTCATAGGTGACTGTTTAATTGTATAGTAGGTAATAACTGTAGTCATATGTGACTGTTTAACTGTATAGTAGGTAATAACTGTGGTCATAGGTGACTGTTTAACTGTATGGTAGGTAACAACTGTAGTCATAGGTGACTGTTTAACTGTATAGTAGGTAATAACTGTTGTCATAGGTGACTGTTTAACTGTATAGTAGGTAATAACTGTGGTCATAGGTGACTGTTTAACTGTATGGTAGGTAACAACTGTAGTCATATGTAACTGTTTAACTGTATAGTAGGTAATAACTGTAGTCATAGGTGACTGTTTAACTGTATAGTAGGTAATAACTGTAGTCATAGGTGACTGTTTAACTGTATAGTAGGTAATAACTGTAGTCATAGGTGACTGTTTAACTGTATAGTAGGTAATAACTGTAGACATAGGTGACTGTTTAACTTTATAGTAAGTAATAACTGTAGTCATAGGTGACTGTTTAACTGTATAGTAGGTAATAACTCTAGTCTTAGGTGACTATTTAACTGTATGTTAGGTAATAACTCTAGTCTTAGGTGACTATTTAACTGTATAGTAGGTAATAACTCTAGTCTTAGGTGACTATTTAACTGTATAGTAGGTAATAACTCTAGTCTTAGATGACTATTTAACTGTATAGTAGGTAATAACTGTAGTCTTAGGTGACTATTTAACTGTATAGTAGGTAATAACTATAGTTGTAGGTGACTGTTTAACTGTATAGTAGGAAATAACTATAGTTGTAGGTGACTATTTAACTGTATAGTAGGTAATAACTATAGTTGTAGGTGACTGTTTAACTGTATAGTAGGTAATAACTCTAGTTGTAGGTGACTGTTTAACTGTATAGTAGGTAATGACTGTAGTCATAGGTAACTGTTTAACTCTATGGTAGGTAATAACTATAGTCATAGGTGACTGTTTAACTGTATAGTAGGTAATAACTATAGTTGTAGGTGACTGTTTAACTGTATAGTAGGTAATAACTGTAGTCATAGGTGACTGTTTAACTGTATAGTAGGTAATAACTGTAGTCATAGGTGACTATTTAACAGTATAGTAGATAATAACTGTAGTCTTAGGTGACTGTTTAACTGTATGGTAGGTAATATCTGTAATCATAGGTGACTGTTTAACTGTATAGTAGGTAATAACTGTAGTCATAGGTAACTGTTTAACTGTATAGTAGGTAATAACTGTAGTCTTAGGTGACTGTTTAACTGTATGGTAGGAAATATCTGTAGTCTTAGGTAACTGTTTAACTGTATAGTAGGTAATAACTGTAGTCTTAGGTGACTGTTTAACTGTATGGTAGGTAATATCTGTAGTCATATGTAACTGTTTAACTGTATAGTAGGTAATAACTGTAGTCATAGGTGACTGTTTAACTGTATAGTAGGTAATAACTGTAGTCATAGGTGACTGTTTAACTGTATAGTAGGTAATAACTGTAGTCATAGGTGACTGTTTAATTGTATAGTAGGTAATAACTGTAGTCATAGGTGACTGTTTAACTGTATAGTAGGTAATAACTGTGGTCATAGGTGACTGTTTAACTGTATGGTAGGTAACAACTGTAGTCATAGGTGACTGTTTAACTGTATAGTAGGTAATAACTGTAGTCATAGGTGACTGTTTAACTGTATAGTAGGTAATAACTGTGGTCATATGTGACTGTTTAACTGTATGGTAGGTAACAGCTGTAGTCATATGTAACTGTTTAACTGTATAGTAGGTAATAACTGTAGTCATTGGTGACTGTTTAACTGTATAGTAGGTAATAACTATAGTAATAGGTGACTGTTTAACTGTGTAGTAGGTAATAACTGTAGTCATAGGTGACTGTTTAACTGTATAGTAGGTAATAACTGTAGACATAGGTGACTATTTAACTGTATGGTAGGTAATAACTGTAGTCATAGGTGACTGTTTAACTGTGTAGTAGGGTAATAACTGTAGTCATAGGTGACTGTTTAACTGTAAAGTAGGTAATAACTGTAGTCATAGGTGACTGTTTAACTGTATGGTAGGTAATAACTGTAGTTGTAGGTGACTGTTTAACTGTATAGTAGGTAATAACTGTAGTCATAGGTGACTATTTAACTGTATAGTAGGTAATAACTGTAATCTTAGGTGACTGTTTAACTGTATGGTAGGTAATATCTGTAGTCATAGGTGACTGTTTAACTGTATAGTAGGTAATACCTGTAGTCATAGGTAACTGTTTAACTGTAAAGTAGGTAATAACTGTAGTCTTAGGTGACTGTTTAACTGTATGGTAGTTAATATCTGTAGTCTTAGGTAACTGTTTAACTGTATAGTAGGTAATAACTGTAGTCTTAGGTGACTGTTTAACTGTATGGTAGGTAATATCTGTAGTCATATGTAACTGTTTAACTGTATAGTAGGTAATAACTGTAGTCATAGGTGACTGTTTAACTGTATAGTAGGTAATAACTGTAGTCATAGGTGACTGTTTAACTGTATAGTAGGTAATAACTGTAGTCATAGGTGACTGTTTAACTGTATAGTAGGTAATAACTGTAGTCATAGGTGACTGTTTAATTGTATAGTAGGTAATAACTGTAGTCATATGTGACTGTTTAACTGTATAGTAGGTAATAACTGTGGTCATAGGTGACTGTTTAACTGTATGGTAGGTAACAACTGTAGTCATAGGTGACTGTTTAACTGTATAGTAGGTAATAACTGTTGTCATAGGTGACTGTTTAACTGTATAGTAGGTAATAACTGTGGTCATAGGTGACTGTTTAACTGTATGGTAGGTAACAACTGTAGTCATATGTAACTGTTTAACTGTATAGTAGGTAATAACTGTAGTCATAGGTGACTGTTTAACTGTATAGTAGGTAATAACTGTAGTCATAGGTGACTGTTTAACTGTATAGTAGGTAATAACTGTAGTCATAGGTGACTGTTTAACTGTATAGTAGGTAATAACTGTAGACATAGGTGACTGTTTAACTTTATAGTAAGTAATAACTGTAGTCATAGGTGACTGTTTAACTGTATAGTAGGTAATAACTGTAGTCATAGGTGACTGTTTAACTGTATAGTAGGCAATAACTGTAGCCATAGGTGACTGTTTAACTGTATAGTAGGTAATAACTGTAGTCATAGGTGACTGTTTAACTGTATAGTAGGTAATAACTGTAGTCATAGGTGACTGCTTAACTGTATAGTAGGTAATAACTGTAGTCATAGGTGACTGTTTAACTGTATAGTAGGTAATAACTGTAGTCATAGGTGACTGTTTAACTGTAGACATAGGTGACTGTTTAACTGTATAGTAGGTAATAACTGTAGACATAGGTGACTGTTTAACTGTATAGTAGGTAATAACTGTAGTCATAGGTGACTGTTTAACTGTATAGTAGGTAATAACTGTAGACATAGGTGACTGTTTAACTTTATAGTAAGTAATAACTGTAGTCATAGGTGACTGTTTAACTGTGTAGTAGGTAATAACTGTAGACATAGGTGACTGTTTAACTGTATAGTAGGTAATAACTGTAGTCATAGGTGACTGTTTAACTGTATAGTAGGTAATAACTGTAGACATAGGTGACTGTTTAACTTTATAGTAAGTAATAACTGTAGTCATAGGTGACTGTTTAACTGTATAGTAGGTAATAACTCTAGTCTTAGGTGACTATTTAACTGTATGTTAGGTAATAACTCTAGTCTTAGGTGACTATTTAACTGTATAGTAGGTAATAACTCTAGTCTTAGGTGACTATTTAACTGTATAGTAGGTAATAACTCTAGTCTTAGATGACTATTTAACTGTATAGTAGGTAATAACTGTAGTCTTAGGTGACTATTTAACTGTATAGTAGGTAATAACTATAGTTGTAGGTGACTGTTTAACTGTATAGTAGGAAATAACTATAGTTGTAGGTGACTATTTAACTGTATAGTAGGTAATAACTATAGTTGTAGGTGACTGTTTAACTGTATAGTAGGTAATAACTCTAGTTGTAGGTGACTGTTTAACTGTATAGTAGGTAATGACTGTAGTCATAGGTAACTGTTTAACTCTATGGTAGGTAATAACTATAGTCATAGGTGACTGTTTAACTGTATAGTAGGTAATAACTATAGTTGTAGGTGACTGTTTAACTGTATAGTAGGTAATAACTGTAGTCATAGGTGACTGTTTAACTGTATAGTAGGTAATAACTGTAGTCATAGGTGACTATTTAACAGTATAGTAGATAATAACTGTAGTCTTAGGTGACTGTTTAACTGTATGGTAGGTAATATCTGTAATCATAGGTGACTGTTTAACTGTATAGTAGGTAATAACTGTAGTCATAGGTAACTGTTTAACTGTATAGTAGGTAATAACTGTAGTCTTAGGTGACTGTTTAACTGTATGGTAGGAAATATCTGTAGTCTTAGGTAACTGTTTAACTGTATAGTAGGTAATAACTGTAGTCTTAGGTGACTGTTTAACTGTATGGTAGGTAATATCTGTAGTCATATGTAACTGTTTAACTGTATAGTAGGTAATAACTGTAGTCATAGGTGACTGTTTAACTGTATAGTAGGTAATAACTGTAGTCATAGGTGACTGTTTAACTGTATAGTAGGTAATAACTGTAGTCATAGGTGACTGTTTAATTGTATAGTAGGTAATAACTGTAGTCATAGGTGACTGTTTAACTGTATAGTAGGTAATAACTGTGGTCATAGGTGACTGTTTAACTGTATGGTAGGTAACAACTGTAGTCATAGGTGACTGTTTAACTGTATAGTAGGTAATAACTGTAGTCATAGGTGACTGTTTAACTGTATAGTAGGTAATAACTGTGGTCATATGTGACTGTTTAACTGTATGGTAGGTAACAGCTGTAGTCATATGTAACTGTTTAACTGTATAGTAGGTAATAACTGTAGTCATTGGTGACTGTTTAACTGTATAGTAGGTAATAACTATAGTAATAGGTGACTGTTTAACTGTGTAGTAGGTAATAACTGTAGTCATAGGTGACTGTTTAACTGTATAGTAGGTAATAACTGTAGACATAGGTGACTATTTAACTGTATGGTAGGTAATAACTGTAGTCATAGGTGACTGTTTAACTGTGTAGTAGGGTAATAACTGTAGTCATAGGTGACTGTTTAACTGTAAAGTAGGTAATAACTGTAGTCATAGGTGACTGTTTAACTGTATGGTAGGTAATAACTGTAGTTGTAGGTGACTGTTTAACTGTATAGTAGGTAATAACTGTAGTCATAGGTGACTATTTAACTGTATAGTAGGTAATAACTGTAATCTTAGGTGACTGTTTAACTGTATGGTAGGTAATATCTGTAGTCATAGGTGACTGTTTAACTGTATAGTAGGTAATACCTGTAGTCATAGGTAACTGTTTAACTGTAAAGTAGGTAATAACTGTAGTCTTAGGTGACTGTTTAACTGTATGGTAGTTAATATCTGTAGTCTTAGGTAACTGTTTAACTGTATAGTAGGTAATAACTGTAGTCTTAGGTGACTGTTTAACTGTATGGTAGGTAATATCTGTAGTCATATGTAACTGTTTAACTGTATAGTAGGTAATAACTGTAGTCATAGGTGACTGTTTAACTGTATAGTAGGTAATAACTGTAGTCATAGGTGACTGTTTAACTGTATAGTAGGTAATAACTGTAGTCATAGGTGACTGTTTAACTGTATAGTAGGTAATAACTGTAGTCATAGGTGACTGTTTAATTGTATAGTAGGTAATAACTGTAGTCATATGTGACTGTTTAACTGTATAGTAGGTAATAACTGTGGTCATAGGTGACTGTTTAACTGTATGGTAGGTAACAACTGTAGTCATAGGTGACTGTTTAACTGTATAGTAGGTAATAACTGTTGTCATAGGTGACTGTTTAACTGTATAGTAGGTAATAACTGTGGTCATAGGTGACTGTTTAACTGTATGGTAGGTAACAACTGTAGTCATATGTAACTGTTTAACTGTATAGTAGGTAATAACTGTAGTCATAGGTGACTGTTTAACTGTATAGTAGGTAATAACTGTAGTCATAGGTGACTGTTTAACTGTATAGTAGGTAATAACTGTAGTCATAGGTGACTGTTTAACTGTATAGTAGGTAATAACTGTAGACATAGGTGACTGTTTAACTTTATAGTTAGTAATAACTGTAGTCATAGGTGACTGTTTAACTGTATAGTAGGTAATAACTGTAGTCATAGGTGACTGTTTAACTGTATAGTAGGCAATAACTGTAGCCATAGGTGACTGTTTAACTGTATAGTAGGTAATAACTGTAGTCATAGGTGACTGTTTAACTGTATAGTAGGTAATAACTGTAGTCATAGGTGACTGCTTAACTGTATAGTAGGTAATAACTGTAGTCATAGGTGACTGTTTAACTGTATAGTAGGTAATAACTGTAGTCATAGGTGACTGTTTAACTGTAGACATAGGTGACTGTTTAACTGTATAGTAGGTAATAACTGTAGACATAGGTGACTGTTTAACTGTATAGTAGGTAATAACTGTAGTCATAGGTGACTGTTTAACTGTATAGTAGGTAATAACTGTAGACATAGGTGACTGTTTAACTGTATAGTAGGAAATAACTGTAGTCATAGGTGACTGTTTAACTGTATGGTAGGTAATAACTGTAGACATAGGTGACTGTTTAACTGTATAGTAGGTAATAACTGTAGACATAGGTGACTGTTTAACTGTATAGTAGGTAATAACTGTAGACATATGTGACTGTTTAACTGTATAGTATGTAATAACTGTAGTCAAAGGTGACTGTTTAACTGTTTATTAGGTAATAACTGTAGTCATAGGTGACTGTTTAACTGTATAGTAGGTAATAACTGTATACATAGGTGACTGTTTAACTGTATAGTAGGTAATAACTGTATACATAGGTGACTGTTTAACTGTATGGTAGGTAATAACTGTAGTCAAAGGTCACTGTTTAACTGTATAGTAGGTAACAACTGTAGTCATAGGTGACTGTTTAACTGTATAGTAGGTAATAACTGTAGTCTTAGGTAACTGTTTAGCTGTATAGTAGGTAATAACTGTAGTCTTAGGTAACTGTTTAACTGTATGATAGGTAATAACTGTAGTCTTAGGTAACTGTTTAACTGTATGGTAGGTAATAACTGTAGACATAGGTGACTGTTTAACTGTATGGTAGGTAATAACTGTAGTCATAGGTGACTGTTTAACTGTATGGTAGGTAATAACTGTTGTCATAGGTGACTGTTTAACTGTATGGTAGGTAATAACTGTAGTCATAGGTGACTGTTTAGATGTGTAGTAGGTAACAACTGTAGTCATAGGTGACTGTTTAACTGTATGGTAGGTAATAACTGTAGTCATAGGTGACTGTTTAACTGTATGGTAGGTAATAACTGTAGTCATAGGTGACTGTTTAACTGTATAGTAGGTAATAACTGTAGTCATAGGTGACTGTTTAACTGTATGGTAGGTAAAAACTGTAGTCATAGGTGACTGTTTAACTGTATATTAGGTAATGACTGTAGTCATAGGTAACTGTTTAACTCTATGGTAGGTAATAACTATAGTCATAGGTGACTGTTTAACTGTATATTAGGTAATAACTGTAGTTGTAGGTGACTGTTTAACTGTATAGTAGGTAATAACTGTAGTCATAGGTGACTGTTTAACTGTATAGTAGGTAATAACTGTAGTCACAGGTGACTGTTTAATTGTATGGTAGGTAATAACTGTAGTCATAGGTGACTATTTAACTGTATAGTAGGTAATAATTGTAGTCATAGGTGACTGTTTAACTGTATAGTAGGTAATAACTGTAGTCATAGGTGACAGTTTAACTGTATAGTAGGTAATTACTGTAGACATAGGTGACTGTTTAACTTTATAGTAAGTAATAACTGTAGTCATAGGTGACTGTTTAACTGTATAGTAGGTAATAACTGTAGTCATAGGTGACTGTTTAACTGTATAGTAGGTAATAACTGTAGTCATAGGTGACTGTTTAACTGTATAGTAGGTAATAACTGTAGTCATAGGTGACTGTTTAACTGTATAGTAGGTAATAACTGTAGACATAGGTAACTGTTTAACTGTATGGTAGGTAAAAACTGTAGTCATAGGTGACTGTTTAACTGTATATTAGGTAATGACTGTAGTCATAGGTAACTGTTTAACTCTATGGTAGGTAATAACTATAGTCATAGGTGACTGTTTAACTGTATATTAGGTAATAACTGTAGTTGTAGGTGACTGTTTAACTGTATAGTAGGTAATAACTGTAGTCATAGGTGACTGTTTAACTGTATAGTAGGTAATAACTGTAGTCACAGGTGACTGTTTAATTGTATGGTAGGTAATAACTGTAGTCATAGGTGACTATTTAACTGTATAGTAGGTAATAATTGTAGTCATAGGTGACTGTTTAACTGTATAGTAGGTAATAACTGTAGTCATAGGTGACAGTTTAACTGTATAGTAGGTAATTACTGTAGACATAGGTGACTGTTTAACTTTATAGTAAGTAATAACTGTAGTCATAGGTGACTGTTTAACTGTATAGTAGGTAATAACTGTAGTCATAGGTGACTGTTTAACTGTATAGTAGGTAATAACTGTAGTCATAGGTGACTGTTTAACTGTATAGTAGGTAATAACTGTAGTCATAGGTGACTGTTTAACTGTATAGTAGGTAATAACTGTAGACATAGGTAACTGTTTAACTGTATGGTAGGTAATAAATGTAGTCTTAGGTAACTGTTTAACTGTATAGTAGGTAATAACTGTAGACATAGGTGACTGTTTAACTGTATAGTAGGTAATAACTGTAGTCATATGTAACTGTTTAACTGTATGGTAGGTAATAACTGTTGTCATAGGTGACTGTTTAACTGTATGGTAGGTAATAACTGTAGTCATAGGTGACTGTTTAAATGTATAATAGGTAATAACTGTAGTCATAGGTAGCTGTTTAACTGTATAGTAGGTAATAACTGTAGTCTTAGGTAACTGTTTTACTGTATAGTAGGTAACAACTGTAGTCATAGGTGACTGTTTAACTGTATAGTAGGTAATAACTGTAGTCATAGGTGACTGTTTAACTGTATGGTAGGTAATAAGTGTTGGCATAGGTGACTGTTTAACTGTATGGTAGGTAATAACTGTAGTCATAGGTGACTGTTTAAATGTATAATAGGTAATAACTGTAGTCATAGGTAGCTGTTTAACTGTATAGTAGGTAATAACTGTAGTCTTAGGTAACTGTTTAACTGTATAGTAGGTAATAACTGTAGTCTTAGGTAACTGTTTAACTGTATAGTAGGTAATAACTGTAGTCTTAGGTAACTGTTTAACTGTATGATAGGTAATAACTGTAGTCTTAGGTAACTGTTTAACTGTATGGTAGGTAATAACTGTAGTCATAAGTGACTGTTTAACTGTATGGTAGGTAATAACTGTTGTCATAGGTGACTGTTTAACTGTATGGTAGGTAATAACTGTAGTCATAGGTGACTGTTTAAATGTATAATAGGTAATAACTGTAGTCATAGGTAGCTGTTTAACTGTATAGTAGGTAATAACTGTAGTCTTAGGTAACTGTTTAACTGTATAGTAGGTAATAACTGTAGTCTTAGGTAACTGTTTAACTGTATAGTAGGTAATAACTGTAGTCTTAGGTAACTGTTTAACTGTATGATAGGTAATAACTGTAGTCTTAGGTAACTGTTTAACTGTATGGTAGGTAATAACTGTAGACATAGGTGACTGTTTAACTGTATGGTAGGTAATACCTGTAGTCATAGGTGACTGTTTAACTGTATGGTAGGTAATAACTGTTGTCATAGGTGACTGTTTAACTGTATGGTAGGTAATAACTGTAGTCATAGGTGACTGTTTAGATGTGTAGTAGGTAACAACTGTAGTCATAGGTGACTGTTTAACTGTATGGTAGGTAATAACTGTAGTCATAGGTGACTGTTTAACTGTATGGTAGGTAATAACTGTAGTCATAGGTGACTGTTTAACTGTATAGTAGGTAATAACTGTAGTCATAGGTGACTGTTTAACTGTATGGTAGGTAAAAACTGTAGTCATAGGTGACTGTTTAACTGTATATTAGGTAATGACTGTAGTCATAGGTAACTGTTTAACTCTATGGTAGGTAATAACTATAGTCATAGGTGACTGTTTAACTGTATATTAGGTAATAACTGTAGTTGTAGGTGACTGTTTAACTGTATAGTAGGTAATAACTGTAGTCATAGGTGACTGTTTAACTGTATAGTAGGTAATAACTGTAGTCACAGGTGACTGTTTAATTGTATGGTAGGTAATAACTGTAGTCATAGGTGACTATTTAACTGTATAGTAGGTAATAATTGTAGTCATAGGTGACTGTTTAACTGTATAGTAGGTAATAACTGTAGTCATAGGTGACTGTTTAACTGTATAGTAGGTAATAACTGTAGACATAGGTGACTGTTTAACTTTATAGTAAGTAATAACTGTAGTCATAGGTGACTGTTTAACTGTATAGTAGGTAATAACTGTAGTCATAGGTGTCTGTTTAACTGTATAGTAGGTAATAACTGTAGTCATAGGTGACTGTTTAACTGTATAGTAGGTAATAACTGTAGTCATAGGTGACTGTTTAACTGTATAGTAGGTAATAACTGTAGTAATAGGTAACTGTTTAACTGTATGGTAGGTAATAACTGTAGTCTTAGGTAACTGTTTAACTGTATAGTAGGTAATAACTGTAGACATAGGTGACTGTTTAACTGTATAGTAGGTAATAACTGTAGTCATATGTAACTGTTTAACTGTATGGTAGGTAATAACTGTTGTCATAGGTGACTGTTTAACTGTATGGTAGGTAATAACTGTAGTCATAGGTGACTGTTTAAATGTATAATAGGTAATAACTGTAGTCATAGGTAGCTGTTTAACTGTATAGTAGGTAATAACTGTAGTCTTAGGTAACTGTTTAACTGTATAGTAGGTAACAACTGTAGTCATAGGTGACTGTTTAACTGTATAGTAGGTAATAACTGTAGTCATAGGTGACTGTTTAACTGTATGGTAGGTAATAACTGTTGTCATAGGTGACTGTTTAACTGTATGGTAGGTAATAACTGTAGTCATAGGTGACTGTTTAAATGTATAATAGGTAATAACTGTAGTCATAGGTAGCTGTTTAACTGTATAGTAGGTAATAACTGTAGTCTTAGGTAACTGTTTAACTGTATAGTAGGTAATAACTGTAGTCTTAGGTAACTGTTTAACTGTATAGTAGGTAATAACTGTAGTCTTAGGTAACTGTTTAACTGTATGATAGGTAATAACTGTAGTCTTAGGTAACTGTTTAACTGTATGGTAGGTAATAACTGTAGACATAGGTGACTGTTTAACTGTATGGTAGGTAATAACTGTAGTCATAGGTGACTGTTTAACTGTATGGTAGGTAATAACCGTTGTCATAGGTGACTGTTTAACTGTATGGTAGGTAATAACTGTAGTCATAGGTGACTGTTTAGATGTGTAGTAGGTAACAACTGTAGTCATAGGTGACTGTTTAACTGTATGGTAGGTAATAATTGTAGTCATAGGTGACTGTTTAACTGTATGGTAGGTAATAACTGTAGTCATAGGTTACTGTTTAACTGTATAGTAGGTAATAACTGTAGTCATAGGTGACTGTTTAACTGTATGGTAGGTAAAAACTGTAGTCATAAGTGACTGTTTAACTGTATATTAGGTAATGACTGTAGTCATAGGTAACTGTTTAACTCTATGGTAGGTAATAACTATAGTCATAGGTGACTGTTTAACTGTATATTAGGTAATAACTGTAGTTGTAGGTGACTGTTTAACTGTATAGTAGGTAATAACTATAGTCATAGGTGACTGTTTAACTGTATAGTAGGTAATAACTGTAGTCACAGGTGACTGTTTAATTGTATGGTAGGTAATAACTGTAGTCATAGGTGACTATTTAACTGCATAGTAGGTAATAATTGTAGTCATAGGTGACTGTTTAACTGTATAGTAGGTAATAACTGTAGTCATAGGTGACTGTTTAACTGTATAGTAGGTAATAACTGTAGACATAGGTGACTGTTTAACTTTATAGTAAGTAATAACTGTAGTCATAGGTGACTGTTTAACTGTATAGTAGGTAATAACTGTAGTCATAGGTGATTGTTTAACTGTATAGTAGGTAATAACTGTAGTCATAGGTGACTGTTTAACTGTATAGTAGGTAATAACTGTAGTCATAGGTGACTGTTTAACTGTATAGTAGGTAATAACTGTAGTCATAGGTGACTGTTTAACTGTATGGTAGGTAATAACTGTAATTTATGTAACTGTTTAACTGTATAGTAGGTAATAACTGTAGACATAGGTGACTGTTTAACTGTATAGTAGGTAATAACTGTAGTCATAGGTGACTGTTTAACTGTATAGTAGGTAATAACTGTAGTCATAGGTGACTGTTTAACTGTATAGTAGGTAATAACTGTAGTCATAGGTGACTGTTTAACTGTATGGTAGGTAATAACTGTAGTCTTAGGTAACTGTTTAACTGTATAGTAGGTAATAACTGTAGTCTTAGGTGACTGTTTAACTGTATAGTAGGTAATAACTGTAGTCAAACGTGACTGTTTAGATGTATGGTAGGTAATAACTGTAGTCTTAGATAACTGTTTAACTGTATAGTAGGTAATAACTGTAGTCTTAGGTGACTGTTTAAATGTATAGTAGGTAATAACTGTAGTCAAACGTGACTGTTTAAATGTATGGTAGGTAATAACTGTAGTCTTAGGTAACTGTTTAACTGTATAGTAGGTAATAACTGTAGTATTAGGTAACTGTTTAACTGTATAGTAGGTAATAACTGTAGTCTTAGGTAACTGTTTAACTGTATAGTAGGTAATAACTGTTGTCTTAGGTAACTGTTTAACTGTATAGTAGGTAATAATTGTAGTCATAGGTGACTGTTTAACTGTATAGTAGGTAATAACTGTAGTCATAGTTGACTGTTTAACTGTATAGTAGGTAATAACTGTAGACATAGGTGACTGTTTAACTTTATAGTAAGTAATAACTGTAGTCATAGGTGACTGTTTAACTGTATAGTAGGTAATAACTGTAGTCATAGGTGTCTGTTTAACTGTATAGTAGGTAATAACTGTAGTCATAGGTGACTGTTTAACTGTATAGTAGGTAATAACTGTAGTCATAGGTGACTGTTTAACTGTATAGTAGGTAATAACTGTAGTCATAGGTAACTGTTTAACTGTATGGTAGGTAATAACTGTAGTCTTAGGTAACTGTTTAACTGTATAGTAGGTAATAACTGTAGACATAGGTGACTGTTTAACTGTATAGTAGGTAATAACTGTAGTCATATGTAACTGTTTAACTGTATGGTAGGTAATAACTGTTGTCATAGGTGACTGTTTAACTGTATGGTAGGTAATAACTGTAGTCATAGGTGACTGTTTAAATGTATAATAGGTAATAACTGTAGTCATAGGTGACTGTTTAACTGTATGGTAGGTAATAACTGTTGTCATAGGTGACTGTTTAACTGTATGGTAGGTAATAACTGTAGTCATAGGTGACTGTTTAAATGTATAATAGGTAATAACTGTAGTCATAGGTAGCTGTTTAACTGTATAGTAGGTAATAACTGTAGTCTTAGGTAACTGTTTAACTGTATAGTAGGTAATAACTGTAGTCTTAGGTAACTGTTTAACTGTATAGTAGGTAATAACTGTAGTCTTAGGTAACTGTTTAACTGTATGATAGGTAATAACTGTAGTCTTAGGTAACTGTTTAACTGTATGGTAGGTAATAACTGTAGACATAGGTGACTGTTTAACTGTATGGTAGGTAATAACTGTAGTCATAGGTGACTGTTTAACTGTATGGTAGGTAATAACCGTTGTCATAGGTGACTGTTTAACTGTATGGTAGGTAATAACTGTAGTCATAGGTGACTGTTTAGATGTGTAGTAGGTAACAACTGTAGTCATAGGTGACTGTTTAACTGTATGGTAGGTAATAATTGTAGTCATAGGTGACTGTTTAACTGTATGGTAGGTAATAACTGTAGTCATAGGTTACTGTTTAACTGTATAGTAGGTAATAACTGTAGTCATAGGTGACTGTTTAACTGTATGGTAGGTAAAAACTGTAGTCATAAGTGACTGTTTAACTGTATATTAGGTAATGACTGTAGTCATAGGTAACTGTTTAACTCTATGGTAGGTAATAACTATAGTCATAGGTGACTGTTTAACTGTATATTAGGTAATAACTGTAGTTGTAGGTGACTGTTTAACTGTATAGTAGGTAATAACTATAGTCATAGGTGACTGTTTAACTGTATAGTAGGTAATAACTGTAGTCACAGGTGACTGTTTAATTGTATGGTAGGTAATAACTGTAGTCATAGGTGACTATTTAACTGCATAGTAGGTAATAATTGTAGTCATAGGTGACTGTTTAACTGTATAGTAGGTAATAACTGTAGTCATAGGTGACTGTTTAACTGTATAGTAGGTAATAACTGTAGACATAGGTGACTGTTTAACTTTATAGTAAGTAATAACTGTAGTCATAGGTGACTGTTTAACTGTATAGTAGGTAATAACTGTAGTCATAGGTGATTGTTTAACTGTATAGTAGGTAATAACTGTAGTCATAGGTGACTGTTTAACTGTATAGTAGGTAATAACTGTAGTCATAGGTGACTGTTTAACTGTATAGTAGGTAATAACTGTAGTCATAGGTGACTGTTTAACTGTATGGTAGGTAATAACTGTAGTCTTATGTAACTGTTTAACTGTATAGTAGGTAATAACTGTAGACATAGGTGACTGTTTAACTGTATAGTAGGTAATAACTGTAGTCATAGGTGACTGTTTAACTGTATAGTAGGTAATAACTGTAGTCATAGGTGACTGTTTAACTGTATAGTAGGTAATAACTGTAGTCATAGGTGACTGTTTAACTGTATGGTAGGTAATAACTGTAGTCTTAGGTAACTGTTTAACTGTATAGTAGGTAATAACTGTAGTCTTAGGTGACTGTTTAACTGTATAGTAGGTAATAACTGTAGTCAAACGTGACTGTTTAGATGTATGGTAGGTAATAACTGTAGTCTTAGATAACTGTTTAACTGTATAGTAGGTAATAACTGTAGTCTTAGGTGACTGTTTAAATGTATAGTAGGTAATAACTGTAGTCAAACGTGACTGTTTAAATGTATGGTAGGTAATAACTGTAGTCTTAGGTAACTGTTTAACTGTATAGTAGGTAATAACTGTAGTATTAGGTAACTGTTTAACTGTATAGTAGGTAATAACTGTAGTCTTAGGTAACTGTTTAACTGTATAGTAGGTAATAACTGTTGTCTTAGGTAACTGTTTAACTGTATAGTAGGTAATAACTGTATGCATAGGTGACTGTTTAACTGTATAGTAAGTAACAACTGTAGTCATAGGTGCCTATTTAACTGTATGCTATGTAATAACTGTAGTCATAGGTGACTGTTTAGCTGTATGGTAGGTGATAACTGTAGTCATTGGTGACTGTTTAACTGTATAGTAGGTAATAACTGTATGCATAGGTGACTCTTTAACTCTATAGTAGGTAATAACTGTAGTCATATGTGACTGTTTAACTGTATGGTAGGTAATAACAGTAGTCATAGGTGACTGTTTAACTGTATAGTAGGTAATAACTGTAGTCATAGGTGACTGTTTAACTGTATAGTAGGTAATAACTGTAGTCATATGTGACTGTTTAACTGTATGGTAGGTAATAACTGTTGTCATAGGTGACTGTTTAACTGTATGGTAGGTAATAACTGTAGTCATAGGTGACTGTTTAAATGTGTAGTAGGTAACAACTGTAGTCATAGGTGACTGTTTAACAGTATAGTAGGTAACAACTGTAGTCATAGGTGACTGTTTAACTGTATAGTAGGTAATAACTGTAGTCATAGGTGACTGTTTAACTGTATGGTAGGTAATAACTGTTGTCATAGGTGACTGTATAACTGTATAGTAGGTAATAACTGTAGTCTTAGGTAACTGTTTAACTGTATAGTAGGTAATAACTGTAGTCTTAGGTAACTGTTTAACTGTATGATAGGTAATAACTGTAGTCTTAGGTAACTGTTTAACTGTATGGTAGGTAATAACTGTAGACATAGGTGACTGTTTAACTGTATGGTAGGTAATAACTGTAGTCATAGGTGACTGTTTAACTGTATGGTAGGTAATAACTGTTGTCATAGGTGACTGTTTAACTGTATGGTAGGTAATAACTGTAGTCATAGGTGACTGTTTAACTGTATGGTAGGTAATAACTGTAGTCATAGGTGACTGTTTAAATGTGTAGTAGGTAACAACTGTAGTCATAGGTGACTGTTTAACTGTATGGTAGGTAATAACTGTAGTCTTAGGTAACTGTTTAACTGTATAGTAGGTAATAACTGTAGTCATAGGTGACTATTTAACTGTATGGTAGGTAATAACTCTAGTCATAGGTGACTATTTAACTGTATAGTAGGTAATAACTCTAGTCTTAGGTGACTATTTAACTGTATGGTAGGTAATAACTCTAATCTTAGGTGACTATTTAACTGTATAGTGGGTAATAACTCTAGTCTTAGGTGACTATTTAACTGTATAGTGGGTAATAACTCTAGTCTTAGGTGACTATTTAACTGTATAGTAGGTAATAACTCTAGTCTTAGGTGACTATTTAACTGTATAGTAGATAATAACTCTAGTCTTAGGTGACTATTTAACTGTATAGTAGGTAATAACTCTAGTCTTAGGTGACTATTTAACTGTATAGTAGGTAATAACTCTAGTCTTAGGTGACTATTTAACTGTATAGTAGGTAATAACTCTAGTCTTAGGTGACTATTTAACTGTATAGTAGGTAATAACTCTAGTCTTAGGTGACTATTTAACTGTATAGTAGGTAATAACTCTAGTCTTAGGTGACTATTTAACTGTATAGTAGGTAATAACTCTAGTCTTAGGTGACTATTTAACTTTATAGTAGGTAATAACTCTAGTCTTAGGTGACTATTTAACTGTATGGTAGGTAATAACTCTAGTCTTAGGTGACTATTTAACTGTATGGTAGGTAATAACTCTAGTCTTAGGTGACTATTTAACTGTATAGTAGGTAATAACTCTAGTCTTAGGTGACTATTTAACTGTATAGTAGGTAATAACTCTAGTCTTAGGTGACTATTTAACTGTATGGTAGGTAATAACTCTAGTCTTAGGTGACTATTTAACTGTATAGTAGGTAATAACTCTAGTCTTAGGTGACTATTTAACTGTATAGTAGGTAATAACTCTAGTCTTAGGTGACTATTTAACTGTATAGTAGGTAATAACTCTAGTCTTAGGTGACTATTTAACTGTATAGTAGGTAATAACTCTAGTCGTAGGTGACTATTTAACTGTATAGTAGGTAATAACTCTAGTCTTAGGTGACTATTTAACTGTATAGTAGGTAATAACTCTAGTCTTAGGTGACTATTTAACTGTATAGTAGGTAATAACTCTAGTCTTAGGTGACTATTTAACTGTATGGTAGGTAATAACTCTAGTCTTAGGTGACTATTTAACTGTATGGTAGGTAATAACTCTAGTCTTAGGTGACTATTTAACTGTATAGTAGGTAATAACTCTAGTCTTAGGTGACTATTTAACTGTATAGTAGGTAATAACTCTAGTCTTAGGTGACTATTTAACTGTATGGTAGGTAATAACTCTAGTCTTAGGTAACTATTTAACTGTATAGTAGGTAATAACTCTAGTCTTAGGTGACTATTTAACTGTATAGTAGGTAATAACTCTAGTCTTAGGTGACTATTTAACTGTATAGTAGGTAATAACTCTAGTCTTAGGTGACTATTTAACTGTATGGTAGGTAATAACTCTAGTCTTAGGTGACTATTTAACTGTATAGTAGGTAATAACTCTAGTCTTAGGTGACTATTTAACTGTATAGTAGGTAATAACTCTAGTCTTAGGTGACTATTTAACTGTATAGTAGGTAATAACTCTAGTCTTAGGTGACTATTTAACTGTATAGTAGGTAATAACTCTAGTCTTAGGTGACTATTTAACTGTATGGTAGGTAATAACTCTAGTCTTAGGTAACTATTTATCTGTATAGTAGGTAATAACTCTAGTCTTAGGTGACTATTTAACTGTATGGTAGGTAATAACTCTAGTCTTAGGTGACTATTTAACTGTATAGTAGGTAATAACTCTAGTCTTAGGTGACTATTTAACTGTATAGTAGGTAATAACTGTAGTCTTAGGTGACTATTTAACTGTATAGTAGGTAATAACTCTAGTCTTAGGTGACTATTTAACTGTATAGTAGGTAATAACTCTAGTCTTAGGTGACTATTTAACTGTATAGTAGGTAATAACTCTAATCTTAGGTGACTATTTAACTGTGTAGTAGGTAATGACTGTAGTTTTAGGTGACTATTTAACTGTATAGTAGGTAATAACTCTAGTCTTAGGTGACTATTTAACTGTATAGTAGGTAATAACTGTAGTTTTAGGTGACTATTTAACTGTATAGTAGGTAATAACTCTAGTCTTAGGTGACTATTTAACTGTATAGTAGGTAATAACTCTAGTCTTAGGTGACTATTTAACTGTATAGTAGGTAATAACTCTAGTCTTAGGTGACTATTTTACTGTATAGTAGGTAATAACTCTAGTCTTAGGTGACTATTTAACTGTATAGTAGGTAATAACTCTAGTCATAGGTGACTATTTAACTGTATAGTAGGTAATAACTCTAGTCATAGGTGACTATTTAACTGTATAGTAGGTAATAACTCTAGTCTTAGGTGACTATTTTACTGTATGGTAGGTAATAACTCTAGTCTTAGGTGACTATTTAACTGTATAGTAGGTAATAACTGTAGTCATAGGTGACTATTTAACTGTATAGTAGGTAATAACTCTAGTCTTAGGTTACTATTTAACTGTATAGTAGGTAATAACTCTAGTCTTAGGTGACTATTTAACTGTATAGTAGGTAATAACTCTAGTCTTAGGTGACTATTTAACTGTATAGTAGGTAATAACTCTAGTCTTAGGTGACTATTTAACTGTATAGTAGGTAATAACTATAGTTGTAGGTGACTGTTTAACTGTATAGTAGGTAATAACTCTAGTTGTAGGTGACTGTTTAACTGTATAGTAGGTAATAACTATAGTTGTAGGTGACTGTTTAACTGTATAGTAGGTAATAACTCTAGTTGTAGGTGACTGTTTAACTGTATAGTAGGTAATGACTGTAGTCATAGGTAACTGTTTAACTCTATGGTAGGTAATAACTATAGTCATAGGTGACTGTTTAACTGTATAGTAGGTAATAACTGTAGTCATAGGTGACTGTTTAACTGTATAGTAGGTAATAACTGTAGTCATAGGTGACTATTTAACTGCATAGTAGGTAATAACTGTAGTCTTAGGTGACTGTTTAACTGTATGGTAGGTAATATCTGTAGTCATAGGTGACTGTTTAACTGTATAGTAGGTAATACCTGTAGTCATAGGTAACTGTTTAACTGTATAGTAGGTAATAACTGTAGTCTTAGGTGACTGTTTAACTGTATGGTAGGTAATATCTGTAGTCTTAGGTAACTGTTTAACTGTATAGTAGGTAATAACTGTAGTCTTAGGTGACTGTTTAACTGTATGGTAGGTAATATCTGTAGTCATATGTAACTGTTTAACTGTATAGTAGGTAATAACTGTAGTCATAGGTGACTGTTTAACTGTATAGTAGGTAATAACTGTAGTCATAGGTGACTGTTTAACTGTATTGTAGGTAATAACTGTAGTCATAGGTGACTGTTTAACTGTATAGTAGGTAATAACTGTAGTCATAGGTGACTGTTTAATTGTATAGTAGGTAATAACTGTAGTCATAGGTGACTGTTTAACTGTATAGTAGGTAATAACTGTAGTCATAGGTACTGTTTAATTGTATAGTAGGTAATAACTGTAGTCATAGGTGACTGTTTAACTGTATAGTAGGTAATAACTATGGTCATAGGTGACTGTTTAACTGTATGGTAGGTAATAACTGTAGTCATAGGTGACTGTTTAACTGTATAGTAGGTAATAACTGTAGTCATAGGTGACTGTTTAACTGTATAGTAGGTAATAACTGTCGTCATATGTGACTGTTTAACTGTATGGTAGGTAACAGCTGTAGTCATATGTAACTGTTTAACTGTATAGTAGGTAATAACTGTAGTCATTGGTGACTGTTTAACTGTATAGTAGGTAATAACTATAGTAATAGGTGACTGTTTAACTGTGTAGTAGGTAATAACTGTAGTCATAGGTGACTGTTTACCTGTATAGTAGGTAATAAATGTAGACATAGGTGACTATTTAACTGTATGGTAGGTAATAACTGTAGTCATAGGTGACTGTTTAACTGTGTAGTAGGGTAATAACTGTAGTCATAGGTGACTGTTTAACTGTATAGTAGGTAATAACTGTAGTCATAGGTGACTGTTTAACTGTATGGTAGGTAATAACTGTAGTTGTAGGTGACTGTTTAACTGTATAGTAGGTAATAACTGTAGTCATAGGTGACTATTTAACTGTATAGTAGGTAATAACTGTAGTCTTAGGTGACTGTTTAACTGTATGGTAGGTAATATCTGTAGTCATAGGTGACTGTTTAACTGTATAGTAGGTAATATCTGTAGTCATAGGTAACTGTTTAACTGTAAAGTAGGTAATAACTGTAGTCTTAGGTGACTGTTTAACTGTATGGTAGGTAATATCTGTAGTCTTAGGTAACTGTTTAACTGTATAGTAGGTAATAACTGTAGTCTTAGGTGACTGTTTAACTGTATGGTAGGTAATATCTGTAGTCATATGTAGCTGTTTAACTGTATAGTAGGTAATAACTGTAGTCATAGGTGACTGTTTAACTGTATAGTAGGTAATAACTGTAGTCATAGGTGACTGTTTAACTGTATAGTAGGTAATAACTGTAGTCATAGGTGACTGTTTAACTGTATAGTAGGTAATAACTGTAGTCATAGGTGACTGTTTAATTGTATAGTAGGTAATAACTGTAGTCATAGGTGACTGTTTAACTGTATAGTAGGTAATAACTGTGGTCATAGGTGACTATTTAACTGTATAGTAGGTAATAACTGTAGTCATAGGTGACTGTTTAATTGTATAGTAGGTAATAACTGTAGTCATAGGTGACTGTTTAACTGTATAGTAGGTAATAACTGTGGTCATAGGTGACTATTTAACTGTATAATAGGTAATAACTGTAGTTTTAGGTGACTATTTAACTGTATAGTAGGTAATAACTCTAGTCTTAGGTGACTATTTAACTGTATAGTAGGTAATAACTCTAGTCTTAGGTGACTATTTAACTGTATAGTAGGTAATAACTCTAGTCTAAGGTGACTATTTAACTGTATAGTAGGTAATAACTCTAGTCTTAGGTGACTATTTAACTGTATGGTAGGTAATAACTCTAGTCTCAGGTGATTATTTAACTGTATAGTAGGTAATAACTGTAGTCATAGGTGACTATTTAACTGTATAGTAGATAATGACTCTAGTCTTAGGTGACTATTTAACTGTATAGTAGGTAATAACTCTAGTCTTAGGTGACTATTTAACTGTATAGTAGGTAATAACTATAGTTGTAGGTGACTGTTTAACTGTATAGTAGGTAATAACTCTAGTTGTAGGTGACTGTTTAACTGTATAGTAGGTAATAACTATAGTTGTAGGTGACTATTTAACTGTATAGTAGGTAATAACTATAGTTGTAGGTGACTGTTTAACTGTATAGTAGGTAATAACTCTAGTTGTAGGTGACTGTTTAACTGTATAGTAGGTAATAACTGTTGTCTTAGGTGACTGTTTAACTGTATGGTAGGTAATATCTGTATTCATAGGTGACTGTTTAACTGTAGAGTAGGTAATAACTGTAGTCATAGGTAACTGTTTAACTGTATAGTAGGTAATAACTGTAGTCTTAGGTGACTGTTTAACTGTATGGTAGGTAATATCTGTAGTCTTAGGTAACTGTTTAACTGTATAGTAGGTAATAACTGTAGTCTTAGGTGACTGTTTAACTGTATGGTAGGTAATATCTGTAGTCATATGTAACTGTTTAACTGTATAGTAGGTAATAACTGTAGTCATAGGTGACTGTTTAACTGTATAGTAGGTAATAACTGTAGTCATAGGTGACAGTTTAACTGTATAGTAGGTAATAACTGTAGTCATAGGTGACTGTTTAACTGTATAGTAGGTAATAACTGTAGTCATAGGTGACTGTTTAATTGTATAGTAGGTAATTACTGTAGTCATAGGTGACTGTTTAACTGTATAGTAGGTAATAACTGTGGTCATAGGTGACTGTTTAACTGTATGGTAGGTAACAACTGTAGTCATAGGTGACTGTTTAACTGTATAGTAGGTAATAATTGTAGTCATAGATGACTGTTTAACTGTATAGTAGGTAATAACTATGGTCATATGTGACTGTTTAACTGTATGGTAGGTAACAGCTGTAGTCATATGTAAATGTTTAACTGTATAGTAGGTAATAACTGTAGTCATTGGCGACTGTTTAACTGTATAGTAGGTAATAACTATAGTAATAGGTGACTGTTTAACTGTGTATTAGGTAATAACTGTAGTCATAGGTGACTGTTTAACTGTATAGTAGGTAATAACTGTAGACATAGGTGACTATTTAACTGTATGGTAGGTAATAACTGTAGTCATAGGTGACTGTTTAACTGTGTAGTAGGGTAATAACTGTAGTCATAGGTGACTGTTTAACTGTATAGTAGGTAATAACTGTAGTCATAGGTGACTGTTTAACTGTATGGTAGGTAATAACTGTAGTTGTAGGTGACTGTTTAACTGTATAGTAGGTAATAACTGTAGTCATAGGTGACTATTTAACTGTATAGTAGGTAATAACTGTAGTCTTAGGTGACTGTTTAACTGTATGGTAGGTAATATCTGTAGTCATAGGTGACTGTTTAACTGTATAGTAGGTAATAACTGTAGTCTTAGGTGACTGTTTAACTGTATGGTAGGTAATATCTGTAGTTATATGTAACTGTTTAACTGTATAGTAGGTAATAACTGTAGTCATAGGTGACTATTTAACTGTATAGTAGGTAATAACTATAGTTGTAGGTGACTGTTTAACTGTATAGTAGGTAATAACTCTAGTTTTAGGTGACTGTTTAACTGTATAGTAGGTAATAACTATAGTTGTAGGTGACTATTTAACTGTATAGTAGGTAATAACTATAGTTGTAGGTGACTGTTTAACTGTATAGTAGGTAATAACTCTAGTTGTAGGTGACTGTTTAACTGTATAGTAGGTAATAACTGTTGTCTTAGGTGACTGTTTAACTGTATGGTAGGTAATATCTGTATTCATAGGTGACTGTTTAACTGTAGAGTAGGTAATAACTGTAGTCATAGGTAACTGTTTAACTGTATAGTAGGTAATAACTGTAGTCTTAGGTGACTGTTTAACTGTATGGTAGGTAATATCTGTAGTCTTAGGTAACTGTTTAACTGTATAGTAGGTAATAACTGTAGTCTTAGGTGACTGTTTAACTGTATGGTAGGTAATATCTGTAGTCATATGTAACTGTTTAACTGTATAGTAGGTAATAACTGTAGTAATAGGTGACTGTTTAACTGTATAGTAGGTAATAACTGTAGTCATAGGTGACAGTTTAACTGTATAGTAGGTAATAACTGTAGTCATAGGTGACTGTTTAACTGTATAGTAGGTAATAACTGTAGTCATAGGTGACTGTTTAATTGTATAGTAGGTAATTACTGTAGTCATAGGTGACTGTTTAACTGTATAGTAGGTAATAACTGTGGTCATAGGTGACTGTTTAACTGTATGGTAGGTAACAACTGTAGTCATAGGTGACTGTTTAACTGTATAGTAGGTAATAATTGTAGTCATAGGTGACTGTTTAACTGTATAGTAGGTAATAAATGTGGTCATATGTGACTGTTTAACTGTATGGTAGGTAACAGCTGTAGTCATATGTAACTGTTTAACTGTATAGTAGGTAATAACTGTAGTCATTGGCGACTGTTTAACTGTATAGTAGGTAATAACTATAGTAATAGGTGACTGTTTAACTGTGTATTAGGTAATAACTGTAGTCATAGGTGACTGTTTAACTGTATAGTAGGTAATAACTGTAGACATAGGTGACTATTTAACTGTATGGTAGGTAATAACTGTAGTCATAGGTGACTGTTTAACTGTGTAGTAGGGTAATAACTGTAGTCATAGGTGACTGTTTAACTGTATAGTAGGTAATAACTGTAGTCATAGGTGACTGTTTAACTGTATGGTAGGTAATAACTGTAGTTGTAGGTGACTGTTTAACTGTATAGTAGGTAATAACTGTAGTCATAGGTGACTATTTAACTGTATAGTAGGTAATAACTGTAGTCTTAGGTGACTGTTTAACTGTATGGTAGGTAATATCTGTAGTCATAGGTGACTGTTTAACTGTATAGTAGGTAATAACTGTAGTCTTAGGTGACTGTTTAACTGTATGGTAGGTAATATCTGTAGTCATATGTAACTGTTTAACTGTATAGTAGGTAATAACTGTAGTCATAGGTGACTGTTTAACTGTATAGTAGGTAATAACTGTAGTCATAGGTGACTGTTTAACTGTATAGTATGTAATAACTGTAGTCATAGGTGACTGTTTAACTGTATAGTAGGTAATAACTGTAGTCATAGGTGACTGTTTAATTGTATAGTAGGTAATAACTGTAGTCATAGGTGACTGTTTAACTGTATAGTAGGTAATAACTGTGGTCATAGGTGACTGTTTAACTGTATGGTAGGTAATAACTGTGGTCATAGGTAACTGTTTAACTGTATGGTAGGTAACAACTGTAGTCATAGGTAACTGTTTAACTGTATAGTAGGTAATATCTGTAGTCATTGGTGACTGTTTAACTGTATAGTAGGTAATAACTATAGTAATAGGTGACTGTTTAACTGTGTAGTAGGTAATAACTGTAGTCATAGGTGACTGTTTAACTGTATAGTAGGTAATAACTGTAGACATAGGTGACTATTTAACTGTATGGTAGGTAATAACTGTAGTCATAGGTGACTGTTTAACTGTGTAGTAGGGTAATAACTGTAGTCATAGGTGACTGTTTAACAGTATAGTAGGTAATAACTGTAGTCATAGGTGACTGTTTAACTGTATGGTAGGTAATAACTGTAGTCATAGGTGACTGTTTAACTGTATAGTAGGTAATAACTGTAGTCATAGGTAACTGTTTAACGGTATGGTAGGTAAAAACTGTAGTCATAGGTGACTGTTTAACTGTATATTAGGTAATGACTGTAGTCATAGGTAACTGTTTAACTCTATGGTAGGTAATAACTATAGTCATAGGTGACTGTTTAACTGTATATTAAGTAATAACTGTAGTCATAGGTGACTGTTTAACTGTATAGTAGGTAATAACTGTAGTCATAGGTGACTGTTTAACTGTATAGTAGGTAATAACTGTAGTCATAGGTGACTGTTTAACTGTATAGTAGGTAATAACTGTAGACATAGGTGACTGTTTAACTTTATAGTAGGTAATAACTGTAGTCATAGGTGACTGTTTAACTGTTTAGTAGATAATAACTGTAGTCATAGGTGACTATTTAACTGTATAGTAGGTAATAACTGTAGTTATAGGTGACTGTTTAACTGTATAGTAGGTAATAACTGTAGTCAAAGGTGACTGTTTAACTGTATAGTAGGTAATAACTGTTGTCATAGGTGACTGTTTAACTGTATATTAGGTAATAACTGTAGACATAGGTGACTGTTTAACTGTATAGTAGGTAATAACTGTGGTCATAGGTGACTATTTAACTGTATAGTAGGTAATAACTGTAGTCATAGGTGACTGTTTAACTGTATAGTAGGTAATAACTGTAGACATAGGTGACTGTTTAACTGTATAGTAGGTAATAACTGTAGTCATAGGTGACTGTTTAACTGCATAGTAGGTAATAACTGTAGATATAGGTGACTGTTTAACTGTATAGTAGGTAATAACTGTAGTCATAGGTGACTGTTTAACTATGGTAGGTAATAACTGTAGACATAGGTGACTGTTTAACTGTATAGTAGGTAATAACTGTAGACATAGGTGACTGTTTAACTGTATAGTAGGTAATAACTTTAGTCATAGGCGACTGTTTAACTGTTTAGTAGGTAATAACTGTAGTCATAGGTGACTGTTTAACTGTATAGTAGGTAATAACTGTAAACATAGGTGACTGTTTAACTGTATAGTAGGTAATAACTGTATACATAGGTGACTGTTTAACTGTATGGTAGGTAATAACTGTAGTCAAAGGTCACTGTTTAACTGTATAGTAGGTAACAACTGTAGTCATAGGTGACTGTTTAACTGTATAGTAGGTAATAACTGTAGACATATATGACTGTTTAACTGTATAGTAGGCAATAACTGTAGTCAAAGGTGACTGTTTAACTGTTTAGTAGGTAATAACTGTAGTCATAGGTGACTGTTTAACTGTATAGTAGGTAATAACTGTAGTCATAGGTGACTGTTTAACTGTATGGTAGGTAATAACTGTAGTCTTAGGTAACTGTTTAACTGTATAGTAGGTAATAACTGTAGTCTTAGGTGACTGTTTAACTGTATAGTAGGTAATAACTGTAGTCAAACGTGACTGTTTAAATGTATGGTAGGTAATAACTGTAGTCTTAGGTAACTGTTTAACTGTATAGTAGGTAATAACTGTAGTCTTAGGTGACTGTTTAACTGTATAGTAGGTAATAACTGTAGTCAAACGTGACTGATTAAATGTATGGTAGGTAATAACTGTAGTCTTAGGTAACTATTTAAATGTATAGTAGGTAATAACTGTAGTCTTAGGTAACTGTTTAACCGTATAGTAGGTAATAACTGTAGTCTTAGGTAACTGTTTAACTGTATAGTAGGTAATGACTGTAGTCTTAGGTAACTGTTTAACTGTATAGTAGGTAATAACTGTATGCATAGGTGACTGTTTAACTGTATAGTAGGTAACAACTGTAGTCATAGGTGACTGTTTAGCTGTATGGTAGGTAATAACTGTAGTCATTGGTGACTGTTTAACTGTATAGTAGGTAATAACTGTATGCATAGGTGACTGTTTAACTCTATAGTAGGTAATAACTGTAGTCATATGTGACTGTTTAACTGTATGGTAGGTAATAACAGTAGTCATAGGTGACTGTTTAACTGTATAGTAGGTAATAACTGTAGTCATAGGTGACTGTTTAACTGCATAGTAGGTAATAACTGTAGTCATATGTGACTGTTTAACTGTATGGTAGGTAATAACTGTTGTAATCGGTGACTGTTTAACTGTATGGTAGGTAATAACTGTAGTCATAGGTGACTGTTTAAATGTGTAGTAGGTAACAACCGTAGTCATAGGTGACTGTTTAACAGTATAGTAGGTAACAACTGTAGTCATAGGTGACTGTTTAACTGTATAGTAGGTAATAACTCTAGTCTTAGGTGACTATTTAACTGTATAGTAGGTAATAACTGTAGTCATAGGTGACTGTTTAACTGTATGGTAGGTAATAACTGTAGTTGTAGGTGACTGTTTAACTGTATAGTAGGTAATAACTGTAGTCATAGGTGACTATTTAACTGTATAGTAGGTAATAACTGTAGTCTTAGGTGACTGTTTAACTGTATGGTAGGTAATATCTGTAGTCATAGGTGACTGTTTAACTGTATAGTAGGTAATAACTGTAGTCTTAGGTGACTGTTTAACTGTATGGTAGGTAATATCTGTAGTCATATGTAACTGTTTAACTGTATAGTAGGTAATAACTGTAGTCATAGGTGACTATTTAACTGTATAGTAGGTAATAACTATAGTTGTAGGTGACTGTTTAACTGTATAGTAGGTAATAACTCTAGTTGTAGGTGACTGTTTAACTGTATAGTAGGTAATAACTATAGTTGTAGGTGACTATTTAACTGTATAGTAGGTAATAACTATAGTTGTAGGTGACTGTTTAACTGTATAGTAGGTAATAACTCTAGTTGTAGGTGACTGTTTAACTGTATAGTAGGTAATAACTGTTGTCTTAGGTGACTGTTTAACTGTATGGTAGGTAATATCTGTATTCATAGGTGACTGTTTAACTGTAGAGTAGGTAATAACTGTAGTCATAGGTAACTGTTTAACTGTATAGTAGGTAATAACTGTAGTCTTAGGTGACTGTTTAACTGTATGGTAGGTAATATCTGTAGTCTTAGGTAACTGTTTAACTGTATAGTAGGTAATAACTGTAGTCTTAGGTGACTATTTAACTGTATAGTAGGTAATAACTGTAGTCATAGGTGACTGTTTAATTGTATAGTAGGTAATAACTGTAGTCATAGGTGACTGTTTAACTGTATAGTAGGTAATAACTGTGGTCATAGGTGACTATTTAACTGTATAATAGGTAATAACTGTAGTTTTAGGTGACTATTTAACTGTATAGTAGGTAATAACTCTAGTCTTAGGTGACTATTTAACTGTATAGTAGGTAATAACTCTAGTCTTAGGTGACTATTTAACTGTATAGTAGGTAATAACTCTAGTCTAAGGTGACTATTTAACTGTATAGTAGGTAATAACTCTAGTCTTAGGTGACTATTTAACTGTATGGTAGGTAATAACTCTAGTCTCAGGTGATTATTTAACTGTATAGTAGGTAATAACTGTAGTCATAGGTGACTATTTAACTGTATAGTAGGTAATGACTCTAGTCTTAGGTGACTATTTAACTGTATAGTAGGTAATAACTCTAGTCTTAGGTGACTATTTAACTGTATAGTAGGTAATAACTATAGTTGTAGGTGACTGTTTAACTGTATAGTAGGTAATAACTCTAGTTGTAGGTGACTGTTTAACTGTATAGTAGGTAATAACTATAGTTGTAGGTGACTATTTAACTGTATAGTAGGTAATAACTATAGTTGTAGGTGACTGTTTAACTGTATAGTAGGTAATAACTCTAGTTGTAGGTGACTGTTTAACTGTATAGTAGGTAATAACTGTTGTCTTAGGTGACTGTTTAACTGTATGGTAGGTAATATCTGTATTCATAGGTGACTGTTTAACTGTAGAGTAGGTAATAACTGTAGTCATAGGTAACTGTTTAACTGTATAGTAGGTAATAACTGTAGTCTTAGGTGACTGTTTAACTGTATGGTAGGTAATATCTGTAGTCTTAGGTAACTGTTTAACTGTATAGTAGGTAATAACTGTAGTCTTAGGTGACTGTTTAACTGTATGGTAGGTAATATCTGTAGTCATATGTAACTGTTTAACTGTATAGTAGGTAATAACTGTAGTCATAGGTGACTGTTTAACTGTATAGTAGGTAATAACTGTAGTCATAGGTGACAGTTTAACTGTATAGTAGGTAATAACTGTAGTCATAGGTGACTGTTTAACTGTATAGTAGGTAATAACTGTAGTCATAGGTGACTGTTTAATTGTATAGTAGGTAATTACTGTAGTCATAGGTGACTGTTTAACTGTATAGTAGGTAATAACTGTGGTCATAGGTGACTGTTTAACTGTATGGTAGGTAACAACTGTAGTCATAGGTGACTGTTTAACTGTATAGTAGGTAATAATTGTAGTCATAGATGACTGTTTAACTGTATAGTAGGTAATAACTATGGTCATATGTGACTGTTTAACTGTATGGTAGGTAACAGCTGTAGTCATATGTAAATGTTTAACTGTATAGTAGGTAATAACTGTAGTCATTGGCGACTGTTTAACTGTATAGTAGGTAATAACTATAGTAATAGGTGACTGTTTAACTGTGTATTAGGTAATAACTGTAGTCATAGGTGACTGTTTAACTGTATAGTAGGTAATAACTGTAGACATAGGTGACTATTTAACTGTATGGTAGGTAATAACTGTAGTCATAGGTGACTGTTTAACTGTGTAGTAGGGTAATAACTGTAGTCATAGGTGACTGTTTAACTGTATAGTAGGTAATAACTGTAGTCATAGGTGACTGTTTAACTGTATGGTAGGTAATAACTGTAGTTGTAGGTGACTGTTTAACTGTATAGTAGGTAATAACTGTAGTCATAGGTGACTATTTAACTGTATAGTAGGTAATAACTGTAGTCTTAGGTGACTGTTTAACTGTATGGTAGGTAATATCTGTAGTCATAGGTGACTGTTTAACTGTATAGTAGGTAATAACTGTAGTCTTAGGTGACTGTTTAACTGTATGGTAGGTAATATCTGTAGTCATATGTAACTGTTTAACTGTATAGTAGGTAATAACTGTAGTCATAGGTGACTATTTAACTGTATAGTAGGTAATAACTATAGTTGTAGGTGACTGTTTAACTGTATAGTAGGTAATAACTCTAGTTTTAGGTGACTGTTTAACTGTATAGTAGGTAATAACTATAGTTGTAGGTGACTATTTAACTGTATAGTAGGTAATAACTATAGTTGTAGGTGACTGTTTAACTGTATAGTAGGTAATAACTCTAGTTGTAGGTGACTGTTTAACTGTATAGTAGGTAATAACTGTTGTCTTAGGTGACTGTTTAACTGTATGGTAGGTAATATCTGTATTCATAGGTGACTGTTTAACTGTAGAGTAGGTAATAACTGTAGTCATAGGTAACTGTTTAACTGTATAGTAGGTAATAACTGTAGTCTTAGGTGACTGTTTAACTGTATGGTAGGTAATATCTGTAGTCTTAGGTAACTGTTTAACTGTATAGTAGGTAATAACTGTAGTCTTAGGTGACTGTTTAACTGTATGGTAGGTAATATCTGTAGTCATATGTAACTGTTTAACTGTATAGTAGGTAATAACTGTAGTCATAGGTGACTGTTTAACTGTATAGTAGGTAATAACTGTAGTCATAGGTGACAGTTTAACTGTATAGTAGGTAATAACTGTAGTCATAGGTGACTGTTTAACTGTATAGTAGGTAATAACTGTAGTCATAGGTGACTGTTTAATTGTATAGTAGGTAATTACTGTAGTCATAGGTGACTGTTTAACTGTATAGTAGGTAATAACTGTGGTCATAGGTGACTGTTTAACTGTATGGTAGGTAACAACTGTAGTCATAGGTGACTGTTTAACTGTATAGTAGGTAATAATTGTAGTCATAGGTGACTGTTTAACTGTATAGTAGGTAATAAATGTGGTCATATGTGACTGTTTAACTGTATGGTAGGTAACAGCTGTAGTCATATGTAACTGTTTAACTGTATAGTAGGTAATAACTGTAGTCATTGGCGACTGTTTAACTGTATAGTAGGTAATAACTATAGTAATAGGTGACTGTTTAACTGTGTATTAGGTAATAACTGTAGTCATAGGTGACTGTTTAACTGTATAGTAGGTAATAACTGTAGACATAGGTGACTATTTAACTGTATGGTAGGTAATAACTGTAGTCATAGGTGACTGTTTAACTGTGTAGTAGGGTAATAACTGTAGTCATAGGTGACTGTTTAACTGTATAGTAGGTAATAACTGTAGTCATAGGTGACTGTTTAACTGTATGGTAGGTAATAACTGTAGTTGTAGGTGACTGTTTAACTGTATAGTAGGTAATAACTGTAGTCATAGGTGACTATTTAACTGTATAGTAGGTAATAACTGTAGTCTTAGGTGACTGTTTAACTGTATGGTAGGTAATATCTGTAGTCATAGGTGACTGTTTAACTGTATAGTAGGTAATAACTGTAGTCTTAGGTGACTGTTTAACTGTATGGTAGGTAATATCTGTAGTCATATGTAACTGTTTAACTGTATAGTAGGTAATAACTGTAGTCATAGGTGACTGTTTAACTGTATAGTAGGTAATAACTGTAGTCATAGGTGACTGTTTAACTGTATAGTATGTAATAACTGTAGTCATAGGTGACTGTTTAACTGTATAGTAGGTAATAACTGTAGTCATAGGTGACTGTTTAATTGTATAGTAGGTAATAACTGTAGTCATAGGTGACTGTTTAACTGTATAGTAGGTAATAACTGTGGTCATAGGTGACTGTTTAACTGTATGGTAGGTAATAACTGTGGTCATAGGTAACTGTTTAACTGTATGGTAGGTAACAACTGTAGTCATAGGTAACTGTTTAACTGTATAGTAGGTAATATCTGTAGTCATTGGTGACTGTTTAACTGTATAGTAGGTAATAACTATAGTAATAGGTGACTGTTTAACTGTGTAGTAGGTAATAACTGTAGTCATAGGTGACTGTTTAACTGTATAGTAGGTAATAACTGTAGACATAGGTGACTATTTAACTGTATGGTAGGTAATAACTGTAGTCATAGGTGACTGTTTAACTGTGTAGTAGGGTAATAACTGTAGTCATAGGTGACTGTTTAACTGTATAGTAGGTAATAACTGTAGTCATAGGTGACTGTTTAACTGTATGGTAGGTAATAACTGTAGTCATAGGTGACTGTTTAACTGTATAGTAGGTAATAACTGTAGTCATAGGTAACTGTTTAACGGTATGGTAGGTAAAAACTGTAGTCATAGGTGACTGTTTAACTGTATATTAGGTAATGACTGTAGTCATAGGTAACTGTTTAACTCTATGGTAGGTAATAACTATAGTCATAGGTGACTGTTTAACTGTATATTAGGTAATAACTGTAGTCATAGGTGACTGTTTAACTGTATAGTAGGTAATAACTGTAGTCATAGGTGACTGTTTAACTGTATAGTAGGTAATAACTGTAGTCATAGGTGACTGTTTAACTGTATAGTAGGTAATAACTGTAGACATAGGTGACTGTTTAACTTTATAGTAGGTAATAACTGTAGTCATAGGTGACTGTTTAACTGTTTAGTAGGTAATAACTGTAGTCATAGGTGACTATTTAACTGTATAGTAGGTAATAACTGTAGTTATAGGTGACTGTTTAACTGTATAGTAGGTAATAACTGTAGTCAAAGGTGACTGTTTAACTGTATAGTAGGTAATAACTGTAGTCATAGGTGACTATTTAACTGTATAGTAGGTAATAACTGTAGTCATAGGTGACTGTTTAACAGTATAGTAGGTAATAACTGTAGTCATAGGTGACTGTTTAACTGTATATTAGGTAATAACTGTAGACATAGGTGACTGTTTAACTGTATAGTAGGTAATAACTGTGGTCATAAGTGACTATTTAACTGTATAGTAGGTAATAACTGTAGTCATAGGTGACTGTTTAACTGTATAGTAGGTAATAACTGTAGACATAGGTGACTGTTTAACTGTATAGTAGGTAATAACTGTAGTCATAGGTGACTGTTTAACTGCATAGTAGGTAATAACTGTAGATATAGGTGACTGTTTAACTGTATAGTAGGTAATAACTGTAGTCATAGGTGACTGTTTAACTATGGTAGGTAATAACTGTAGACATAGGTGACTGTTTAACTGTATAGTAGGTAATAACTGTAGACATAGGTGACTGTTTAACTGTATAGTAGGTAATAACTTTAGTCATAGGCGACTGTTTAACTGTTTAGTAGGTAATAACTGTAGTCATAGGTGACTGTTTAACTGTATAGTAGGTAATAACTGTAAACATAGGTGACTGTTTAACTGTATAGTAGGTAATAACTGTATACATAGGTGACTGTTTAACTGTATGGTAGGTAATAACTGTAGTCAAAGGTCACTGTTTAACTGTATAGTAGGTAACAACTGTAGTCATAGGTGACTGTTTAACTGTATAGTAGGTAATAACTGTAGTCATAGGTGACTGTTTAACTGTATGGTAGGTAATAACTGTAGTCTTAGGTAACTGTTTAACTGTATAGTAGGTAATAACTGTAGTCTTAGGTGACTGTTTAACTGTATAGTAGGTAATAACTGTAGTCAAACGTGACTGTTTAAATGTATGGTAGGTAATAACTGTAGTCTTAGGTAACTGTTTAACTGTATAGTAGGTAATAACTGTAGTCTTAGGTGACTGTTTAACTGTATAGTAGGTAATAACTGTAGTCAAACGTGACTGTTTAAATGTATGGTAGGTAATAACTGTAGTCTTAGGTAACTATTTAAATGTATAGTAGGTAATAACTGTAGTCTTAGGTAACTGTTTAACCGTATAGTAGGTAATAACTGTAGTCTTAGGTAACTGTTTAACTGTATAGTAGGTAATGACTGTAGTCTTAGGTAACTGTTTAACTGTATAGTAGGTAATAACTGTATGCATAGGTGACTGTTTAACTGTATAGTAGGTAACAACTGTAGTCATAGGTGACTGTTTAGCTGTATGGTAGGTAATAACTGTAGTCATTGGTGACTGTTTAACTGTATAGTAGGTAATAACTGTATGCATAGGTGACTGTTTAACTCTATAGTAGGTAATAACTGTAGTCATATGTGACTGTTTAACTGTATGGTAGGTAATAACAGTAGTCATAGGTGACTGTTTAACTGTATAGTAGGTAATAACTGTAGTCATAGGTGACTGTTTAACTGCATAGTAGGTAATAACTGTAGTCATATGTGACTGTTTAACTGTATGGTAGGTAATAACTGTTGTAATCGGTGACTGTTTAACTGTATGGTAGGTAATAACTGTAGTCATAGGTGACTGTTTAAATGTGTAGTAGGTAACAACTGTAGTCATAGGTGACTGTTTAACAGTATAGTAGGTAACAACTGTAGTCATAGGTGACTGTTTAACTGTATAGTAGGTAATAACTCTAGTCTTAGGTGACTATTTAACTGTATAGTAGGTAATAACTGCAGTCATAGGTGACTGTTTAACTGTATGGTAGGTAATAACTGTAGTTGTAGGTGACTGTTTAACTGTATAGTAGGTAATAACTGTAGTCATAGGTGACTATTTAACTGTATAGTAGGTAATAACTGTAGTCTTAGGTGACTGTTTAACTGTATGGTAGGTAATATCTGTAGTCATAGGTGACTGTTTAACTGTATAGTAGGTAATAACTGTAGTCTTAGGTGACTGTTTAACTGTATGGTAGGTAATATCTGTAGTCATATGTAACTGTTTAACTGTATAGTAGGTAATAACTGTAGTCATAGGTGACTATTTAACTGTATAGTAGGTAATAACTATAGTTGTAGGTGACTGTTTAACTGTATAGTAGGTAATAACTCTAGTTGTAGGTGACTGTTTAACTGTATAGTAGGTAATAACTATAGTTGTAGGTGACTATTTAACTGTATAGTAGGTAATAACTATAGTTGTAGGTGACTGTTTAACTGTATAGTAGGTAATAACTCTAGTTGTAGGTGACTGTTTAACTGTATAGTAGGTAATAACTGTTGTCTTAGGTGACTGTTTAACTGTATGGTAGGTAATATCTGTATTCATAGGTGACTGTTTAACTGTAGAGTAGGTAATAACTGTAGTCATAGGTAACTGTTTAACTGTATAGTAGGTAATAACTGTAGTCTTAGGTGACTGTTTAACTGTATGGTAGGTAATATCTGTAGTCTTAGGTAACTGTTTAACTGTATAGTAGGTAATAACTGTAGTCTTAGGTGACTGTTTAACTGTATGGTAGGTAATATCTGTAGTCATATGTAACTGTTTAACTGTATAGTAGGTAATAACTGTAGTCATAGGTGACTGTTTAACTGTATAGTAGGTAATAACTGTAGTCATAGGTGACAGTTTAACTGTATAGTAGGTAATAACTGTAGTCATAGGTGACTGTTTAACTGTATAGTAGGTAATAACTGTAGTCATAGGTGACTGTTTAATTGTATAGTAGGTAATTACTGTAGTCATAGGTGACTGTTTAACTGTATAGTAGGTAATAACTGTGGTCATAGGTGACTGTTTAACTGTATGGTAGGTAACAACTGTAGTCATAGGTGACTGTTTAACTGTATAGTAGGTAATAATTGTAGTCATAGGTGACTGTTTAACTGTATAGTAGGTAATAACTGTGGTCATATGTGACTGTTTAACTGTATGGTAGGTAACAGCTGTAGTCATATGTAACTGTTTAACTGTATAGTAGGTAATAACTGTAGTCATTGGCGACTGTTTAACTGTATAGTAGGTAATAACTATAGTAATAGGTGACTGTTTAACTGTGTATTAGGTAATAACTGTAGTCATAGGTGACTGTTTAACTGTATAGTAGGTAATAACTGTAGACATAGGTGACTATTTAACTGTATGGTAGGTAATAACTGTAGTCATAGGTGACTGTTTAACTGTGTAGTAGGGTAATAACTGTAGTCATAGGTGACTGTTTAACTGTATAGTAGGTAATAACTGTAGTCATAGGTGACTATTTAACTGTATAGTAGGTAATAACTGTAGTCTTAGGTGACTGTTTAACTGTATGGTAGGTAATATCTGTAGTCATAGGTGACTGTTTAACTGTATAGTAGGTAATAACTGTAGTCTTAGGTGACTGTTTAACTGTATAGTAGGTAATAACTGTAGTCTTAGGTGACTGTTTAACTGTATGGTAGGTAATATCTGTAGTCATAGGTGACTGTTTAACTGTATAGTAGGTAATAACTGTAGTCTTAGGTGACTGTTTAACTGTATGGTAGGTAATATCTGTAGTCATATGTAACTGTTTAACTGTATAGTAGGTAATAACTGTAGTCATAGGTGACTGTTTAACTGTATAGTAGGTAATAACTGTAGTCATAGGTGACTGTTTAACTGTATAGTATGTAATAACTGTAGTCATAGGTGACTGTTTAACTGTATAGTAGGTAATAACTGTAGTCATAGGTGACTGTTTAATTGTATAGTAGGTAATAACTGTAGTCATAGGTGACTGTTTAACTGTATAGTAGGTAATAACTGTGGTCATAGGTGACTGTTTAACTGTATGGTAGGTAATAACTGTGGTCATAGGTAACTGTTTAACTGTATGGTAGGTAACAACTGTAGTCATATGTAACTGTTTAACTGTATAGTAGGTAATAACTGTAGTCATTGGTGACTGTTTAACTGTGTAGTAGGTAATAACTGTAGTCATAGGTGACTGTTTAACTGTATAGTAGGTAATAACTGTAGACATAGGTGACTATTTAACTGTATGGTAGGTAATAACTGTAGTCATAGGTGACTGTTTAACTGTGTAGTAGGGTAATAACTGTAGTCATAGGTGACTGTTTAACTGTATAGTAGGTAATAACTGTAGTCATAGGTGACTGTTTAACTGTATGGTAGGTAATAACTGTAGTCATAGGTGACTGTTTAACTGTATAGTAGGTAATAACTGTAGTCATAGGTAACTGTTTAACGGTATGGTAGGTAAAAACTGTAGTCATAGGTGACTGTTTAACTGTATATTAGGTAATGACTGTAGTCATAGGTAACTGTTTAACTCTATGGTAGGTAATAACTATAGTCATAGGTGACTGTTTAACTGTATATTAGGTAATAACTGTAGTCATAGGTGACTGTTTAACTGTATAGTAGGTAATAACTGTGGTCATAGGTGACTGTTTAACTGTATGGTAGGTAACAACTGTAGTCATAGGTGACTGTTTAACTGTATAGTAGGTAATAATTGTAGTCATAGGTGACTGTTTAACTGTATAGTAGGTAATAACTGTGGTCATATGTGACTGTTTAACTGTATGGTAGGTAACAGCTGTAGTCATATGTAACTGTTTAACTGTATAGTAGGTAATAACTGTAGTCATTGGCGACTGTTTAACTGTATAGTAGGTAATAACTATAGTAATAGGTGACTGTTTAACTGTGTATTAGGTAATAACTGTAGTCATAGGTGACTGTTTAACTGTATAGTAGGTAATAACTGTAGACATAGGTGACTATTTAACTGTATGGTAGGTAATAACTGTAGTCATAGGTGACTGTTTAACTGTGTAGTAGGGTAATAACTGTAGTCATAGGTGACTGTTTAACTGTATAGTAGGTAATAACTGTAGTCATAGGTGACTGTTTAACTGTATGGTAGGTAATAACTGTAGTTGTAGGTGACTGTTTAACTGTATAGTAGGTAATAACTGTAGTCATAGGTGACTATTTAACTGTATAGTAGGTAATAACTGTAGTCTTAGGTGACTGTTTAACTGTATGGTAGGTAATATCTGTAGTCATAGGTGACTGTTTAACTGTATAGTAGGTAATAACTGTAGTCTTAGGTGACTGTTTAACTGTATGGTAGGTAATATCTGTAGTCATATGTAACTGTTTAACTGTATAGTAGGTAATAACTGTAGTCATAGGTGACTGTTTAACTGTATAGTAGGTAATAACTGTAGTCATAGGTGACTGTTTAACTGTATAGTATGTAATAACTGTAGTCATAGGTGACTGTTTAACTGTATAGTAGGTAATAACTGTAGTCATAGGTGACTGTTTAATTGTATAGTAGGTAATAACTGTAGTCATAGGTGACTGTTTAACTGTATAGTAGGTAATAACTGTGGTCATAGGTGACTGTTTAACTGTATGGTAGGTAATAACTGTGGTCATAGGTAACTGTTTAACTGTATGGTAGGTAACAACTGTAGTCATATGTAACTGTTTAACTGTATAGTAGGTAATAACTGTAGTCATTGGTGACTGTTTAACTGTGTAGTAGGTAATAACTGTAGTCATAGGTGACTGTTTAACTGTATAGTAGGTAATAACTGTAGACATAGGTGACTATTTAACTGTATGGTAGGTAATAACTGTAGTCATAGGTGACTGTTTAACTGTGTAGTAGGGTAATAACTGTAGTCATAGGTGACTGTTTAACTGTATAGTAGGTAATAACTGTAGTCATAGGTGACTGTTTAACTGTATGGTAGGTAATAACTGTAGTCATAGGTGACTGTTTAACTGTATAGTAGGTAATAACTGTAGTCATAGGTAACTGTTTAACGGTATGGTAGGTAAAAACTGTAGTCATAGGTGACTGTTTAACTGTATATTAGGTAATGACTGTAGTCATAGGTAACTGTTTAACTCTATGGTAGGTAATAACTATAGTCATAGGTGACTGTTTAACTGTATATTAGGTAATAACTGTAGTCATAGGTGACTGTTTAACTGTATAGTAGGTAATAACTGTAGTCATAGGTGACTGTTTAACTGTATAGTAGGTAATAACTGTAGTCATAGGTGACTGTTTAACTGTATAGTAGGTAATAACTGTAGACATAGGTGACTGTTTAACTTTATAGTAGGTAATAACTGTAGTCATAGGTGACTGTTTAACTGTTTAGTAGGTAATAACTGTAGTCATAGGTGACTATTTAACTGTATAGTAGGTAATAACTGTAGTTATAGGTGACTGTTTAACTGTATAGTAGGTAATAACTGTAGTCAAAGGTGACTGTTTAACTGTATAGTAGGTAATAACTGTAGTCATAGGTGACTATTTAACTGTATAGTAGGTAATAACTGTAGTCATAGGTGACTGTTTAACAGTATAGTAGGTAATAACTGTAGTCATAGGTGACTGTTTAACTGTATATTAGGTAATAACTGTAGACATAGGTGACTGTTTAACTGTATAGTAGGTAATAACTGTGGTCATAGGTGACTATTTAACTGTATAGTAGGTAATAACTGTAGTCATAGGTGACTGTTTAACTGTATAGTAGGTAATAACTGTAGACATAGGTGACTGTTTAACTGTATAGTAGGTAATAACTGTAGTCATAGGTGACTGTTTAACTGCATAGTAGGTAATAACTGTAGATATAGGTGACTGTTTAACTGTATAGTAGGTAATAACTGTAGTCATAGGTGACTGTTTAACTATGGTAGGTAATAACTGTAGACATAGGTGACTGTTTAACTATATAGTAGGTAATAACTGTAGACATAGGTGACTGTTTAACTGTATAGTAGGTAATAACTTTAGTCATAGGTGACTGTTTAACTGTTTAGTAGGTAATAACTGTAGTCATAGGTGACTGTTTAACTGTATAGTAGGTAATAACTGTAAACATAGGTGACTGTTTAACTGTATAGTAGGTAATAACTGTATACATAGGTGACTGTTTAACTGTATGGTAGGTAATAACTGTAGTCAAAGGTCACTGTTTAACTGTATAGTAGGTAACAACTGTAGTCATAGGTGACTGTTTAACTGTATAGTAGGTAATAACTGTAGACATATATGACTGTTTAACTGTATAGTAGGCAATAACTGTAGTCAAAGGTGACTGTTTAACTGTTTAGTAGGTAATAACTGTAGTCATAGGTGACTGTTTAACTGTATAGTAGGTAATAACTGTAGTCATAGGTGACTGTTTAACTGTATGGTAGGTAATAACTGTAGTCTTAGGTAACTGTTTAACTGTATAGTAGGTAATAACTGTAGTCTTAGGTGACTGTTTAACTGTATAGTAGGTAATAACTGTAGTCAAACGTGACTGTTTAAATGTATGGTAGGTAATAACTGTAGTCTTAGGTAACTGTTTAACTGTATAGTAGGTAATAACTGTAGTCTTAGGTGACTGTTTAACTGTATAGTAGGTAATAACTGTAGTCAAACGTGACTGTTTAAATGTATGGTAGGTAATAACTGTAGTCTTAGGTAACTATTTAAATGTATAGTAGGTAATAACTGTAGTCTTAGGTAACTGTTTAACCGTATAGTAGGTAATAACTGTAGTCTTAGGTAACTGTTTAACTGTATAGTAGGTAATGACTGTAGTCTTAGGTAACTGTTTAACTGTATAGTAGGTAATAACTGTATGCATAGGTGACTGTTTAACTGTATAGTAGGTAACAACTGTAGTCATAGGTGACTGTTTAGCTGTATGGTAGGTAATAACTGTAGTCATTGGTGACTGTTTAACTGTATAGTAGGTAATAACTGTATGCATAGGTGACTGTTTAACTCTATAGTAGGTAATAACTGTAGTCATATGTGACTGTTTAACTGTATGGTAGGTAATAACAGTAGTCATAGGTGACTGTTTAACTGTATAGTAGGTAATAACTGTAGTCATAGGTGACTGTTTAACTGCATAGTAGGTAATAACTGTAGTCATATGTGACTGTTTAACTGTATGGTAGGTAATAACTGTAGTCATAGGTGACTGTTTAAATGTGTAGTAGGTAACAACTGTAGTCATAGGTGACTGTTTAACAGTATAGTAGGTAACAACTGTAGTCATAGGTGACTGTTTAACTGTATAGTAGGTAATAACTCTAGTCTTAGGTGACTATTTAACTGTATAGTAGGTAATAACTCTAGTCTTAGGTGACTATTTAACTGTATAGTAGGTAATAACTCTAGTCTTAGGTGACTATTTAACTGTATAGTAGGTAATAACTCTAGTCTTAGGTGACTATTTAACTGCATAGTAGGTAATAACTCTAGTCTTAGGTGACTATTTAACTGTATAGTAGGTAATAACTCTAGTCTTAGGTGACTATTTAACTGTATGTAGGTAATAACTGTAGTCTTAGGTAACTATTTAACTGTATAGTAGGTAATAACTGTAGTCTTAGGTGACTATTTAACTGTATAGTAGGTAATAACTCTAGTCTTAGGTGACTATTTAACTGTATAGTAGGTAATAACTCTAGTCTTAGGTGACTATTTAACTGCATAGTAGGTAATAACTCTAGTCTTAGGTGACTATTTAAATGTATAGTAGGTAATAACTCTAGTCTTAGGTGACTATTTAACTGTATAGTAGGTAATAACTCTAGTCTTAGGTGACTATTTAACTGTATAGTAGGTAATAACTCTAGTCTTAGGTGACTATTTAACTGTATAGTAGGTAATAACTCTAGTCTTAGGTGACTATTTAACTGCATAGTAGGTAATAACTCTAGTCTTAGGTGACTATTTAACTGTATGGTAGGTAATAACTCTAGTCTTAGGTGACTATTTAACTGCATAGTAGGTAATAACTCTAGTCTTAGGTGACTATTTAACTGTATGGTAGGTAATAACTCTAGTCTTAGGTAACTATTTAACTGTATAGTAGGTAATAACTGTAGTCTTAGGTGACTATTTAACTGTATAGTAGGTAATAATTCTAGTCTTAGGTGACTATTTAACTGTATAGTAGGTAATAACTCTAGTCTTAGGTGACTATTTAACTGTATAGTAGGTAATAACTCTAGTCTTAGGTGACTAATTAACTGTATAGTAGGTAATAACTCTAGTCTTAGGTGACTATTTAACTGTATAGTAGGTAATAACTCTAGTCTTAGGTGACTATTTAACTGTATAGTAGGTAATAACTCTAGTCTTAGGTGACTATTTAACTGCATAGTAGGTAATAACTCTAGTCTTAGGTGACTATTTAACTGTATGGTAGGTAATAACTCTAGTCTTAGGTGACTATTTAACTGCATAGTAGGTAATAACTCTAGTCTTAGGTGACTATTTAACTGTATGGTAGGTAATAACTCTAGTCTTAGGTAACTATTTAACTGTATAGTAGGTAATAACTGTAGTCTTAGGTGACTATTTAACTGTATAGTAGGTAATAATTCTAGTCTTAGGTGACTATTTAACTGTATAGTAGGTAATAACTCTAGTTTTAGGTGACTATTTAACTGTATGGTAGGTAATAACTCTAGTCTTAGGTGACTAATTAACTGTATAGTAGGTAATAACTCTAGTCTTAGGTGACTATTTAACTGTATAGTAGGTAATAACTCTAGTCTTAGGTGACTATTTAACTGTATAGTAGGTAATAACTCTAGTCTTAGGTGACTATTTAACTGTATAGTAGGTAATAACTCTAGTCTTAGGTAACTATTTAACTGTATAGTAGGTAATAACTCTAGTCTTAGGTGACTATTTAACTGTATAGTAGGTAATAACTCTAGTCTTAGGTGACTATTTAACTGTATGGTAGGTAATAACTCTAGTCTTAGGTGACTATTTAACTGTATAGTAGGTAATAACTCTAGTCTTAGGTGACTATTTAACTGTATAGTAGGTAATGACTGTAGTTTTAGGTGAATATTTAACTGTATAGTAGGTAATAACTCTAGTCTTAGGTGACTATTTAACTGTATAGTAGGTAATAACTGTAGTTTTATGTGACTATTTAACTGTATAGTAGGTAATAACTCTAGTCTTAGGTGACTATTTAACTGTATAGTAGGTAATAACTCTAGTCTTAGGTGACTATTTAACTGTATAGTAGGTAATAACTCTAGTCATAGGTGACTATTTAACTGTATAGTAGGTAATAACTCTAGTCATAGGTGACTATTTAACTGTATGGTAGGTAATAACTCTAGTCTTAGGTGACTATTTAACTGTATAGTAGGTAATAACTGTAGTCATAGGTGACTATTTAACTGTATGGTAGGTAATAACTCTAGTCTTAGGTGACTATTTAACTGTATAGTAGGTAATAACTCTAGTCTTAGGTGACTATTTAACTGTATGGTAGGTAATAACTCTAGTCTTAGGTGACTATTTAACTGTATAGTAGGTAATAACTCTAGTCTTAGGTGACTATTTAACTGTATAGTAGGTAATAACTCTAGTCTTAGGTGACTATTTAACTGTATAGTAGGTAATAACTATAGTTGTAGGTGACTGTTTAACTGTATAGTAGGTAATAACTCTAGTTGTAGGTGACTGTTTAACTGTATAGTAGGTAATAACTATAGTTGTAGGTGACTGTTTAACTGTATAGTAGGTAATAACTCTAGTTGTAGGTGACTGTTTAACTGTATAGTAGGTAATGACTGTAGTCAAAGGTAACTGTTTAACTCTATGGTAGGTAATAACTATAGTCATAGGTGACTGTTTAACTGTATGGTAGGTAATAACTGTAGTCTTAGGTAACTGTTTAACTGTATAGTAGGTAATAACTGTAGTCTTAGGTGACTGTTTAACTGTATAGTAGGTAATAACTGTAGTCAAACGTGACTGTTTAAATGTATGGTAGGTAATAACTGTAGTCTTAGGTAACTATTTAAATGTATAGTAGGTAATAACTGTAGTCTTAGGTAACTGTTTAACCATATAGTAGGTAATAACTGTAGTCTTAGGTAACTGTTTAACTGTATAGTAGGTAATGACTGTAGTCTTAGGTAACTGTTTAACTGTATAGTAGGTAATAACTGTATGCATAGGTGACTGTTTAACTGTATAGTAGGTAATAACTGTAGTCATAGGTGCCTATTTAACTGTATGCTATGTAATAACTGTAGTCATAGGTGACTGCTTAGCTGTATGGTAGGTAATAACTGTAGTCATTGGTGACTGTTTAACTGTATAGTAGGTAATAACTGTATGCATAGGTGACTGTTTAACTCTATAGTAGGTAATAACTGTAGTCATATGTGACTGTTTAACTGTATGGTAGGTAATAACAGTAGTCATAGGTGACTGTTTAACTGTATAGTAGGTAATAACTGTAGTCATAGGTGACTGTTTAACTGCATAGTAGGTAATAACTGTAGTCATATGTGACTGTTTAACTGTATGGTAGGTAATAACTGTTGTAATCGGTGACTGTTTAACTGTATGGTAGGTAATAACTGTAGTCATAGGTGACTGTTTAAATGTGTAGTAGGTAACAACTGTAGTCATAGGTGACTGTTTAACAGTATAGTAGGTAACAACTGTAGTCATAGGTGACTGTTTAACTGTATAGTAGGTAATAACTCTAGTCTTAGGTGACTATTTAACTGTATAGTAGGTAATAACTCTAGTCTTAGGTGACTATTTAACTGTATAGTAGGTAATAACTCTAGTCTTAGGTGACTATTTAACTGTATAGTAGGTAATAACTCTAGTCTTAGGTGACTATTTAACTGTATAGTAGGTAATAACTCTAGTCTTAGGTGACTATTTAACTGTATAGTAGGTAATAACTGTAGTCTTAGGTAACTATTTAACTGTATAGTAGGTAATAACTGTAGTCTTAGGTGACTATTTAACTGTATAGTAGGTAATAACTCTAGTCTTAGGTGACTATTTAACTGTATAGTAGGTAATAACTCTAGTCTTAGGTGACTATTTAACTGCATAGTAGGTAATAACTCTAGTCTTAGGTGACTATTTAAATGTATAGTAGGTAATAACTCTAGTCTTAGGTGACTATTTAACTGTATAGTAGGTAATAACTGTAGTCTTAGGTGACTATTTAACTGTATAGTAGGTAATAACTCTAGTCTTAGGTGACTATTTAACTGTATAGTAGGTAATAACTCTAGTCTTAGGTGACTATTTAACTGTATAGTAGGTAATAACTCTAGTCTTAGGTGACTATTTAACTGCATAGTAGGTAATAACTCTAGTCTTAGGTGACTATTTAACTGTATGGTAGGTAATAACTCTAGTCTTAGGTGACTATTTAACTGCATAGTAGGTAATAACTCTAGTCTTAGGTGACTATTTAACTGTATGGTAGGTAATAACTCTAGTCTTAGGTAACTATTTAACTGTATAGTAGGTAATAACTGTAGTCTTAGGTGACTATTTAACTGTATAGTAGGTAATAATTCTAGTCTTAGGTGACTATTTAGCTGTATAGTAGGTAATAACTCTAGTCTTAGGTGACTATTTAACTGTATAGTAGGTAATAACTCTAGTCTTAGGTGACTAATTAACTGTATAGTAGGTAATAACTCTAGTCTTAGGTGACTATTTAACTGTATAGTAGGTAATAACTCTAGTCTTAGGTGACTATTTAACTGTATAGTAGGTAATAACTCTAGTCTTAGGTGACTATTTAACTGCATAGTAGGTAATAACTCTAGTCTTAGGTGACTATTTAACTGTATGGTAGGTAATAACTCTAGTCTTAGGTGACTATTTAACTGCATAGTAGGTAATAACTCTAGTCTTAGGTGACTATTTAACTGTATGGTAGGTAATAACTGTAGTCTTAGGTGACTATTTAACTGTATAGTAGGTAATAATTCTAGTCTTAGGTGACTATTTAACTGTATAGTAGGTAATAACTCTAGTCTTAGGTGACTATTTAACTGTATGGTAGGTAATAACTCTAGTCTTAGGTGACTAATTAACTGTATAGTAGGTAATAACTCTAGTCTTAGGTGACTATTTAACTGTATAGTAGGTAATAACTCTAGTCTTAGGTGACTATTTAACTGTATAGTAGGTAATAACTCTAGTCTTAGGTGACTATTTAACTGTATAGTAGGTAATAACTCTAGTCTTAGGTAACTATTTAACTGTATAGTAGGTAATAACTCTAGTCTTAGGTGACTATTTAACTGTATAGTAGGTAATAACTCTAGTCTTAGGTGACTATTTAACTGTATGGTAGGTAATAACTCTAGTCTTAGGTGACTATTTAACTGTATAGTAGGTAATAACTCTAGTCTTAGGTGACTATTTAACTGTATAGTAGGTAATGACTGTAGTTTTAGGTGACTATTTAACTGTATAGTAGGTAATAACTCTAGTCTTAGGTGACTATTTAACTGTATAGTAGGTAATAACTCTAGTCTTAGGTGACTATTTAACTGCATAGTAGGTAATAACTCTAGTCTTAGGTGACTATTTAAATGTATAGTAGGTAATAACTCTAGTCTTAGGTGACTATTTAACTGTATAGTAGGTAATAACTCTAGTCTTAGGTGACTATTTAACTGTATAGTAGGTAATAACTCTAGTCATAGGTGACTATTTAACTGTATAGTAGGTAATAACTCTAGTCATAGGTGACTATTTAACTGTATGGTAGGTAATAACTCTAGTCTTAGGTGACTATTTAACTGTATAGTAGGTAATAACTGTAGTCATAGGTGACTATTTAACTGTATGGTAGGTAATAACTCTAGTCTTAGGTGACTATTTAACTGTATAGTAGGTAATAACTCTAGTCTTAGGTGACTATTTAACTGTATGGTAGGTAATAACTCTAGTCTTAGGTGACTATTTAACTGTATAGTAGGTAATAACTCTAGTCTTAGGTGACTATTTAACTGTATAGTAGGTAATAACTCTAGTCTTAGGTGACTATTTAACTGTATAGTAGGTAATAACTATAGTTGTAGGTGACTGTTTAACTGTATAGTAGGTAATAACTCTAGTTGTAGGTGACTGTTTAACTGTATAGTAGGTAATAACTATAGTTGTAGGTGACTGTTTAACTGTATAGTAGGTAATAACTCTAGTTGTAGGTGACTGTTTAACTGTATAGTAGGTAATAACTCTAGTCTTAGGTGACTATTTAACTGCATAGTAGGTAATAACTCTAGTCTTAGGTGACTATTTAACTGTATGGTAGGTAATAACTCTAGTCTTAGGTGACTATTTAACTGCATAGTAGGTAATAACTCTAGTCTTAGGTGACTATTTAACTGTATGGTAGGTAATAACTGTAGTCTTAGGTGACTATTTAACTGTATAGTAGGTAATAATTCTAGTCTTAGGTGACTATTTAACTGTATAGTAGGTAATAACTCTAGTCTTAGGTGACTATTTAACTGTATGGTAGGTAATAACTCTAGTCTTAGGTGACTAATTAACTGTATAGTAGGTAATAACTCTAGTCTTAGGTGACTATTTAACTGTATAGTAGGTAATAACTCTAGTCTTAGGTGACTATTTAACTGTATAGTAGGTAATAACTCTAGTCTTAGGTGACTATTTAACTGTATAGTAGGTAATAACTCTAGTCTTAGGTAACTATTTAACTGTATAGTAGGTAATAACTCTAGTCTTAGGTGACTATTTAACTGTATAGTAGGTAATAACTCTAGTCTTAGGTGACTATTTAACTGTATGGTAGGTAATAACTCTAGTCTTAGGTGACTATTTAACTGTATAGTAGGTAATAACTCTAGTCTTAGGTGACTATTTAACTGTATAGTAGGTAATGACTGTAGTTTTAGGTGACTATTTAACTGTATAGTAGGTAATAACTCTAGTCTTAGGTGACTATTTAACTGTATAGTAGGTAATAACTGTAGTTTTATGTGACTATTTAACTGTATAGTAGGTAATAACTCTAGTCTTAGGTGACTATTTAACTGTATAGTAGGTAATAACTCTAGTCTTAGGTGACTATTTAACTGTATAGTAGGTAATAACTCTAGTCATAGGTGACTATTTAACTGTATAGTAGGTAATAACTCTAGTCATAGGTGACTATTTAACTGTATGGTAGGTAATAACTCTAGTCTTAGGTGACTATTTAACTGTATAGTAGGTAATAACTGTAGTCATAGGTGACTATTTAACTGTATGGTAGGTAATAACTCTAGTCTTAGGTGACTATTTAACTGTATAGTAGGTAATAACTCTAGTCTTAGGTGACTATTTAACTGTATGGTAGGTAATAACTCTAGTCTTAGGTGACTATTTAACTGTATAGTAGGTAATAACTCTAGTCTTAGGTGACTATTTAACTGTATAGTAGGTAATAACTCTAGTCTTAGGTGACTATTTAACTGTATAGTAGGTAATAACTATAGTTGTAGGTGACTGTTTAACTGTATAGTAGGTAATAACTCTAGTTGTAGGTGACTGTTTAACTGTATAGTAGGTAATAACTATAGTTGTAGGTGACTGTTTAACTGTATAGTAGGTAATAACTCTAGTTGTAGGTGACTGTTTAACTGTATAGTAGGTAATGACTGTAGTCATAGGTAACTGTTTAACTCTATGGTAGGTAATAACTATAGTCATAGGTGACTGTTTAACTGTATAGTAGGTAATAACTATAGTTGTAGGTGACTGTTTAACTGTATAGTAGGTAATAACTGTAGTCATAGGTGACTGTTTAACTGTATAGTAGGTAATAACTGTAGTCATAGGTGACTGTTTAACTGTATAGTAGGTAATAACTGTAGTCATAGGTGACTGTTTACATGTATAGTAGGTAATAACTGTAGTCTTAGGTGACTGTTTAACTGTATGGTAGGTAATATCTGTAGTCATAGGTGACTGTTTAACTGTATAGTAGGTAATAACTGTAGTCATAGGTAACTGTTTAACTGTATAGTAGGTAATAACTGTTGTCTTAGGTGACTGTTTAACTGTATGGTAGGTAATATCTGTAGTCTTAGGTAACTGTTTAACTGTATAGTAGGTAATAACTGTAGTCTTAGGTGACTGTTTAACTGTATGGTAGGTAATATCTGTAGTCATATGTAACTGTTTAACTGTATAGTAGGTAATAACTGTAGTCATAGGTGACTGTTTAACTGTATAGTAGGTAATAACTGTAGTCATAGGTGACTGTTTAACTGTATAGTAGGTAATAACTGTAGTCATAGGTGACTGTTTAACTGTATAGTAGGTACTAACTGTAGTCATAGGTGACTGTTTAATTGTATAGTAGGTAACAACTGTAGTCATAGGTGACTGTTTAACTGTATAGTAGGTAATAACTGTGGTCATAGGTGACTGTTTAACTGTATGGTAGGTAACAACTGTAGTCATAGGTGACTGTTTAACTGTATAGTAGGTAATAACTGTAGTCATATGTGACTGTTTTACTGTATAGTAGGTAATAACTGTGGTCATATGTGACTGTTTAACTGTATGGTAGGTAACAGCTGTAGTCATATGTAACTGTTTAACTGTATAGTAGGTAATAACTGTAGTCATTGGTGACTGTTTAACTGTATAGTAGGTAATAACAATAGTAATAGGTGACTGTTTAACTGTGTAGTAGGTAATAACTGTAGTCATAGGTGACTGTTTAACTGTATAGTAGGTAATAACTGTAGACATAGGTGAATATTTAACTGTATGGTAGGTAATAACTGTAGTCATAGGTGACTGTTTAACTGTGTAGTAGGGTAATAACTGTAGTCATAGGTGACTGTTTAACTGTATAGTATGTAATAACTGTAGTCATAGGTGACTGTTTAACTGTATGGTAGGTAATAACTGTAGTTGTAGGTGACTGTTTAACTGTATAGTAGGTAATAACTGTAGTCATAGGTGACTATTTAACTGTATAGTAGGTAATAACTGTAGTCTTAGGTGACTGTTTAACTGTATGGTAGGTAATATCTGTAGTCATAGGTGACTGATTAACTGTATAGTAGGTAATAACTGTAGTCATAGGTAACTGTTTAACTGTAAAGTAGGTAATAACTGTAGTTTTAGGTGACTGTTTAACTGTATGGTAGGTAATATCTGTAGTCTTAGGTAACTGTTTAACTGTATAGTATGTATTAACTGTAGTCTTAGGTGACTGTTTAACTGTATGGTAGGTAATATCTGTAGTCATATGTAACTGTTTAACTGTATAGTAGGTAATAACTGTAGTCATAGGTGACTGTTTAACTGTATAGTAGGTAATAACTGTAGTCATAGGTGACTATTTAATTGTATAGTAGGTAATAACTGTAGTCATAGGTGACTGTTTAACTGTATAGTAGGTAATAACTGTGGTCATAGGTGACTATTTAACTGTATAGTAGGTAATAACTGTAGTTTTAGGTGACTATTTAACTGTATGGTAGGTATAACTCTAGTCTTAGGTGACTATTTAACTGTATAGTAGGTAATAACTCTAGTCTTAGGTGACTATTTAACTGTATAGTAGGTAATAACTCTAGTCTTAGGTGACTATTTAACTGTATAGTAGGTAATAACTGTAGTTTTAGGTGACTATTTAACTGTATAGTAGGTAATAACTCTAGTCTTAGGTGACTATTTAACTGTATAGTAGGTAATAACTCTAGTCTTAGGTGACTATTTAACTGTATGGTAGGTAATAACTCTAGTCTTAGGTGACTATTTAACTGTATAGTAGGTAATAACTCTAGTCATAGGTGACTATTTAACTGTATAGTAGGTAATAACTCTAGTCATAGGTGACTATTTAACTGTATAGTAGGTAATAACTCTAGTCTTAGGGGACTATTTAACTGTATGGTAGGTAATAACTCTAGTCTTAGGTGACTATTTAACTGTATAGTAGGTAATAACTGTAGTCATAGGTGACTATTTAACTGTATAGTAGGTAATAACTCTAGTCTTAGGTGATTATTTAACTGTATGTTAGGTAATAACTCTAGTCTTAGGTGACTATTTAACTGTATAGTAGGTAATAACTCTAGTCTTAGGTGACTATTTAACTGTATGGTAGGTAATAACTCTAGTCTTAGGTAACTATTTAACTGTATAGTAGGTAATAACTCTAGTCTTAGGTGACTATTTAACTGTATAGTAGGTAATAACTCTAGTCTTAGGTGACTATTTAACTGTATAGTAGGTAATAACTATAGTTGTAGGTGACTGTTTAACTGTATAGTAGGTAATAACTATAGTTGTAGGTGACTATTTAACTGTATAGTAGGTAATAACTATAGTTGTAGGTGACTGTTTAACTGTATAGTAGGTAATAACTCTAGTTGTAGGTGACTGTTTAACTGTATAGTAGGTAATGACTGTAGTCATAGGTAACTGTTTAACTCTATGGTAGGTAATAACTATAGTCATAGGTGACTGTTTAACTGTATAGTAGGTAATAACTATAGTTGTAGGTGACTGTTTAACTGTATAGTAGGTAATAACTTTAGTCATAGGTGACTGTTTAACTGTATAGTAGGTAATAACTGTAGTCATAGGTGACTATTTAACAGTATAGTAGATAATAACTGTAGTCTTAGGTGACTGTTTAACTGTATGGTAGGTAATATCTGTAATCATAGGTGACTGTTTAACTGTATAGTAGGTAATAACTGTAGTCATAGGTAACTGTTTAACTGTATAGTAGGTAATAACTGTAGTCTTAGGTGACTGTTTAACTGTATGGTAGGAAATATCTGTAGTCTTAGGTAACTGTTTAACTGTATAGTAGGTAATAACTGTAGTCTTAGGTGACTGTTTAACTGTATGGTAGGTAATATCTGTAGTCATATGTAACTGTTTAACTGTATAGTAGGTAATAACTGTAGTCATAGGTGACTGTTTAACTGTATAGTAGGTAATAACTGTAGTCATAGGTGACTGTTTAACTGTATAGTAGGTAATAACTGTAGTCATAGGTGACTGTTTAACTGTATAGTAGGTAATAACTGTAGTCATAGGTGACTGTTTAATTGTATAGTAGGTAATAACTGTAGTCATAGGTGACTGTTTAACTGTATAGTAGGTAATAACTGTGGTCATAGGTGACTGTTTAACTGTATGGTAGGTAACAACTGTAGTCATAGGTGACTGTTTAACTGTATAGTAGGTAATAACTGTAGTCATAGGTGACTGTTTAACTGTATAGTAGGTAATAACTGTGGTCATATGTGACTGTTTAACTGTATGGTAGGTAACAGCTGTAGTCATATGTAACTGTTTAACTGTATAGTAGGTAATAACTGTAGTCATTGGTGACTGTTTAACTGTATAGTAGGTAATAACTATAGTAATAGGTGACTGTTTAACTGTGTAGTAGGTAATAACTGTAGTCATAGGTGACTGTTTAACTGTATAGTAGGTAATAACTGTAGACATAGGTGACTATTTAACTGTATGGTAGGTAATAACTGTAGTCATAGGTGACTGTTTAACTGTGTAGTAGGGTAATAACTGTAGTCATAGGTGACTGTTTAACTGTAAAGTTGGTAATAACTGTAGTCATAGGTGACTGTTTAACTGTATGGTAGGTAATAACTGTAGTTGTAGGTGACTGTTTAACTGTATAGTAGGTAATAACTGTAGTCATAGGTGACTATTTAACTGTATAGTAGGTAATAACTGTAGTCTTAGGTGACTGTTTAACTGTATGGTAGGTAATATCTGTAGTCATAGGTGACTGTTTAACTGTATAGTAGGTAATAACTGTAGTCATAGGTAACTGTTTAACTGTAAAGTAGGTAATAACTGTAGTCTTAGGTGACTGTTTAACTGTATGGTAGTTAATATCTGTAGTCTTAGGTAACTGTTTAACTGTATAGTAGGTAATAACTGTAGTCTTAGGTGAATGTTTAACTGTATGGTAGGTAATATCTGTAGTCATATGTAACTGTTTAACTGTATAGTAGGTAATAACTGTAGTCATAGGTGACTGTTTAACTGTATAGTAGGTAATAACTGTAGTCATAGGTGACTGTTTAACTGTATAGTAGGTAATAACTGTAGTCATAGGTGACTGTTTAACTGTATAGTAGGTAATAACTGTAGTCATAGGTGACTGTTTAATTGTATAGTAGGTAATAACTGTAGTCATATGTGACTGTTTAACTGTATAGTAGGTAATAACTGTGGTCATAGGTGACTGTTTAACTGTATGGTAGGTAACAACTGTAGTCATAGGTGACTGTTTAACTGTATAGTAGGTAATAACTGTTGTCATAGGTGACTGTTTAACTGTATAGTAGGTAATAACTGTGGTCATAGGTGACTGTTTAACTGTATGGTAGGTAACAACTGTAGTCATATGTAACTGTTTAACTGTATAGTAGGTAATAACTGTAGTCATTGGTGACTGTTTAACTGTATAGTAGGTAATAACTATAGTAATAGGTGACTGTTTAACTGTGTAGTAGGTAATAACTGTAGTCATAGGTGACTGTTTAACTGTATAGTAGGTAATAACTGTAGACATAGGTGACTATTTAACTGTATAGTAGGTAATAACTGTAGTCATAGGTGACTGTTTAACTGTGTAGTAGGTTAATAACTGTAGTCATAGGTGACTGTTTAACTGTATAGTAGGTAATAACTGTAGTCATAGGTGACTGTTTAACTGTATGGTAGGTAATAATTGTAGTCATAGGTGACTGTTTAACTGTATAGTAGGTAATAACTGTAGTCATAGGTGACTGTTTAACTGTATGGTAGGTAAAAACTGTAGTCATAGGTGACTGTTTAACTGTATATTAGGTAATGACTGTAGTCATAGGTAACTGTTTAACTCTATGGTAGGTAATAACTATAGTCATAGGTGACTGTTTAACTGTATATTAGGTAATAACTGTAGTTGTAGGTGACTGTTTAACTGTATAGTAGGTAATAACTGTAGTCATAGGTGACTGTTTAACTGTATAGTAGGTATTAACTGTAGTCACAGGTGACTGTTTAATTGTATGGTAGGTAATAACTGTAGTCATAGGTGACTGTTTAACTGTATAGTAGGTAATAACTGTAGTCATAGGTGACTGTTTAACTGTATAGTAGGTAATAACTGTAGTCATAGGTGACTGTTTAACTGTATAGTAGGTAATAACTGTAGACATAGGTGACTGTTTAACTTTATAGTAAGTAATAACTGTAGTCATAGGTGACTGTTTAACTGTATAGTAGGTAATAACTGTAGTCATAGGTGACTGTTTAACTGTATAGTAGGTAATAACTGTAGCCATAGGTGACTGTTTAACTGTATAGTAGGTAATAACTGTAGTCATAGGTGACTGTTTAACTGTATAGTAGGTAATAACTGTAGTCATAGGTGACTGTTTAACTGTATAGTAGGTAATAACTGTAGTCATAGGTGACTGTTTAACTGTATAGTAGGTAATAACTGTAGTCATAGGTGACTGTTTAACTGTAGACATAGGTGACTGTTTAACTGTATAGTAGGTAATAACTGTAGACATAGGTGACTGTTTAACTGTATAGTAGGTAATAACTGTAGTCATAGGTGACTGTTTAACTGTATAGTAGGTAATAACTGTAGACATAGGTGACTGTTTAACTGTATAGTAGGTAATAACTGTAGTCATAGGTGACTGTTTAACTGTATGGTAGGTAATAACTGTAGACATAGGTGACTGTTTAACTGTATAGTAGGTAATAACTGTAGACATAGGTGACTGTTTAACTGTATAGTAGGTAATAACTGTAGACATAGGTGACTGTTTAACTGTATATTAGGTAATGACTGTAGTCATAGGTAACTGTTTAACTCTATGGTAGGTAATAACTATAGTCATAGGTGACTGTTTAACTCTATATTAGGTAATAACTGTAGTTGTAGGTGACTGTTTAACTGTATAGTAGGTAATAACTGTAGTCATAGGTGACTGTTTAACTGTATAGTAGGTAATAACTGTAGTCACAGGTGACTGTTTAATTGTATGGTAGGTAATAACTGTAGTCATAGGTGACTATTTAACTGTATAGTAGGTAATAATTGTAGTCATAGGTGACTGTTTAACTGTATAGTAGGTAATAACTGTAGTCATAGGTGACTGTTTAACTGTATAGTAGGTAATAACTGTAGACATAGGTGACTGTTTAACTTTATAGTAAGTAATAACTGTAGTCATAGGTGACTGTTTAACTGTATAGTAGGTAATAACTGTAGTCATAGGTGACTGTTTAACTGTATGGTAGGTAATAACTGTAGTCATAGGTGACTGTTTAACTGTATAGTAGGTAATAACTGTAGTCATAGGTGACTGTTTAACTGTATAGTAGGTAATAACTGTAGTCATAGGTGACTGTTTAACTGTATGGTAGGTAATAACTGTAGTCTTAGGTAACTGTTTAACTGTATAGTAGGTAATACATGTAGTCTTAGGTGACTGTTTAACTGTATAGTAGGTAATAACTGTAGTCAAACGTGACTGTTTAAATGTATGGTAGGTAATAACTGTAGTCTTAGGTAACTGTTTAACTGTATAGTAGGTAATAACTGTAGTATTAGGTAACTGTTTAACTGTATAGTAGGTAATAACTGTAGTCTTAGGTAACTGTTTAACTGTATAGTAGGTAATAACTGTTGTCTTAGGTAACTGTTTAACTGTATAGTAGGTAATAACTGTATGCATAGGTGACTGTTTAACTGTATAGTAGGTAACAACTGTAGTCATAGGTGCCTATTTAACTGTATGCTATGTAATAACTGTAGTCATAGGTGACTGTTTAGCTGTATGGTAGGTAATAACTGTAGTCATTGGTGACTGTTTAACTGTATAGTAGGTAATAACTGTATGCATAGGTGACTCTTTAACTCTATAGTAGGTAATAACTGTAGTCATATGTGACTGTTTAACTGTATGGTAGGTAATAACAGTAGTCATAGGTGACTGTTTAACTGTATAGTAGGTAATAACTGTAGTCATAGGTGACTGTTTAACTGTATGGTAGGTAATAACTGTTGTCATAGGTGACTGTTTAACTGTATGGTAGGTAATAACTGTAGTCATAGGTGACTGTTTAACTGTATGGTAGGTAATAACTGTAGTCATAGGTGACTGTTTAAATGTGTAGTAGGTAACAACTGTAGTCATAGGTGACTGTTTAACTGTATGGTAGGTAATAACTGTAGTCTTAGGTAACTGTTTAACTGTATAGTAGGTAATAACTGTAGTCATAGGTAACTGTTTAACTGTATAGTAGGTAACAACTGTAGTCATAGGTGACTGTTTAACTGTATAGTAGGTAATAACTGTAGTCATATGTGACTGTTTAACTGTATGGTAGGTAATAACTGTTGTCATAGGTGACTGTTTAACTGTATGGTAGGAAATAACTGTAGTCATAGGTGACTGTTTAAATGTGTAGTAGGTAACAACTGTAGTCATAGGTGACTGTTTAACAGTATAGTAGGTAACAACTGTAGTCATAGGTGACTGTTTAACTGTATAGTAGGTAATAACTGTAGTCATAGGTGACTGTTTAACTGTATGGTAGGTAATAACTGTTGTCATAGGTGACTGTTTAACTGTATGGTAGGTAATAACTGTAGTCATAGGTGACTGTTTAAATGTATAATAGGTAATAACTGTAGTCATAGGTAGCTGTTTAACTGTATAGTAGGTATTAACTGTAGTCTTAGGTAACTGTTTAACTGTATAGTAGGTAATAACTGTAGTCTTAGGTAACTGTTTAACTGTATAGTAGGTAATAACTGTAGTCTTAGGTAACTGTTTAACTGTATGATAGGTAATAACTGTAGTCTTAGGTAACTGTTTAACTGTATGGTAGGTAATAACTGTAGACATAGGTGACTGTTTAACTGTATGGTAGGTAATAACTGTAGTCATAGGTGACTGTTTAACTGTATGGTAGGTAATAACTGTTGTCATAGGTGACTGTTTAACTGTATGGTAGGTAATAACTGTAGTCATAGGTGACTGTTTAACTGTATGGTAGGTAATAACTGTAGTCATAGGTGACTGTTTAAATGTGTAGTAGGTAACAACTGTAGTCATAGGTGACTGTTTAACTGTATGGTAGGTAATAACTGTAGTCTTAGGTAACTGTTTAACTGTATAGTAGGTAATAACTGTAGTCATAGGTAACTGTTTAACTGTATAGTAGGTAACAACTGTAGTCATAGGTGACTGTTTAACTGTATAGTAGGTAATAACTGTAGTCATAGGTGACTGTTTAACTGTATAGTAGGTAATAACTGTAGTCAAAGGTGACTGTTTAACTGTATAGTAGGTAATAACTGTAGTCATAGGTGACTGTTTAACTTTATAGTAAGTAATAACTGTAGTCATAGGTGACTGTTTAACTGTATAGTAGGTAATAACTGTAGTCATAGGTGACTGTTTAACTGTATAGTAGGTAATAACTGTAGTCATAGGTGACTGTTTAACTGTATAGTAGGTAATAACTGTAGTCATAGGTGACTGTTTAACTGCATAGTAGGTAATAACTGTAGTCATAGGTGACTGTTTAACTGTATGGTAGGTAATAACTGTAGTCTTAGGTAACTGTTTAACTGTATAGTAGGTAATAACTGTAGACATAGGTGACTGTTTAACTGTATAGTAGGTAATAACTGTAGTCATAGGTGACTGTTTAACTGTATAGTAGGTAATAACTGTAGTCATAGGTGACTGTTTAACTGTATAGAAGGTAATAACTGTAGTCATAGGTGACTGTTTAACTGTATGGTAGGTAATAACTGTAGTCTTAGGTAACTGTTTAACTGTATAGTAGGTAATACCTGTAGTCTTAGGTGACTGTTTAACTGTATAGTAGGTAATAACTGTAGTCAAACGTGACTGTTTAAATGTATGGTAGGTAATAACTGTAGTCTTAGATAACTGTTTAACTGTATAGTAGGTAATAACTGTAGTCTTAGGTGACTGTTTAACTGTATAGTAGGTAATAACTGTAGCCAAACGTGACTGTTTAAATGTATGGTAGGTAATAACTGTAGTCTTAGGTAACTGTTTAACTGTATAGTAGATAATAACTGTAGTATTAGGTAACAGTTTAACTGTATAGTAGGTAATAACTGTAGTCTTAGGTAACTGTTTAACTGTATAGTAGGTAATAACTGTTGTCTTAGGTAACTGTTTAACTGTATAGTAGGTAATAACTGTATGCATAGGTGACTGTTTAACTGTATAGTAGGTAACAACTGTAGTCATAGGTGCCTATTTAACTGTATGCTATGTAATAACTGTAGTCATAGGTGACTGTTTAGCTGTATAGTAGGTAATAACTGTAGACATAGGTGAATATTTAACTGTATGGTAGGTAATAACTGTAGTCATTGGTGACTGTTTAACTGTATAGTAGGTAATAACTGTATGCATAGGTGACTCTTTAACTCTATAGTAGGTAATAACTGTAGTCATATGTGACTGTTTAACTGTATGGTAGGTAATAACAGTAGTCATAGGTGACTGTTTAACTGTATAGTAGGTAATAACTGTAGTCATAGGTGACTGTTTAACTGTATAGTAGGTAATAACTGTAGTCATATGTGCCTGTTTAACTGTATGGTAGGTAATAACTGTTGTCATAGGTGACTGTTTAACTGTATGGTAGGTAATAACTGTAGTCATAGGTGACTGTTTAAATGTGTAGTAGGTAACAACTGTAGTCATAGGTGACTGTTTAACAGTATAGTAGGTAACAACTGTAGTCATAGGTGACTGTTTAAATGTATAGTAGGTAATAACTGTAGTCATAGGTGACTGTTTAACTGTATGGTAGGTAATAACTGTTGTCATAGGTGACTGTTTAACTGTATGGTAGGTAATAACTGTAGTCATAGGTGACTGTTTAAATGTATAATAGGTAATAACTGTAGTCATAGGTAGCTGTTTAACTGTATAGTAGGTAATAACTGTAGTCTTAGGTAACTGTTTAACTGTATAGTAGGTAATAACTGTAGTCTTAGGTAACTGTTTAACTGTATAGTAGGTAATAACTGTAGTCTTAGGTAACTGTTTAACTGTATGATAGGTAATAACTGTAGTCTTAGGTAACTGTTTAACTGTATGGTAGGTAATAACTGTAGACATAGGTGACTGTTTAACTGTATGGTAGGTAATAACTGTAGTCATAGGTGACTGTTTAACTGTATGGTAGGTAATAACTGTTGTCATAGGTGACTGTTTAACTGTATGGTAGGTAATAACTGTAGTCATAGGTGACTGTTTAACTGTATGGTAGGTAATAAATGTAGTCATAGGTGACTGTTTAAATGTGTAGTAGGTAACAACTGTAGTCATAGGTGACTGCTTAACTGTATGGTAGGTAATAACTGTAGTCTTAGGTAACTGTTTAACTGTATAGTAGGTAATAACTGTAGTCATAGGTAACTGTTTAACTGTATAGTAGGTAACAACTGTAGTCATAGGTGACTGTTTAACTGTATAGTAGGTAATAACTGTAGTCATAGGTGACTGTTTAACTGTATAGTAGGTAATAACTGTAGTCAAAGGTGACTGTTTAACTGTATAGTAGGTAATAACTGTAGTCATAGGTGACTGTTTAACTGTATAGTAGGTAATAACTGTAGTCTTAGGTAACTGTTTAACTGTATAGTAGGTAATAACTCTAGTCTTAGGTGACTATTTAACTGTATAGTAGGTAATAACTATAGTTGTAGGTGACTGTTTAACTGTATAGTAGGTAATAACTCTAGTTGTAGGTGACTGTTTAACTGTATAGTAGGTAATAACTATAGTTGTAGGTGACTATTTAACTGTATAGTAGGTAATAACTATAGTTGTAGGTGACTGCTTAACTGTATATTAGGTAATAACTCTAGTTGTAGGTGACTGTTTAACTGTATAGTAGGTAATGACTGTAGTCATAGGTAACTGTTTAACTCTATGGTAGGTAATAACTATAGTCATAGGTGACTGTTTAACTGTATAGTAGGTAATAACTATAGTTGTAGGTGACTGTTTAACTGTATAGTAGGTAATAACTGTAGTCATAGGTGACTGTTTAACTGTATAGTAGGTAATAACTGTAGTCATAGGTGACTATTTAACTGTATAGTAGGTAATAACTGTAGTCTTAGGTGACTGTTTAACTGTATGGTAGGTAATATCTGTAGTCATAGGTGACTGTTTAACTGTATAGTAGGTAATAACTGTAGTCATAGGTAACTGTTTAACTGTATGGTAGGTAATAACTGTAGTCTTAGGTGACTGTTTAACTGTATGGTAGGTAATATCTGTAGTCTTAGGTAACTGTTTAACTGTATAGTAGGTAATAACTGTAGTCTTAGGTGACTGTTTAACTGTATGGTAGGTAATATCTGTAGTCATATGTAACTGTTTATCTGTATAGTAGGTAATAACTGTAGTCATAGGTGACTGTTTAACTGTATAGTAGGTAATAACTGTAGTCATAGGTGACTGTTTAAATGTATGATAGGTAATAACTGTAGTCATAGGTGACTGTTTAACTGTATAGTAGGTAATAACTGTAGTCATAGGTGACTGTTTAACTGCATAGTAGGTAATAACTGTAGTCAAACGTGACTGTTTAAATGTATGGTAGGTAATAACTGTAGTCTTAGGTAACTGTTTAACTGTATAGTAGGTAATAACTGTAGTATTAGGTAACTGTTTAACTGTATAGTAGGTAATAACTGTAGTCTTAGGTAACTGTTTAACTGTATAGTAGGTAATAACTGTAGTCTTAGGTAACTGTTTAACTGTATAGTAGGTAATAACTGTATGCATAGGTGACTGTTTAACTGTATAGTAGGTAACAACTGTTGTCATAGGTGCCTATTTAACTGTATGCTATGTAATAACTGTAGTCATAGGTGACTGTTTAGCTGTATGGTAGGTAATAACTGTAGTCATTGGTGACTGTTTAACTGTATAGTAGGTAATAACTGTATGCATAGGTGACTCTTTAACTCTATAGTAGGTAATAACTGTAGTCATATGTGACTGTTTAACTGTATGGTAGGTAATAACAGTAGTCATAGGTGACTGTTTAACACTATAGTAGGTAATAACTGTAGTCATAGGTGACTGTTTAACTGTATAGTAGGTAATAACTGTAGTCATATGTGACTGTTTAACTGTATGGTAGGTAATAACTGTTGTCATAGGTGACTGTTTAACTGTATGGTAGGTAATAACTGTAGTCATAGGTGACTGTTTAAATGTATAATAGGTAATAACTGTAGTCATAGGTAGCTGTTTAACTGTATAGTAGGTAATAACTGTAGTCTTAGGTAACTGTTTAACTGTATAGTAGGTAATAACTGTAGTCTTGGGTAACTGTTTAACTGTATAGTAGGTAATAACTGTAGTCTTAGGTAACTGTTTAACTGTATGATAGGTAATAACTGTAGTCTTAGGTAACTGTTTAACTGTATGGTAGGTAATAACTGTAGACATAGGTGACTGTTTAACTGTATGGTAGGTAATAGCTGTAGTCATAGGTGACTGTTTAACTGTATGGTAGGTAATAACTGTTGTCATAGGTGACTGTTTAACTGTATGGTAGGTAATAACTGTAGTCATAGGTGACTGTTTAACTGTATGGTAGGTAATAACTGTAGTCATAGGTGACTGTTTAAGTGTGTAGTAGGTAACAACTGTAGTCATAGGTGACTGTTTAACTGTATGGTAGGTAATAACTGTAGTCTTAGGTAACTGTTTAACTGTATAGTAGGTAATAACTGTAGTCATAGGTAACTGTTTAACTGTATAGTTGGTAACAACTGTAGTCATAGGTGACTGTTTAACTGTATAGTAGGTAATAACTGTAGTCATAGGTGACTGTTTAACTGTATAGTAGGTAATAACTGTAGTCAAAGGTGACTGTTTAACTGTATAGTAGGTAATAACTGTAGTCATAGGTGACTGTTTAACTGTATAGTAGGTAATAACTGTAGTCTTAGGTAACTGTTTAACTGTATAGTAGGTAATAACTCTAGTCTTAGGTGACTATTTAACTGTATAGTAGGTAATAACTCTAGTCTTAGGTGACTATTTAACTGTATAGTGGGTAATAACTATAGTTGTAGGTGACTGTTTAACTGTATAGTAGGTAATAACTCTAGTTGTAGGTGACTGTTTAACTGTATAGTAGGTAATAACTATAGTTGTAGGTGACTATTTAACTGTATAGTAGGTAATAACTATAGTTGTAGGTGACTGTTTAACTGTATATTAGGTAATAACTCTAGTTGTAGGTGACTGTTTAACTGTATAGTAGGTAATGACTGTAGTCATAGGTAACTGTTTAACTCTATGGTAGGTAATAACTATAGTCATAGGTGACTGTTTAACTGTATAGTAGGTAATAACTATAGTTGTAGGTGACTGTTTAACTGTATAGTAGGTAATAACTGTAGTCATAGGTGACTGTTTAACTCTATAGTAGGTAATAACTGTAGTCATAGGTGACTATTTAACTGTATAGTAGGTAATAACTGTAGTCTTAGGTGACTGTTTAACTGTATGGTAGGTAATATCTGTAGTCATAGGTGACTGTTTAACTGTATAGTAGGTAATAACTGTAGTCATAGGTAACTGTTTAACTGTATAGTAGGTAATAACTGTAGTCTTAGGTGACTGTTTAACTGTATGGTAGGTAATATCTGTAGTCTTAGGTAACTGTTTAACTGTATAGTAGGTAATAACTGTAGTCTTAGGTGACTGTTTAACTGTATGGTAGGTAATATCTGTAGTCATATGTAACTGTTTATCTGTATAGTAGGTAATAACTGTAGTCATAGGTGACTGTTTAACTGTATAGTAGGTAATAACTGTAGTCATAGGTGACTGTTTAACTGTATAGTAGGTAATAACTATAGTCATAGGTGACTGTTTAACTGTATAGTAGGTAATAACTGTAGTCATAGGTGACTGTTTAATTGTATAGTAGGTAATAACTGTAGTCATAGGTGACTGTTTAACTGTATAGTAGGTAATAACTGTGGTCATAGGTGACTGTTTAACTGTATGGTAGGTAACAACTGTAGTCATAGGTGACTGTTTAACTGTATAGTAGGTAAAAACTGTAGACATAGGTGACTGTTTAACTGTATAGTAGGTAATAACTGTAGTCATAGGTGACTGTTTAACTGTATAGTAGGTAATAACTGTAGACATAGGTGACTGTTTAACTGTATAGTAGGTAATAACTGTAGACATAGGTGACTGTTTAACTGTATAGTAGGTAATAACTGTAGTCATAGGTGACTGTTTAACTGTTTAGTAGGTAATAACTGTAGTCATAGGTGACTGTTTAACTGTATAGTAGGTAATAACTGTATACATAGGTGACTGTTTAACTGTAGAGTAGGTAATAACTGTATACATAGGTGACTGTTTAACTGTATGGTAGGTAATAACTGTAGTCAAAGGTCACTGTTTAACTGTATAGTAGGTAACAACTGTAGTCATAGGTGACTGTTTAACTGTATAGTAGGTAATAACTGTAGACATATGTGACTGTTTAACTGTATAGTAGGTAATAACTGTAGTCAAAGGTCACTGTTTAACTGTTTATTAGGTAATAACTGTAGTCATAGGTGACTGTTTAACTGTATAGTAGGTAATAACTGTAGTCTTAGATAACTGTTTAACTGTATAGTAGGTAATAACTGTAGTCTTAGGTGACTGTTTAACTGTATAGTAGGTAATAACTGTAGTCAAACGTGACTGTTTAAATGTATGGTAGGTAATAACTGTAGTCTTAGGTAACTGTTTAACTGTATAGTAGGGAATAACTGTAGTATTAGGTAACTGTTTAACTGTATAGTAGGTAATAACTGTAGTCTTAGGTAACTGTTTAACTGTATAGTAGGTAATAACTGTAGTCTTAGGTAACTGTTTAACTGTATAGTAGGTAATAACTGTATGCATAGGTGACTGTTTAACTGTATAGTAGGTAACAACTGTTGTCATAGGTGCCTATTTAACTGTATGCTATGTAATAACTGTAGTCATAGGTGACTGTTTAGCTGTATGGTAGGTAATAACTGTAGTCATTGGTGACTGTTTAACTGTATAGTAGGTAATAACTGTATGCATAGGTGACTCTTTAACTCTATAGTAGGTAATAACTGTAGTCATATGTGACTGTTTAACTGTATGGTAGGTAATAACAGTAGTCATAGGTGACTGTTTAACTGTATAGTAGGTAATAACTGTAGTCATAGGTGACTGTTTAACTGTATAGTAGGTAATAACTGTAGTCATATGTGACTGTTTAACTGTATGGTAGGTAATAACTGTTGTCATAGGTGACTGTTTAACTGTATGGTAGGTAATAACTGTAGTCATAGGTGACTGTTTAAATGTGTAGTAGGTAACAACTGTAGTCATAGGTGACTGTTTAACAGTATAGTAGGTAACAACTGTAGTCATAGGTGACTGTTTAACTGTATAGTAGGTAATAACTGTAGTCATAGGTGACTGTTTAACTGTATGGTAGGTAATAACTGTTGTCATAGGTGACTGTTTAACTGTATGGTAGGTAATAACTGTAGTCATAGGTGACTGTTTAAATGTATAATAGGTAATAACTGTAGTCATAGGTAGCTGTTTAACTGTATAGTAGGTAATAACTGTAGTCTTAGGTAACTGTTTAACTGTATAGTAGGTAATAACTGTAGTCTTAGGTAACTGTTTAACTGTATAGTAGGTAATAACTGTAGTCTTAGGTAACTGTTTAACTGTATGATAGGTAATAACTGTAGTCTTAGGTAACTGTTTAACTGTATGGTAGGTAATAACTGTAGACATAGGTGACTGTTTAACTGTATGGTAGGTAATAGCTGTAGTCATAGGTGACTGTTTAACTGTATGGTAGGTAATAACTGTTGTCATAGGTGACTGTTTAACTGTATGGTAGGTAATAACTGTAGTCATAGGTGACTGTTTAACTGTATGGTAGGTAATAACTGTAGTCATAGGTGACTGTTTAAGTGTGTAGTAGGTAACAACTGTAGTCATAGGTGACTGTTTAACTGTATGGTAGGTAATAACTGTAGTCTTAGGTAACTGTTTAACTGTATAGTAGGTAATAACTGTAGTCATAGGTAACTGTTTAACTGTATAGTTGGTAACAACTGTAGTCATAGGTGACTGTTTAACTGTATAGTAGGTAATACCTGTAGTCATAGGTGACTGTTTAACTGTATAGTAGGTAATAACTGTAGTCAAAGGTGACTGTTTAACTGTATAGTAGGTAATAACTGTAGTCATAGGTGACTGTTTAACTGTATAGTAGGTAATAACTGTAGTCTTAGGTAACTGTTTAACTGTATAGTAGGTAATAACTCTAGTCTTAGGTGACTATTTAACTGTATAGTAGGTAATAACTCTAGTCTTAGGTGACTATTTAACTGTATAGTAGGTAATAACTATAGTTGTAGGTGACTGTTTAACTGTATAGTAGGTAATAACTCTAGTTGTAGGTGACTGTTTAACTGTATAGTAGGTAATAACTATAGTTGTAGGTGACTATTTAACTGTATAGTAGGTAATAACTATAGTTGTAGGTGACTGTTTAACTGTATATTAGGTAATAACTCTAGTTGTAGGTGACTGTTTAACTGTATAGTAGGTAATGACTGTAGTCATAGGTAACTGTTTAACTCTATGGTAGGTAATAACTATAGTCATAGGTGACTGTTTAACTGTATAGTAGGTAATAACTATAGTTGTAGGTGACTGTTTAACTGTATAGTAGGTAATAACTGTAGTCATAGGTGACTGTTTAACTGTATAGTAGGTAATAACTGTAGTCATAGGTGACTATTTAACTGTATAGTAGGTAATAACTGTAGTCTTAGGTGACTGTTTAACTGTATGGTAGGTAATATCTGTAGTCATAGGTGACTGTTTAACTGTATATTAGGTAATAACTGTAGTCATAGGTAACTGTTTAACTGTATAGTAGGTAATAACTGTAGTCTTAGGTGACTGTTTAACTGTATGGTAGGTAATATCTGTAGTCTTAGGTAACTGTTTAACTGTATAGTAGGTAATAACTGTAGTCTTAGGTGACTGTTTAACTGTATGGTAGGTAATATCTGTAGTCATATGTAACTGTTTATCTGTATAGTAGGTAATAACTGTAGTCATAGGTGACTGTTTAACTGTATAGTAGGTAATAACTGTAGTCATAGGTGACTGTTTAACTGTATAGTAGGTAATAACTATAGTCATAGGTGACTGTTTAACTGTATAGTAGGTAATAACTGTAGTCATAGGTGACTGTTTAATTGTATAGTAGGTAATAACTGTAGTCATAGGTGACTGTTTAACTGTATAGTAGGTAATAACTGTGGTCATAGGTGACTGTTTAACTGTATGGTAGGTAACAACTGTAGTCATAGGTGACTGTTTAACTGTATAGTAGGTAAAAACTGTAGACATAGGTGACTATTTAACTGTATAGTAGGTAATAACTGTAGTCATAGGTGACTGTTTAACTGTATGGTAGGTAATAACTGTAGACATAGGTGACTGTTTAACTGTATAGTAGGTAATAACTGTAGACATAGGTGACTGTTTAACTGTATAGTAGGTAATAACTGTAGTCATAGGTGACTGTTTAACTGTTTAGTAGGTAATAACTGTAGTCATAGGTGACTGTTTAACTGTATAGTAGGTAATAACTGTATACATAGGTGACTGTTTAACTGTATAGTAGGTAATAACTGTATACATAGGTGACTGTTTAACTGTATGGTAGGTAATAACTGTAGTCAAAGGTCACTGTTTAACTGTATAGTAGGTAACAACTGTAGTCATAGGTGACTGTTTAACTGTATAGTAGGTAATAACTGTAGACATATGTGACTGTTTAACTGTATAGTAGGTAATAACTGTAGTCAAAGGTCACTGTTTAACTGTTTATTAGGTAATAACTGTAGTCATAGGTGACTGTTTAACTGTATAGTAGGTAATAACTGTAGTCATAGGTGACTGTTTAACTGTATGGTAGGTAATAACTGTAGTCTTAGGTAACTGTTTAACTGTATAGTAGGTAATAACTGTAGACAAAGGTGACTGTTTAACTGTATAGTAGGTAATAACTGTAGTCATAGGTGACTGTTTAACTGTATGATAGGTAATAACTGTAGTCATAGGTGACTGTTTAACTGTATAGTAGGTAATAACTGTAGTCATAGGTGACTGTTTAACTGTATGGTAGGTAATAACTGTAGTCTTAGGTAACTGTTTAACTGTATAGTAGGTAATAACTGTAGTCTTAGGTGACTGTTTAACTGTATAGTAGGTAATAACTGTAGTCAAACGTGACTGTTTAAATGTATGGTAGGTAATAACTGTAGTCTTAGATAACTGTTTAACTGTATAGTAGGTAATAACTGTAGTCTTTGGTGACTGTTTAACTGTATAGTAGGTAATAACTGTAGTCAAACGCGACTGTTTAAATGTATGGTAGGTAATAACTGTAGTCTTAGGTAACTGTTTAACTGTATAGTAGGTAATAACTGTAGTATTAGGTAACTGTTTAACTGTATAGTAGGTAATAACTGTAGTCTTAGGTAACTGTTTAACTGTATAGTAGGTAATAACTGTAGTCTTAGGTAACTGTTTAACTGTATAGTAGGTAATAACTGTATGCATAGGTGACTGTTTAACTGTATAGTAGGTAACAACTGTAGTCATAGGTGCCTATTTAACTGTATGCTATGTAATAACTGTAGTCATAGGTGACTGTTTAGCTGTATGGTAGGTAATAACTGTTGTCATTGGTGACTGTTTAACTGTATAGTAGGTAATAACTGTATGCATAGGTGACTGTTTAACTCTATAGTAGGTAATAACTGTAGTCATATGTGACTGTTTAACTGTATGGTAGGTAATAACTGTAGTCATAGGTGACTGTTTAACTGTATAGTAGGTAATAACTGTAGTCATAGGTGACTGTTTAACTGTATAGTAGGTAATAACTGTAGTCATATGTGACTGTTTAACTGTATGGTAGGTAATAACTGTTGTCATAGGTGACTGTTTAACTGTATGGTAGGTAATAACTGTAGTCATAGGTGACTGTTTAAATGTGTAGTAGGTAACAACTGTAGTCATAGGTGACTGTTTAACAGTATAGTAGGTAACAACTGTAGTCATAGGTGACTGCTTAACTGTATAGTAGGTAATAACTGTAGTCATAGGTGACTGTTTAACTGTATGGTAGGTAATAACTGTTGTCATAGGTGACTGTTTAACTGTATGGTAGGTAATAACTGTAGTCATAGGTGACTGTTTAAATGTATAATAGGTAATAACTGTAGTCTTAGGTGACTGTTTAACTGTATAGTAGGTAATAACTGTAGTCAAACGTGACTGTTTAAATGTATGGTAGGTAATAACTGTAGTCTTAGGTAACTGTTTAACTGTATAGTAGGGAATAACTGTAGTATTAGGTAACTGTTTAACTGTATAGTAGGTAATAACTGTAGTCTTAGGTAACTGTTTAACTGTATAGTAGGTAATAACTGTAGTCTTAGGTAACTGTTTAACTGTATAGTAGGTAATAACTGTATGCATAGGTGACTGTTTAACTGTATAGTAGGTAACAACTGTTGTCATAGGTGCCTATTTAACTGTATGCTATGTAATAACTGTAGTCATAGGTGACTGTTTAGCTGTATGGTAGGTAATAACTGTAGTCATTGGTGACTGTTTAACTGTATAGTAGGTAATAACTGTATGCATAGGTGACTCTTTAACTCTATAGTAGGTAATAACTGTAGTCATATGTGACTGTTTAACTGTATGGTAGGTAATAACAGTAGTCATAGGTGACTGTTTAACTGTATAGTAGGTAATAACTGTAGTCATAGGTGACTGTTTAACTGTATAGTAGGTAATAACTGTAGTCATATGTGACTGTTTAACTGTATGGTAGGTAATAACTGTTGTCATAGGTGACTGTTTAACTGTATGGTAGGTAATAACTGTAGTCATAGGTGACTGTTTAAATGTGTAGTAGGTAACAACTGTAGTCATAGGTGACTGTTTAACAGTATAGTAGGTAACAACTGTAGTCATAGGTGACTGTTTAACTGTATAGTAGGTAATAACTGTAGTCATAGGTGACTGTTTAACTGTATGGTAGGTAATAACTGTTGTCATAGGTGACTGTTTAACTGTATGGTAGGTAATAACTGTAGTCATAGGTGACTGTTTAAATGTATAATAGGTAATAACTGTAGTCATAGGTAGCTGTTTAACTGTATAGTAGGTAATAACTGTAGTCTTAGGTAACTGTTTAACTGTATAGTAGGTAATAACTGTAGTCTTAGGTAACTGTTTAACTGTATAGTAGGTAATAACTGTAGTCTTAGGTAACTGTTTAACTGTATGATAGGTAATAACTGTAGTCTTAGGTAACTGTTTAACTGTATGGTAGGTAATAACTGTAGACATAGGTGACTGTTTAACTGTATGGTAGGTAATAGCTGTAGTCATAGGTGACTGTTTAACTGTATGGTAGGTAATAACTGTTGTCATAGGTGACTGTTTAACTGTATGGTAGGTAATAACTGTAGTCATAGGTGACTGTTTAACTGTATGGTAGGTAATAACTGTAGTCATAGGTGACTGTTTAAGTGTGTAGTAGGTAACAACTGTAGTCATAGGTGACTGTTTAACTGTATGGTAGGTAATAACTGTAGTCTTAGGTAACTGTTTAACTGTATAGTAGGTAATAACTGTAGTCATAGGTAACTGTTTAACTGTATAGTTGGTAACAACTGTAGTCATAGGTGACTGTTTAACTGTATAGTAGGTAATACCTGTAGTCATAGGTGACTGTTTAACTGTATAGTAGGTAATAACTGTAGTCAAAGGTGACTGTTTAACTGTATAGTAGGTAATAACTGTAGTCATAGGTGACTGTTTAACTGTATAGTAGGTAATAACTGTAGTCTTAGGTAACTGTTTAACTGTATAGTAGGTAATAACTCTAGTCTTAGGTGACTATTTAACTGTATAGTAGGTAATAACTCTAGTCTTAGGTGACTATTTAACTGTATAGTAGGTAATAACTATAGTTGTAGGTGACTGTTTAACTGTATAGTAGGTAATAACTCTAGTTGTAGGTGACTGTTTAACTGTATAGTAGGTAATAACTATAGTTGTAGGTGACTATTTAACTGTATAGTAGGTAATAACTATAGTTGTAGGTGACTGTTTAACTGTATATTAGGTAATAACTCTAGTTGTAGGTGACTGTTTAACTGTATAGTAGGTAATGACTGTAGTCATAGGTAACTGTTTAACTCTATGGTAGGTAATAACTATAGTCATAGGTGACTGTTTAACTGTATAGTAGGTAATAACTATAGTTGTAGGTGACTGTTTAACTGTATAGTAGGTAATAACTGTAGTCATAGGTGACTGTTTAACTGTATAGTAGGTAATAACTGTAGTCATAGGTGACTATTTAACTGTATAGTAGGTAATAACTGTAGTCTTAGGTGACTGTTTAACTGTATGGTAGGTAATATCTGTAGTCATAGGTGACTGTTTAACTGTATATTAGGTAATAACTGTAGTCATAGGTAACTGTTTAACTGTATAGTAGGTAATAACTGTAGTCTTAGGTGACTGTTTAACTGTATGGTAGGTAATATCTGTAGTCTTAGGTAACTGTTTAACTGTATAGTAGGTAATAACTGTAGTCTTAGGTGACTGTTTAACTGTATGGTAGGTAATATCTGTAGTCATATGTAACTGTTTATCTGTATAGTAGGTAATAACTGTAGTCATAGGTGACTGTTTAACTGTATAGTAGGTAATAACTGTAGTCATAGGTGACTGTTTAACTGTATAGTAGGTAATAACTATAGTCATAGGTGACTGTTTAACTGTATAGTAGGTAATAACTGTAGTCATAGGTGACTGTTTAATTGTATAGTAGGTAATAACTGTAGTCATAGGTGACTGTTTAACTGTATAGTAGGTAATAACTGTGGTCATAGGTGACTGTTTAACTGTATGGTAGGTAACAACTGTAGTCATAGGTGACTGTTTAACTGTATAGTAGGTAAAAACTGTAGACATAGGTGACTATTTAACTGTATAGTAGGTAATAACTGTAGTCATAGGTGACTGTTTAACTGTATGGTAGGTAATAACTGTAGACATAGGTGACTGTTTAACTGTATAGTAGGTAATAACTGTAGACATAGGTGACTGTTTAACTGTATAGTAGGTAATAACTGTAGTCATAGGTGACTGTTTAACTGTTTAGTAGGTAATAACTGTAGTCATAGGTGACTGTTTAACTGTATAGTAGGTAATAACTGTATACATAGGTGACTGTTTAACTGTATAGTAGGTAATAACTGTATACATAGGTGACTGTTTAACTGTATGGTAGGTAATAACTGTAGTCAAAGGTCACTGTTTAACTGTATAGTAGGTAACAACTGTAGTCATAGGTGACTGTTTAACTGTATAGTAGGTAATAACTGTAGACATATGTGACTGTTTAACTGTATAGTAGGTAATAACTGTAGTCAAAGGTCACTGTTTAACTGTTAATTAGGTAATAACTGTAGTCATAGGTGACTGTTTAACTGTATAGTAGGTAATAACTGTAGTCATAGGTGACTGTTTAACTGTATGGTAGGTAATAACTGTAGTCTTAGGTAACTGTTTAACTGTATAGTAGGTAATAACTGTAGACAAAGGTGACTGTTTAACTGTATAGTAGGTAATAACTGTAGTCATAGGTGACTGTTTAACTGTATGATAGGTAATAACTGTAGTCATAGGTGACTGTTTAACTGTATAGTAGGTAATAACTGTAGTCATAGGTGACTGTTTAACTGTATGGTAGGTAATAACTGTAGTCTTAGGTAACTGTTTAACTGTATAGTAGGTAATAACTGTAGTCTTAGGTGACTGTTTAACTGTATAGTAGGTAATAACTGTAGTCAAACGTGACTGTTTAAATGTATGGTAGGTAATAACTGTAGTCTTAGATAACTGTTTAACTGTATAGTAGGTAATAACTGTAGTCTTTGGTGACTGTTTAACTGTATAGTAGGTAATAACTGTAGTCAAACGTGACTGTTTAAATGTATGGTAGGTAATAACTGTAGTCTTAGGTAACTGTTTAACTGTATAGTAGGTAATAACTGTAGTATTAGGTAACTGTTTAACTGTATAGTAGGTAATAACTGTAGTCTTAGGTAACTGTTTAACTGTATAGTAGGTAATAACTGTAGTCTTAGGTAACTGTTTAACTGTATAGTAGGTAATAACTGTATGCATAGGTGACTGTTTAACTGTATAGTAGGTAACAACTGTAGTCATAGGTGCCTATTTAACTGTATGCTATGTAATAACTGTAGTCATAGGTGACTGTTTAGCTGTATGGTAGGTAATAACTGTTGTCATTGGTGACTGTTTAACTGTATAGTAGGTAATAACTGTATGCATAGGTGACTGTTTAACTCTATAGTAGGTAATAACTGTAGTCATATGTGACTGTTTAACTGTATGGTAGGTAATAACTGTAGTCATAGGTGACTGTTTAACTGTATAGTAGGTAATAACTGTAGTCATAGGTGACTGTTTAACTGTATAGTAGGTAATAACTGTAGTCATATGTGACTGTTTAACTGTATGGTAGGTAATAACTGTTGTCATAGGTGACTGTTTAACTGTATGGTAGGTAATAACTGTAGTCATAGGTGACTGTTTAAATGTGTAGTAGGTAACAACTGTAGTCATAGGTGACTGTTTAACAGTATAGTAGGTAACAACTGTAGTCATAGGTGACTGCTTAACTGTATAGTAGGTAATAACTGTAGTCATAGGTGACTGTTTAACTGTATGGTAGGTAATAACTGTTGTCATAGGTGACTGTTTAACTGTATGGTAGGTAATAACTGTAGTCATAGGTGACTGTTTAAATGTATAATAGGTAATAACTGTAGTCATAGGTAGCTGTTTAACTGTATAGTAGGTAATAACTGTAGTCTTAGGTAACTGTTTAACTGTATAGTAGGTAATAACTGTAGTCTTAGGTAACTGTTTAACTGTATAGTAGGTAATAACTGTAGTCTTAGGTCACTGTTTAACTGTATGATAGGTAATAACTGTAGTCTTAGGTAACTGTTTAACTGTATGGTAGGTAATAACTGTAGACATAGGTGACTGTTTAACTGTATGGTAGGTAATAACTGTAGTCATAGGTGACTGTTTAACTGTATGGTAGGTAATAACTGTTGTCATAGGTGACTGTTTAACTGTATGGTAGGTAATAACTGTAGTCATAGGTGACTGTTTAGATGTGTAGTAGGTAACAACTGTAGTCATAGGTGACTGTTTAACTGTATGGTAGGTAATAACTGTAGTCATAGGTGACTGTTTAAATGTGTAGTAGGTAACAACTGTAGTCATAGGTGACTGATTAACTGTATGGTAGGTAATAACTGTAGTCTTAGGTAACTGTTTAACTGTATAGTAGGTATTAACTGTAGTCATAGGTAACTGTTTAACTGCATAGTAGGTAATAACTGTAGTCATATGTGACTGTTTAACTGTATGGTAGGTAATAACTGTTGTCATAGGTGACTGTTTAACTGTATGGTAGGTAATAACTGTAGTCATAGGTGACTGTTTAAATGTGTAGTAGGTAACAACTGTAGTCATAGGTGACTGTTTAACAGTATAGTAGGTAACAACTGTAGTCATAGGTGACTGCTTAACTGTATAGTAGGTAATAACTGTAGTCATAGGTGACTGTTTAACTGTATGGTAGGTAATAACTGTTGTCATAGGTGACTGTTTAACTGTATGGTAGGTAATAACTGTAGTCATAGGTGACTGTTTAACTGTATGGTAGGTAATAACTGTTGTCATAGGTGACTGTTTAACTGTATGGTAGGTAATAACTGTAGTCATAGGTGACTGTTTAAATGTATAATAGGTAATAACTGTAGTCATAGGTAGCTGTTTAACTGTATAGTAGGTAATAACTGTAGTCTTAGGTAACTGTTTAACTGTATAGTAGGTAATAACTGTAGTCTTAGGTAACTGTTTAACTGTATAGTAGGTAATAACTGTAGTCTTAGGTCACTGTTTAACTGTATGATAGGTAATAACTGTAGTCTTAGGTAACTGTTTAACTGTATGGTAGGTAATAACTGTAGACATAGGTGACTGTTTAACTGTATGGTAGGTAATAACTGTAGTCATAGGTGACTGTTTAACTGTATGGTAGGTAATAACTGTTGTCATAGGTGACTGTTTAACTGTATGGTAGGTAATAACTGTAGTCATAGGTGACTGTTTAGATGTGTAGTAGGTAACAACTGTAGTCATAGGTGACTGTTTAACTGTATGGTAGGTAATAACTGTAGTCATAGGTGACTGTTTAAATGTGTAGTAGGTAACAACTGTAGTCATAGGTGACTGATTAACTGTATGGTAGGTAATAACTGTAGTCTTAGGTAACTGTTTAACTGTATAGTAGGTATTAACTGTAGTCATAGGTAACTGTTTAACTGTATAGTAGGTAACAACTGTAGTCATAGGTGACTGTTTAATTGTATAGTAGGTAATAACTGTAGTCATAGGTGACTGTTTAACTGTATAGTAGGTAATAACTGTAGTCAAAGGTGACTGTTTAACTGTATAGTAGGTAATAACTGTAGTCATAGGTGACTGTTTAACTGTATAGTAGGTAATAACTGTAGTCTTAGGTAACTGTTTAACTGTATAGTAGGTAATAACTGTAGTCTTAGGTAACTGTTTAACTGTATGGTAGGTAATAACTGTAGTCATAGGTGATTGTTTAACTGTATAGTAGGTAATAACTGTAGTCATATGTAACTGTTTAACTGTATGGTAGGTAATAACTGTAGTCATAGATGACTGTTCAACAGTATGATAAGTAATGACAATAGTCATCAGTGACTGTTTAGCTGTATGATAAGTAATAACTGTAGTCATAGGTGACTGTTGAATTGTATAGTAGGTAATATCTCTACTCATAGGTAACTGTTTAACTGTATGGTAGATAATAACTGTAGTCATAAGTTACTGGTTCACGGCATGCAAGGTAATGACTGTAGCCATAGGTGACTGTTTAACTGTATGGTAGGTAATAACCTTAGTCATAGGTGACTGTTTAACTGTAAGGTTGGTAATAAATGTAGTCATATGTGACTGTTTAACTCTACGATAAGTAATAAATAGTCATATGTGACTGTTTAAATGTATGGTAGGCAATAACTAGTCATACCGGACTGTTTAACTGTGTAGTAGATAATAGCTGTAGTCATAAGTGACTGTTTAACTGTATGGTATGTAATAACTGTATTCATAGGTGATTGTTTAAATGTATGGTAAGTAATAACTGTAGTCATATGTGACTGTTTAACTGTATAGTAAATAATAACTGTAGTCATATGTGACTGTTTAGCTGTATAGTAGGTAATAACCAGTCATATGTGACTGTTTAGCTCTATGGTAGGTAATAAATTTAGTCATAGGTGACTGTTTAACTGTATGGTAGGTAATAACTGTAGTCATTGGTGACTGTTTAACTGTATAGTAGGTAATAACTGTATGCATAGGTGCCTCTTTAACTGTATGGTATGTAATAACTGTAGTCTTAGGTAACTATGTAACTGCATAATAGGTAATAACTGTAGTCATAGGTAACTGTTTAACTGTATGGTAGGTAATAACTGTAGTCATAGGTGCCTGTTTAACTGTATAGTAGGTAATAACTGTAGTCATAGGTGACTGTTTAACTGTATAGTAGGTAACAACTGTAGTCTTAGGTAACTATGTAACTGCATAATAGGTAATAACTGTAGTCATAGGTAACTGTTTAACTGTATGGTAGGTACTAAATTTAGTCATAGGTGACTGTTTAACTGTATGGTAGGTAATAACTTTAGTCATATGTGACTGTTTAACTGTATGGTAAGTAATGACTGTAGTCATCAGTGACTGTTTAACTGTACGATAAGTAATAACTGTAGTCATAGGTGACTGTTTAAATGTATGGTAGGCAATAACTAGTAATAGGGGACTGTTTAACTGTGTATTAGGCAATAACTGTAGCCATAGGTGACTGTTTAACTGTATGGTAGGTAATAACTGTAGCCATAGGTGACTGTTTAACTGTATGGAAGGTAATAACTGTAGTCTTAGGTGACTGTTTAACTGTATATTAGGTAATAACTGTAGTCATAGGTTACTCTTTGACTGTAAGGTAGGTAATAACTGTAGTCATAGGTTACTATTTAACTGTATGGTAGGTAATAACTGTAGTCATAGGCGACTGTTTAACTGTATAGTAGGTAATAACTGTAGTCATAGGAGACTGTTTAACTGTATGGTAGTTAATAACTGTAGTCTTAGGTAACTGTTTAACTGTATAGTAGGTAATAACTGTAGTCATAGGTGACTGTTTAACTGTATGGTAGGTAATAACTGTAGTCATAGGTGACTGTTTAACTGTATAGTAGGTAATAAATGCTGTCATTGGTGACTGTCTAACTGTATGGTAGGTAATAACCGTAGTTATAGGTGACTGTTTAACTGCAGAGTAGTTAATAAATGTAGTCATAGGTGACTGTTTAACTCTATAGTAGGTAATAACTGTAGCCATTGGTGACTGCTTAACTGTATGGTATGTAATAACTGTAGCCATTGGTGACTGCTTAATTGTATGGTAGGTAATAACTGTAGTCATAGGTAACTGTTTAATTGTATGGTAAGCAATACATGTAGTCGTAGGTAACTGTTTAACTGTGTGGTAGGTAATAACTGTAGTCATAGGTTACTGCTTCACGGCATGCAAGGTAATGACTAGCCATATGTGACTGTTTAACTGCATAATAGGTAATAACTGTAGTCATAGGTAACTGTTTAACAATATGGTAGGTAATAACTTTAGTCATAGGTGACTGTTTAACTGTATGGTAAGTAATGACTGTAGTCATCAGTGACTGTTTAACTCTATGATAAGTAATCACTGTAGTCATATGTGACTGTTTAATTGTATGGTAGGCAATAACTAGTCATAGGGGACTGTTTAACTGTGTAGTAGGTAATAACTGTAGTCATAGGTGACTATTTAACTGTATAGTAGGTAATAACTGTAGTCATAGGTGACTTTAACTGTATGGTAGGTAATAAATTTAGTCATAGGTGACTGTTTAACTGTATGGTAGGTAATAACTGTAGTCTTAGGTGACTGTTTAACTGTTTGGTATGTAATAACTGTAGTCTTAGGTAACTGGTTAACTGTATAGTAGATAATAACTGTAGTCATATATGCCTGTTAACTGTATGGTAGGTAGTAAATGTAGTCATAGGTGAATGTTTAACTGTATGGTAGGCAATAGCTGTAGTCATAGGGAACTGCTTAGCTGTATGATAGGTAATAACTGTAGTCATATATGACTGTTTAATTGTATGGTAAGCAATAACTGTAGTCATAGGTAACTGTTTAAACGTATGGTAAGCAATAACTGTAGTCGTAGACAACTGTGTAACTGTATGGTAGGTAATAACTGTTGTCATAGGTGACTGTTTAACTGTATAGTAGGTACTAACTGTTGTCATAGGTGACTGTTTATCTGTATGGTAGGCAATAACTGTAGTCATAGGTAACTGTTTAACTGCATGGTAGGTAATAACTGTAGTCATAGGTTACTGTTTAACTGTATAGTAGGTAATAACTGGTGTCATAGGTGACTGTTTAACTGCATAGTAGGTAATAAATGTAGTCATAGGTGACTGTTTAACTGCATAGTAGGTAATAAATGTAGTCATGGGTGACTGTTTAACTCTATAGTAGGTAATAACTGTTGTCATAGGTGACTATTTATCTGTATGGTAGGCAATAGCTGTAGTTATAAGGGACTGCTTAGCTCTTTGATATGTAATAACTGTAGTCATATGTGACTGTTTAATTGTATGGTAGATAATAAATGTACTCATAGGTAACTGTTTAACTGTATGGTAAGCAATAACTGTAGTCGTAGGTAACTGTGTAACTGTATAGTAGGTAATAACTGTAGTCATAGGTGACTGTTTAACTGCATAGTAGGTAATAACTGTAGTCATAGGTGACTGTTTAACTGTATGGTAAGCAATAACTGTAGTCGTAGGTAACTGTGTAACTGTATAGTAGGTAATAACTGTAGTCATAGGTGACTGTTTAACTGTATAAAAGGTAATAACTGTAGTCATCGGTGACTGTTTAACTGTATGGTAGGTAATAACTGTAGTCATAGGTGACTGTTTAACTGTATGGTAGGTAATAACTGTAGTCATAGGTGACAGTTTAACTGTATGATAGGTAATAACTGTAGTCATAGGTGACTGTTTAACTGTATGGTAGGTAATAACTGTAGTCATAAGTGACTGTTTAACTGTATAGTAGGTAATAACTGTAGTCATAGGTGACTGTTTAACTGCATAGTAGGTAATAACTGTAGTCATAGGTGACTGTTTAACTGTATAGTAGGTAATACATGTAGTCATGGGTGACTGTTTAACTGTATGGTAGGCCATAGCTTTAGTCACAGGGGACTGTTTAGCTGTATGATAGGTAATAACTGTAGTCATAGGTAACTGTTTAACTGTATGATAGTTAATAACTCTAGTCATAGGTGACTTAAGCTGTGTGGTAGGTGAAACAGGTGACTGGTACTGTGTAAGGTAGTCATTAACTAACATCACAGAGGTCTAGTTCTCTGTAAAGTTGTCAATAAATCAAATCGCAAGGGACTGGTTCTTTGTATTGTTGTCCATGACTCAAGCCACAAATATTTATATAGTAGTAACTTAAGTCACATTTGACTGTATATTATGAGGTAGGTAGTATCTCACGTCACATGTGAATAGTTCTTTTTTAGGTAGGTAGTAACTAAAGTCACAGCTAAGTGGTTCTTTATGAGGTAGGTAGTATCTCAAGTCAGAGATAAGTTTTTCTTTTTGAAGTAGGTAGTATTTCATGTCACAGGTGACTGGTTCTTTATGGGGTAGGTAGTATATCACGTCACAGGTGACTGGTTCTTTTTTAGTTAGGTAGTAACTCAAGTCACTGGTAGGAAAGTGGTTCTTTATGAGGTAAGTAGTATCTCACGTCACAGGTGACTGGTTCTTTTTTAGGTAGGTAGTAACTCAAGTGACAGGTGACTGGTTCTTTTTGAAGTAGGTAATATCTCACGTCACAGGTGATTTGTTCTTTTTGAGGTAGGTAGTAACTCAAGTAACAGGTTAGTGGTTCTTTATGAGGTAGGTAGTAACTCAAGTCACATGTGACTGGTTCTTTTTGAGGTAGGGAGTAACTCAAGTCACAGGAGACTAATTCTTTATGAGGTAGGGAGTAACTCGAGTCACAGGTAAGTGGTTCTTTATGAGGTAGGTAGTAACTCAAGCCACACTTAAGTGGTTCTTTGTTAGGTAGATAGTAACTCAAGTTACAGGTAACTGATTCTTTATCAGGTAAAATATTTATATAGTAGTAACTTAAGTCACATATGACTGTATATTATGAGGTAGGTAGTATCTCACGTCACATATGACTGGTTCTTTTTTAGGTAGGTAGTAACTAAAGTCACAGCTAAGTGGTTCTTTTTGAGGTAGGTAGTAACTCAAGTCACAGGAGACTAATTCTTTATGAGGTAGGGAGTAACTCGAGTCACAGGTAAGTGGTTCTTTATGAGGTAAGTTGTATCTCAAGTCACAGGTAAGTGTTTTTTTATGAGGTAGGTAGTAACTCAAGGCAGAAATGACTGGAATTGAATTATAGAATCAAAGTATGTGTAATCTGTTGAAATATTCACCTGTTTCACAGGAATAACATATGTTGTGTACATTACTGCTAGATGTACCTGTCTCATTACTATATTAATAATACATTATAGCATATTATTTATTACAGGTATTCAGAGGGAACGTAACAGCTTATGATATGTAAAGTCTTATCTACTCAGTTCAGACTTAGAATATATAATAATCTCCCTTGTTTAAAGTTAAGACTAAAACTATATAATTATCTCCTTGTTTATGGTTAGGACTTAAAATATATAATTATCTCCCTTGTTTATAGTTAAGCCTTTAAATATATAATTATCTCCCTTGTTTATAGATAATGCTTAAAATATATAGTGATCTCCCTTGTTTAAAGTTAAGACTAAAACTATATAATTATCTCCTTGTTTATAGTTAGGACTTAAAATATATAATTATCTTCCTTGTTTATAGTTAAGACTTAAAATATATAAATTATCTCCCTTGTTTATAGTTAAGACTTGAAATATATAATTATCTCCCCTGTTTATAGTTAAAAGTTAAAATATATAATTAACTCCCTTATTAATAGCTAAGACTTAAATATATAATTATCTCCCTTGTTTATAGATAATGCTTAAAATATATAGTGATCTCCCTTGTTTATAGCTAAGGCTTAAAATATATAATTATCTCCCTTGTTTAAAGCTAAAAGTTAAAATAGATAATTATCTCCCTTGCCTTGATAAAACTTAAAATATATAATTAACTCCCTTATTTATAGCTAAGATTTAAAATATATAAGTATATCACTTGTTTATAGCTAAAGCTTAAACAATATAATGATCTGCCTTGTTTAAAGTTCAGACTTGAAATATATATATATATCTCCCTTGTTTATAGCTAAGACTTAAAATATATAATTATCTCCCTTGTTTATAGTTAAGATTTAAAATATATAATTATCTCCCTTGTTTATAGTTAAGACTTAAAATGTATAATTATTTCCCTTGTTTTAGCTAAGACTTAAAATATATAATTATCTCCCTTGTTTATAGTTAAGATTTAAAATATATAATTATCTCCCTTGTTTATAGTTAAGACTTAAAATGTATAATTATTTCCCTTGTTTTTAGCTAAGACTTAAAATATATAATTATCTCCCTTGTTTATAGTTAAGATTTAAAATATATAATTATCTCCCTTGTTTATAGTTAAGATTTAAAATATATAATTATCTCCCTTGTTTATAGTTAAGACTTAAAATGTATAATTATTTCCCTTGTTTTTAGCTAAGACTTAAAATATATAATTATCTCCCTTGTTTATAGTTAAGATTTAAAATATATAATTATCTCCCTTGTTTATAGTTAAGACTTAAAATGTATAATTATTTCCCTTGTTTTTAGCTAAGACTTAAAATATATAATTATCTCCCTTGTTTATAGTTAAGATTTAAAATATATAATTATCTCCCTTGTTTATAGTTAAGATTTAAAATATATAATTATTTCCCTTGTTTTTAGCTAAGACTTAAAATATATAATTATATATATTTATAGAGTTTATAAAATTTACTACATATGAAACTGTATTGATTTAGCAATTTAGTACAGTATTTTCCTTCATGAGACACCCCATACATGAAATATGACGTGACACATATTTTGACGTCATTGAAGAATGACGTCAAAGGGCGAAACGGACATCTAGATATACGGAAAATGAAAATAAAAGACGCGAATTTATTTAATACAGTTGGATGTTGTATTTTAAAAAAAACTAATGGTTAAATCCGTAATATATCTGTTATTCAGTTATCAGACAGGATATATAATGTGACATTCCCGGCTTATGATATATATTCCCTTCGGCTGCGCCTCAGGGAATATAGATCCTAAGCCGGGACTGTCACATTATATACCCTGTCTGATAGCTGAATAACATATAATATTCCTTGTTTTATAGATAAGACTTAAAATAGATAATTATCTCCATTGTTTATTTTCAAGACTTAAAATATATAATTATCTCCCTTGTTTATAGATAACATTTAAAATATATAATGATCTCCCTTGTTTATAGCTAAGACTTAAAATATATAATTATCTCAATTGCTTAAAGTTAATGCTTAAAATATATAATTATCTCCCTTGTTTTTAGTTAAGACTTAAAATATATAATTATCTCCCTTGTTTAAAGTTAAGACTAACACTATTTAATTATCTCCCTTGTTTATAGTTAGGACTTAAAATATATAATTATCTCCCTTGTTTTTAGTTAAGACTTAAAATATATAATTATCTCCCTTGTTTAAAGTTAAGACTAAAACTATATAATTATCTCCTTTGTTTATAGATAAGTCTTAAAATATATAATTATCTCCCTTGTTTATAGTTAAGCCTTTAAATATATAATTATCTCCCTTGTTTATAGATAATGCTTAAAATATATAGTGATCTCCCTTGTTTATAGCTAAGGCTTAAAATATATAATTATCTCCCTTGTTTAAAGTTAAAAGTTAAAATAGATAATTATCTCCCTTGCCTTGATAAAACTTAAAATATATAATTAACTCCCTTATTTATAGCTAAGACTTAAAATATATAAGTATATCACTTGTTTATAGCTAAAGCTTAAACAATATAATGATCTGCCTTGTTTAAAGTTCAGACTTGAAATATATATATATATCTCCCTTGTTTATAGCTAAGACTTAAAATATATAATTATCTCCCTTGTTCATAGTTAAGATTTAAAATATATAATTATCTCCCTTGTTTATAGTTAAGACTTAAAATGTATAATTATTTCCCTTGTTTTTAGCTAAGACTTAAAATATATAATTATCTCCCTTGTTTATAGTTAAGATTTAAAATATATAATTATCTCCCTTGTTTATAGTTAAGATTTAAAATATATAATTATCTCCCTTGTTTATAGTTAAGACTTAAAATGTATAATTATTTCCCTTGTTTTTAGCTAAGACTTAAAATATATAATTATCTCCCTTGTTTATAGTTAAGATTTAAAATATATAATTATCTCCCTTGTTTATAGTTAAGACTTAAAATGTATAATTATTTCCCTTGTTTTTAGCTAAGACTTAAAATATATAATTATCTCCCTTGTTTATAGTTAAGATTTAAAATATATAATTATCTCCCTTGTTTATAGTTAAGATTTAAAATATATAATTATTTCCCTTGTTTTTAGCTAAGACTTAAAATATATAATTATCTCCCTTGTTTATAGTTAAGCCTTTAAATATATAATTATCTCCCTTGTTTATAGATAATGCTTAAAATATATAGTGATCTCCCTTGTTTATAGCTAAGGCTTAAAATATATAATTATCTCCCTTGTTTAAAGTTAAAAGTTAAAATAGATAATTATCTCCCTTGCCTTGATAAAACTTAAAATATATAATTAACTCCCTTATTTATAGCTAAGATTTAAAATATATAAGTATATCACTTGTTTATAGCTAAAGCTTAAACAATATAATGATCTGTCTTGTTTAAAGTTCAGACTTGAAATATATATATATATCTCCCTTGTTTATAGCTAAGACTTAAAATATATAATTATCTCCCTTGTTTATAGTTAAGATTTAAAATATATAATTATCTCCCTTGTTTATAGTTAAGACTTAAAATGTATAATTATTTCCCTTGTTTTTAGCTAAGACTTAAAATATATAATTATCTCCCTTGTTTATAGTTAAGATTTAAAATATATAATTATCTCCCTTGTTTATAGTTAAGACTTAAAATGTATAATTATTTCCCTTGTTTTTAGCTAAGACTTAAAATATATAATTATCTCCCTTGTTTATAGTTAAGATTTAAAATATATAATTATCTCCCTTGTTTATAGTTAAGATTTAAAATATATAATTATCTCCCTTGTTTATAGTTAAGACTTAAAATGTATAATTATTTCCCTTGTTTTTAGCTAAGACTTAAAATATATAATTATCTCCCTTGTTTATAGTTAAGATTTAAAATATATAATTATCTCCCTTGTTTATAGTTAAGACTTAAAATGTATAATTATTTCCCTTGTTTTTAGCTAAGACTTAAAATATATAATTATCTCCCTTGTTTATAGTTAAGATTTAAAATATATAATTATCTCCCTTGTTTATAGTTAAGATTTAAAATATATAATTATTTCCCTTGTTTTTAGCTAAGACTTAAAATATATAATTATATATATTTATAGAGTTTATAAAATTTACTACATATGAAACTGTATTGATTTAGCAATTTAGTACAGTATTTTCCTTCATGAGACACCCCATACATGAAATATGACGTGACACATATTTTGACGTCATTGAAGAATGACGTCAAAGGGCGAAACGGACATCTAGATATACGGAAAATGAAAATAAAAGACGCGAATTTATTTAATACAGTTGGATGTTGTATTTTAAAAAAAACTAATGGTTAAATCCGTAATATATCTGTTATTCAGTTATCAGACAGGATATATAATGTGACATTCCCGGCTTATGATATATATTCCCTTCGGCTGCGCCTCAGGGAATATAGATCCTAAGCCGGGACTGTCACATTATATACCCTGTCTGATAGCTGAATAACATATAATATTCCTTGTTTTATAGATAAGACTTAAAATAGATAATTATCTCCATTGTTTATTTTCAAGACTTAAAATATATAATTATCTCCCTTGTTTATAGATAACATTTAAAATATATAATGATCTCCCTTGTTTATAGCTAAGACTTAAAATATATAATTATCTCAATTGCTTAAAGTTAATGCTTAAAATATATAATTATCTCCCTTGTTTTTAGTTAAGACTTAAAATATATAATTATCTCCCTTGTTTAAAGTTAAGACTAACACTATTTAATTATCTCCCTTGTTTATAGTTAGGACTTAAAATATATAATTATCTCCCTTGTTTTTAGTTAAGACTTAAAATATATAATTATCTCCCTTGTTTAAAGTTAAGACTAAAACTATATAATTATCTCCTTTGTTTATAGATAAGTCTTAAAATATATAATTATCTCCCTTGTTTATAGTTAGGCCTTTAAATATATAATTATCTCCCTTGTTTATAGATAATGCTTAAAATATATAGTGATCTCCCTTGTTTATAGCTAAGGCTTAAAATATATAATTATCTCCCTTGTTTAATGTTAAAAGTTAAAATAGATAATTATCTCCCTTGCCTTGATAAAACTTAAAATATATAATTAACTCCCTTATTTATTGCTAAGATTTAAAATATATAAGTATATCACTTGTTTATAGCTAAAGCTTAAACAATATAATGATCTGCCTTGTTTAAAGTTCAGACTTGAAATATATATATATATCTCCCTTGTTTATAGCTAAGACTTAAAATATATAATTATCTCCCTTGTTTATAGTTAAGATTTAAAATATATAATTATCTCCCTTGTTTATAGTTAAGACTTAAAATGTATAATTATTTCCCTTGTTTTTAGCTAAGACTTAAAATATATAATTATCTCCCTTGTTTATAGTTAAGATTTAAAATATATAATTATCTCCCTTGTTTATAGTTAAGATTTAAAATATATAATTATTTTCTTGTTTTTAGCTAAGACTTAAAATATATAATTATATATATTTATAGAGTTTATAAAATTTACTACATATGAAACTGTATTGATTTAGCAATTTAGTACAGTATTTTCCTTCATGAGACACCCCATACATGAAATATGACGTGACACATATTTTGACGTCATTGAAGAATGACGTCAAAGGGCGAAACGGACATCTAGATATACGGAAAATGAAAATAAAAGACGCGAATTTATTTAATACAGTTGGATGTTGTATTTTAAAAAAAACTAATGGTTAAATCCGTAATATATCTGTTATTCAGTTATCAGACAGGATATATAATGTGACATTCCCGGCTTATGATATATATTCCCTTCGGCTGCGCCTCAGGGAATATAGATCCTAAGCCGGGACTGTCACATTATATACCCTGTCTGATAGCTGAATAACATATAATATTCCTTGTTTTATAGATAAGACTTAAAATAGATAATTATCTCCATTGTTTATTTTCAAGACTTAAAATATATAATTATCTCCCTTGTTTATAGATAACATTTAAAATATATAATGATCTCCCTTGTTTATAGCTAAGACTTAAAATATATAATTATCTCAATTGCTTAAAGTTAATGCTTAAAATATATAATTATCTCCCTTGTTTTTAGTTAAGACTTAAAATATATAATTATCTCCCTTGTTTAAAGTTAAGACTAACACTATTTAATTATCTCCCTTGTTTATAGTTAGGACTTAAAATATATAATTATCTCCCTTGTTTTTAGTTAAGACTTAAAATATATAATTATCTCCCTTGTTTAAAGTTAAGACTAAAACTATATAATTATCTCCTTTGTTTATAGATAAGTCTTAAAATATATAATTATCTCCCTTGTTTATAGTTAAGCCTTTAAATATATAATTATCTCCCTTGTTTATAGATAATGCTTAAAATATATAGTGATCTCCCTTGTTTATAGCTAAGGCTTAAAATATATAATTATCTCCCTTGTTTAAAGTTAAAAGTTAAAATAGATAATTATCTCCCTTGCCTTGATAAAACTTAAAATATATAATTAACTCCCTTATTTATAGCTAAGATTTAAAATATATAAGTATATCACTTGTTTATAGCTAAAGCTTAAACAATATAATGATCTGCCTTGTTTAAAGTTCAGACTTGAAATATATATATATATCTCCCTTGTTTATAGCTAAGACTTAAAATATATAATTATCTCCCTTGTTTATAGTTAAGATTTAAAATATATAATTATCTCCCTTGTTTATAGTTAAGACTTAAAATGTATAATTATTTCCCTTGTTTTTAGCTAAGACTTAAAATATATAATTATCTCCCTTGTTTATAGTTAAGATTTAAAATATATAATTATCTCCCTTGTTTATAGTTAAGATTTAAAATATATAATTATCTCCCTTGTTTATAGTTAAGACTTAAAATGTATAATTATTTCCCTTGTTTTTAGCTAAGACTTAAAATATATAATTATCTCCCTTGTTTATAGTTAAGATTTAAAATATATAATTATCTCCCTTGTTTATAGTAAAGACTTAAAATGTATAATTATTTCCCTTGTTTTTAGCTAAGACTTAAAATATATAATTATCTCCCTTGTTTATAGTTAAGATTTAAAATATATAATTATTTCCCTTGTTTTTAGCTAAGACTTAAAATATATAATTATATATATTTATAGAGTTTATAAAATTTACTACATATGAAACTGTATTGATTTAGCAATTTAGTACAGTATTTTCCTTCATGAGACACCCCATACATGAAATATGACGTGACACATATTTTGACGTCATTGAAGAATGACGTCAAAGGGCGAAACGGACATCTAGATATACGGAAAATGAAAATAAAAGACGCGAATTTATTTAATACAGTTGGATGTTGTATTTTAAAAAAAACTAATGGTTAAATCCGTAATATATCTGTTATTCAGTTATCAGACAGGATATATAATGTGACATTCCCGGCTTATGATATATATTCCCTTCGGCTGCGCCTCAGGGAATATAGATCCTAAGCCGGGACTGTCACATTATATACCCTGTCTGATAGCTGAATAACATATAATATTCCTTGTTTTATAGATAAGACTTAAAATAGATAATTATCTCCATTGTTTATTTTCAAGACTTAAAATATATAATTATCTCCCTTGTTTATAGATAACATTTAAAATATATAATGATCTCCCTTGTTTATAGCTAAGACTTAAAATATATAATTATCTCAATTGCTTAAAGTTAATGCTTAAAATATATAATTATCTCCCTTGTTTTTAGTTAAGACTTAAAATATATAATTATCTCCCTTGTTTAAAGTTAAGACTAACACTATTTAATTATCTCCCTTGTTTATAGTTAGGACTTAAAATATATAATTATCTCCCTTGTTTTTAGTTAAGACTTAAAATATATAATTATCTCCCTTGTTTAAAGTTAAGACTAAAACTATATAATTATCTCCTTTGTTTATAGATAAGTCTTAAAATATATAATTATCTCCCTTGTTTATAGTTAAGCCTTTAAATATATAATTATCTCCCTTGTTTATAGATAATGCTTAAAATATATAGTGATCTCCCTTGTTTATAGCTAAGGCTTAAAATATATAATTATCTCCCTTGTTTAAAGTTAAAAGTTAAAATAGATAATTATCTCCCTTGCCTTGATAAAACTTAAAATATATAATTAACTCCCTTATTTATAGCTAAGATTTAAAATATATAAGTATATCACTTGTTTATAGCTAAAGCTTAAACAATATAATGATCTGCCTTGTTTAAAGTTCAGACTTGAAATATATATATATATCTCCCTTGTTTATAGCTAAGACTTAAAATATATATTTATCTCCCTTGTTTATAGTTAAGATTTAAAATATATAATTATCTCCCTTGTTTATAGTTAAGACTTAAAATGTATAATTATTTCCCTTGTTTTTAGCTAAGACTTAAAATATATAATTATCTCCCTTGTTTATAGTTAAGATTTAAAATATATAATTATCTCCCTTGTTTATAGTTAAGATTTAAAATATATAATTATCTCCCTTGTTTATAGTTAAGACTTAAAATGTATAATTATTTCCCTTGTTTTTAGCTAAGACTTAAAATATATAATTATCTCCCTTGTTTATAGTTAAGATTTAAAATATATAATTATCTCCCTTGTTTATAGTTAAGACTTAAAATGTATAATTATTTCCCTTGTTTTTAGCTAAGACTTAAAATATATAATTATCTCCCTTGTTTATAGTTAAGATTTAAAATATATAATTATCTCCCTTGTTTATAGTTAAGATTTAAAATATATAATTATTTCCCTTGTTTTTAGCTAAGACTTAAAATATATAATTATCTCCCTTGTTTATAGTTAAGCCTTTAAATATATAATTATCTCCCTTGTTTATAGATAATGCTTAAAATATATAGTGATCTCCCTTGTTTATAGCTAAGGCTTAAAATATATAATTATCTCCCTTGTTTAAAGTTAAAAGTTAAAATAGATAATTATCTCCCTTGCCTTGATAAAACTTAAAATATATAATTAACTCCCTTATTTATAGCTAAGATTTAAAATATATAAGTATATCACTTGTTTATAGCTAAAGCTTAAACAATATAATGATCTGTCTTGTTTAAAGTTCAGACTTGAAATATATATATATATCTCCCTTGTTTATAGCTAAGACTTAAAATATATAATTATCTCCCTTGTTTATAGTTAAGATTTAAAATATATAATTATCTCCCTTGTTTATAGTTAAGACTTAAAATGTATAATTATTTCCCTTGTTTTTAGCTAAGACTTAAAATATATAATTATCTCCCTTGTTTATAGTTAAGATTTAAAATATATAATTATCTCCCTTGTTTATAGTTAAGACTTAAAATGTATAATTATTTCCCTTGTTTTTAGCTAAGACTTAAAATATATAATTATCTCCCTTGTTTATAGTTAAGATTTAAAATATATAATTATCTCCCTTGTTTATAGTTAAGATTTAAAATATATAATTATCTCCCTTGTTTATAGTTAAGACTTAAAATGTATAATTATTTCCCTTGTTTTTAGCTAAGACTTAAAATATATAATTATCTCCCTTGTTTATAGTTAAGATTTAAAATATATAATTATCTCCCTTGTTTATAGTTAAGACTTAAAATGTATAATTATTTCCCTTGTTTTTAGCTAAGACTTAAAATATATAATTATCTCCCTTGTTTATAGTTAAGATTTAAAATATATAATTATCTCCCTTGTTTATAGTTAAGATTTAAAATATATAATTATTTCCCTTGTTTTTAGCTAAGACTTAAAATATATAATTATATATATTTATAGAGTTTATAAAATTTACTACATATGAAACTGTATTGATTTAGCAATTTAGTACAGTATTTTCCTTCATGAGACACCCCATACATGAAATATGACGTGACACATATTTTGACGTCATTGAAGAATGACGTCAAAGGGCGAAACGGACATCTAGATATACGGAAAATGAAAATAAAAGACGCGAATTTATTTAATACAGTTGGATGTTGTATTTTAAAAAAAACTAATGGTTAAATCCGTAATATATCTGTTATTCAGTTATCAGACAGGATATATAATGTGACATTCCCGGCTTACGATATATATTCCCTTCGGCTGCGCCTCAGGGAATATAGATCCTAAGCCGGGACTGTCACATTATATACCCTGTCTGATAGCTGAATAACATATAATATTCCTTGTTTTATAGATAAGACTTAAAATAGATAATTATCTCCATTGTTTATTTTCAAGACTTAAAATATATAATTATCTCCCTTGTTTATAGATAACATTTAAAATATATAATGATCTCCCTTGTTTATAGCTAAGACTTAAAATATATAATTATCTCAATTGCTTAAAGTTAATGCTTAAAATATATAATTATCTCCCTTGTTTTTAGTTAAGACTTAAAATATATAATTATCTCCCTTGTTTAAAGTTAAGACTAACACTATTTAATTATCTCCCTTGTTTATAGTTAGGACTTAAAATATATAATTATCTCCCTTGTTTTTAGTTAAGACTTAAAATATATAATTATCTCCCTTGTTTAAAGTTAAGACTAAAACTATATAATTATCTCCTTTGTTTATAGATAAGTCTTAAAATATATAATTATCTCCCTTGTTTATAGTTAAGCCTTTAAATATATAATTATCTCCCTTGTTTATAGATAATGCTTAAAATATATAGTGATCTCCCTTGTTTATAGCTAAGGCTTAAAATATATAATTATCTCCCTTGTTTAAAGTTAAAAGTTAAAATAGATAATTATCTCCCTTGCCTTGATAAAACTTAAAATATATAATTAACTCCCTTATTTATAGCTAAGACTTAAAATATATAAGTATATCACTTGTTTATAGCTAAAGCTTAAACAATATAATGATCTGCCTTGTTTAAAGTTCAGACTTGAAATATATATATATATCTCCCTTGTTTATAGCTAAGACTTAAAATATATAATTATCTCCCTTGTTCATAGTTAAGATTTAAAATATATAATTATCTCCCTTGTTTATAGTTAAGACTTAAAATGTATAATTATTTCCCTTGTTTTTAGCTAAGACTTAAAATATATAATTATCTCCCTTGTTTATAGTTAAGATTTAAAATATATAATTATCTCCCTTGTTTATAGTTAAGACTTAAAATGTATAATTATTTCCCTTGTTTTTAGCTAAGACTTAAAATATATAATTATCTCCCTTGTTTATAGTTAAGATTTAAAATATATAATTATCTCCCTTGTTTATAGTTAAGATTTAAAATATATAATTATCTCCCTTGTTTATAGTTAAGACTTAAAATGTATAATTATTTCCCTTGTTTTTAGCTAAGACTTAAAATATATAATTATCTCCCTTGTTTATAGTTAAGATTTAAAATATATAATTATCTCCCTTGTTTATAGTTAAGACTTAAAATGTATAATTATTTCCCTTGTTTTTAGCTAAGACTTAAAATATATAATTATCTCCCTTGTTTATAGTTAAGATTTAAAATATATAATTATCTCCCTTGTTTATAGTTAAGATTTAAAATATATAATTATTTCCCTTGTTTTTAGCTAAGACTTAAAATATATAATTATATATATTTATAGAGTTTATAAAATTTACTACATATGAAACTGTATTGATTTAGCAATTTAGTACAGTATTTTCCTTCATGAGACACCCCATACATGAAATATGACGTGACACATATTTTGACGTCATTGAAGAATGACGTCAAAGGGCGAAACGGACATCTAGATATACGGAAAATGAAAATAAAAGACGCGAATTTATTTAATACAGTTGGATGTTGTATTTTAAAAAAAACTAATGGTTAAATCCGTAATATATCTGTTATTCAGTTATCAGACAGGATATATAATGTGACATTCCCGGCTTACGATATATATTCCCTTCGGCTGCGCCTCAGGGAATATAGATCCTAAGCCGGGACTGTCACATTATATACCCTGTCTGATAGCTGAATAACATATAATATTCCTTGTTTTATAGATAAGACTTAAAATAGATAATTATCTCCATTGTTTATTTTCAAGACTTAAAATATATAATTATCTCCCTTGTTTATAGATAACATTTAAAATATATAATGATCTCCCTTGTTTATAGCTAAGACTTAAAATATATAATTATCTCAATTGCTTAAAGTTAATGCTTAAAATATATAATTATCTCCCTTGTTTTTAGTTAAGACTTAAAATATATAATTATCTCCCTTGTTTAAAGTTAAGACTAACACTATTTAATTATCTCCCTTGTTTATAGTTAGGACTTAAAATATATAATTATCTCCCTTGTTTTTAGTTAAGACTTAAAATATATAATTATCTCCCTTGTTTAAAGTTAAGACTAAAACTATATAATTATCTCCTTTGTTTATAGATAAGTCTTAAAATATATAATTATCTCCCTTGTTTATAGTTAAGCCTTTAAATAGATAATTATCTCCCTTGCCTTGATAAAACTTAAAATATATAATTAACTCCCTTATTTATTGCTAAGATTTAAAATATATAAGTATATCACTTGTTTATAGCTAAAGCTTAAACAATATAATGATCTGCCTTGTTTAAAGTTCAGACTTGAAATATATATATATATCTCCCTTGTTTATAGCTAAGACTTAAAATATATAATTATCTCCCTTGTTTATAGTTAAGATTTAAAATATATAATTATCTCCCTTGTTTATAGTTAAGACTTAAAATGTATAATTATTTCCCTTGTTTTTAGCTAAGACTTAAAATATATAATTATCTCCCTTGTTTATAGTTAAGATTTAAAATATATAATTATCTCCCTTGTTTATAGTTAAGATTTAAAATATATAATTATTTCCCTTGTTTTTAGCTAAGACTTAAAATATATAATTATATATATTTATAGAGTTTATAAAATTTACTACATATGAAACTGTATTGATTTAGCAATTTAGTACAGTATTTTCCTTCATGAGACACCCCATACATGAAATATGACGTGACACATATTTTGACGTCATTGAAGAATGACGTCAAAGGGCGAAACGGACATCTAGATATACGGAAAATGAAAATAAAAGACGCGAATTTATTTAATACAGTTGGATGTTGTATTTTAAAAAAAACTAATGGTTAAATCCGTAATATATCTGTTATTCAGTTATCAGACAGGATATATAATGTGACATTCCCGGCTTACGATATATATTCCCTTCGGCTGCGCCTCAGGGAATATAGATCCTAAGCCGGGACTGTCACATTATATACCCTGTCTGATAGCTGAATAACATATAATATTCCTTGTTTTATAGATAAGACTTAAAATAGATAATTATCTCCATTGTTTATTTTCAAGACTTAAAATATATAATTATCTCCCTTGTTTATAGATAACATTTAAAATATATAATGATCTCCCTTGTTTATAGCTAAGACTTAAAATATATAATTATCTCAATTGCTTAAAGTTAATGCTTAAAATATATAATTATCTCCCTTGTTTTTAGTTAAGACTTAAAATATATAATTATCTCCCTTGTTTAAAGTTAAGACTAACACTATTTAATTATCTCCCTTGTTTATAGTTAGGACTTAAAATATATAATTATCTCCCTTGTTTTTAGTTAAGACTTAAAATATATAATTATCTCCCTTGTTTAAAGTTAAGACTAAAACTATATAATTATCTCCTTTGTTTATAGATAAGTCTTAAAATATATAATTATCTCCCTTGTTTATAGTTAGGCCTTTAAATATATAATTATCTCCCTTGTTTATAGATAATGCTTAAAATATATAGTGATCTCCCTTGTTTATAGCTAAGGCTTAAAATATATAATTATCTCCCTTGTTTAATGTTAAAAGTTAAAATAGATAATTATCTCCCTTGCCTTGATAAAACTTAAAATATATAATTAACTCCCTTATTTATTGCTAAGATTTAAAATATATAAGTATATCACTTGTTTATAGCTAAAGCTTAAACAATATAATGATCTGCCTTGTTTAAAGTTCAGACTTGAAATATATATATATATCTCCCTTGTTTATAGCTAAGACTTAAAATATATAATTATCTCCCTTGTTTATAGTTAAGATTTAAAATATATAATTATCTCCCTTGTTTATAGTTAAGACTTAAAATGTATAATTATTTCCCTTGTTTTTAGCTAAGACTTAAAATATATAATTATCTCCCTTGTTTATAGTTAAGATTTAAAATATATAATTATCTCCCTTGTTTATAGTTAAGATTTAAAATATATAATTATTTCCCTTGTTTTTAGCTAAGACTTAAAATATATAATTATATATATTTATAGAGTTTATAAAATTTACTACATATGAAACTGTATTGATTTAGCAATTTAGTACAGTATTTTCCTTCATGAGACACCCCATACATGAAATATGACGTGACACATATTTTGACGTCATTGAAGAATGACGTCAAAGGGCGAAACGGACATCTAGATATACGGAAAATGAAAATAAAAGACGCGAATTTATTTAATACAGTTGGATGTTGTATTTTAAAAAAAACTAATGGTTAAATCCGTAATATATCTGTTATTCAGTTATCAGACAGGATATATAATGTGACATTCCCGGCTTATGATATATATTCCCTTCGGCTGCGCCTCAGGGAATATAGATCCTAAGCCGGGACTGTCACATTATATACCCTGTCTGATAGCTGAATAACATATAATATTCCTTGTTTTATAGATAAGACTTAAAATAGATAATTATCTCCATTGTTTATTTTCAAGACTTAAAATATATAATTATCTCCCTTGTTTATAGATAACATTTAAAATATATAATGATCTCCCTTGTTTATAGCTAAGACTTAAAATATATAATTATCTCAATTGCTTAAAGTTAATGCTTAAAATATATAATTATCTCCTTTGTTTTTAGTTAAGACTTAAAATATATAATTATCTCCCTTGTTTAAAGTTAAGACTAACACTATTTAATTATCTCCCTTGTTTATAGTTAGGACTTAAAATATATAATTATCTCCCTTGTTTTTAGTTAAGACTTAAAATATATAATTATCTCCCTTGTTTAAAGTTAAGACTAAAACTATATAATTATCTCCTTTGTTTATAGATAAGTCTTAAAATATATAATTATCTCCCTTGTTTATAGTTAAGCCTTTAAATATATAATTATCTCCCTTGTTTATAGATAATGCTTAAAATATATAGTGATCTCCCTTGTTTATAGCTAAGGCTTAAAATATATAATTATCTCCCTTGTTTAAAGTTAAAAGTTAAAATAGATAATTATCTCCCTTGCCTTGATAAAACTTAAAATATATAATTAACTCCCTTATTTATAGCTAAGATTTAAAATATATAAGTATATCACTTGTTTATAGCTAAAGCTTAAACAATATAATGATCTGCCTTGTTTAAAGTTCAGACTTGAAATATATATATATATCTCCCTTGTTTATAGCTAAGACTTAAAATATATAATTATCTCCCTTGTTTATAGTTAAGATTTAAAATATATAATTATCTCCCTTGTTTATAGTTAAGACTTAAAATGTATAATTATTTCCCTTGTTTTTAGCTAAGACTTAAAATATATAATTATCTCCCTTGTTTATAGTTAAGATTTAAAATATATAATTATCTCCCTTGTTTATAGTTAAGATTTAAAATATATAATTATCTCCCTTGTTTATAGTTAAGACTTACAATGTATAATTATTTCCCTTGTTTTTAGCTAAGACTTAAAATATATAATTATCTCCCTTGTTTATAGTTAAGATTTAAAATATATAATTATCTCCCTTGTTTATAGTTAAGACTTAAAATGTATAATTATTTCCCTTGTTTTTAGCTAAGACTTAAAATATATAATTATCTCCCTTGTTTATAGTTAAGATTTAAAATATATAATTATTTCCCTTGTTTTTAGCTAAGACTTAAAATATATAATTATATATATTTATAGAGTTTATAAAATTTACTACATATGAAACTGTATTGATTTAGCAATTTAGTACAGTATTTTCCTTCATGAGACACCCCATACATGAAATATGACGTGACACATATTTTGACGTCATTGAAGAATGACGTCAAAGGGCGAAACGGACATCTAGATATACGGAAAATGAAAATAAAAGACGCGAATTTATTTAATACAGTTGGATGTTGTATTTTAAAAAAAACTAATGGTTAAATCCGTAATATATCTGTTATTCAGTTATCAGACAGGATATATAATGTGATATTCCCGGCTTATGATATATATTCCCTTCGGCTGCGCCTCAGGGAATATAGATCCAAAGCCGGGACTGTCACATTATATACCCTGTCTGATAGCTGAATAACATATAATATTCCTTGTTTTATAGATAAGACTTAAAATAGATAATTATCTCCATTGTTTATTTTCAAGACTTAAAATATATAATTATCTCCCTTGTTTATAGATAACATTTAAAATATATAATGATCTCCCTTGTTTATAGCTAAGACTTAAAATATATAATTATCTCAATTGCTTAAAGTTAATGCTTAAAATATATAATTATCTCCCTTGTTTTTAGTTAAGACTTAAAATATATAATTATCTCCCTTGTTTAAAGTTAAGACTAACACTATTTAATTATCTCCCTTGTTTATAGTTAGGACTTAAAATATATAATTATCTCCCTTGTTTTTAGTTAAGACTTAAAATATATAATTATCTCCCTTGTTTAAAGTTAAGACTAAAACTATATAATTATCTCCTTTGTTTATAGATAAGTCTTAAAATATATAATTATCTCCCTTGTTTATAGTTAAGCCTTTAAATATATAATTATCTCCCTTGTTTATAGATAATGCTTAAAATATATAGTGATCTCCCTTGTTTATAGCTAAGGCTTAAAATATATAATTATCTCCCTTGTTTAAAGTTAAAAGTTAAAATAGATAATTATCTCCCTTGCCTTGATAAAACTTAAAATATATAATTAACTCCCTTATTTATAGCTAAGATTTAAAATATATAAGTATATCACTTGTTTATAGCTAAAGCTTAAACAATATAATGATCTGCCTTGTTTAAAGTTCAGACTTGAAATATATATATATATCTCCCTTGTTTATAGCTAAGACTTAAAATATATATTTATCTCCCTTGTTTATAGTTAAGATTTAAAATATATAATTATCTCCCTTGTTTATAGTTAAGACTTAAAATGTATAATTATTTCCCTTGTTTTTAGCTAAGACTTAAAATATATAATTATCTCCCTTGTTTATAGTTAAGATTTAAAATATATAATTATCTCCCTTGTTTATAGTTAAGATTTAAAATATATAATTATCTCCCTTGTTTATAGTTAAGACTTAAAATGTATAATTATTTCCCTTGTTTTTAGCTAAGACTTAAAATATATAATTATCTCCCTTGTTTATAGTTAAGATTTAAAATATATAATTATCTCCCTTGTTTATAGTTAAGACTTAAAATGTATAATTATTTCCCTTGTTTTTAGCTAAGACTTAAAATATATAATTATCTCCCTTGTTTATAGTTAAGATTTAAAATATATAATTATCTCCCTTGTTTATAGTTAAGATTTAAAATATATAATTATTTCCCTTGTTTTTAGCTAAGACTTAAAATATATAATTATCTCCCTTGTTTATAGTTAAGATTTAAAATATATAATTATCTCCCTTGTTTATAGTTAAGACTTAAAATGTATAATTATTTCCCTTGTTTTTAGCTAAGACTTAAAATATATAATTATCTCCCTTGTTTATAGTTAAGATTTAAAATATATAATTATCTCCCTTGTTTATAGTTAAGATTTAAAATATATAATTATCTCCCTTGTTTATAGTTAACACTTAAAATGTATAATTATTTCCCTTGTTTTTAGCTAAGACTTAAAATATATAATTATCTCCCTTGTTTATAGTTAAGATTTAAAATATATAATTATTTCCCTTGTTTTTAGCTAAGACTTAAAATATATAATTATATATATTTATAGAGTTTATAAAATTTACTACATATGAAACTGTATTGATTTAGCAATTTAGTACAGTATTTTCCTTCATGAGACACCCCATACATGAAATATGACGTGACACATATTTTGACGTCATTGAAGAATGACGTCAAAGGGCGAAACGGACATCTAGATATACGGAAAATGAAAATAAAAGACGCGAATTTATTTAATACAGTTGGATGTTGTATTTTAAAAAAAACTAATGGTTAAATCCGTAATATATCTGTTATTCAGTTATCAGACAGGATATATAATGTGACATTCCCGGCTTATGATATATATTCCCTTCGGCTGCGCCTCAGGGAATATAGATCCTAAGCCGGGACTGTCACATTATATACCCTGTCTGATAGCTGAATAACATATAATATTCCTTGTTTTATAGATAAGACTTAAAATAGATAATTATCTCCATTGTTTATTTTCAAGACTTAAAATATATAATTATCTCCCTTGTTTATAGATAACATTTAAAATATATAATGATCTCCCTTGTTTATAGCTAAGACTTAAAATATATAATTATCTCAATTGCTTAAAGTTAATGCTTAAAATATATAATTATCTCCCTTGTTTTTAGTTAAGACTTAAAATATATAATTATCTCCCTTGTTTAAAGTTAAGACTAACACTATTTAATTATCTCCCTTGTTTATAGTTAGGACTTAAAATATATAATTATCTCCCTTGTTTTTAGTTAAGACTTAAAATATATAATTATCTCCCTTGTTTAAAGTTAAGACTAAAACTATATAATTATCTCCTTTGTTTATAGATAAGTCTTAAAATATATAATTATCTCCCTTGTTTATAGTTAAGCCTTTAAATATATAATTATCTCCCTTGTTTATAGATAATGCTTAAAATATATAGTGATCTCCCTTGTTTATAGCTAAGGCTTAAAATATATAATTATCTCCCTTGTTTAAAGTTAAAAGTTAAAATAGATAATTATCTCCCTTGCCTTGATAAAACTTAAAATATATAATTAACTCCCTTATTTATAGCTAAGATTTAAAATATATAAGTATATCACTTGTTTATAGCTAAAGCTTAAACAATATAATGATCTGCCTTGTTTAAAGTTCAGACTTGAAATATATATATATATCTCCCTTGTTTATAGCTAAGACTTAAAATATATATTTATCTCCCTTGTTTATAGTTAAGATTTAAAATATATAATTATCTCCCTTGTTTATAGTTAAGACTTAAAATGTATAATTATTTCCCTTGTTTTTAGCTAAGACTTAAAATATATAATTATCTCCCTTGTTTATAGTTAAGATTTAAAATATATAATTATCTCCCTTGTTTATAGTTAAGACTTAAAATGTATAATTATTTCCCTTGTTTTTAGCTAAGACTTAAAATAGATAATTATCTCCATTGTTTATTTTCAAGACTTAAAATATATAATTATCTCCCTTGTTTATAGATAACATTTAAAATATATAATGATCTCCCTTGTTTATAGCTAAGACTTAAAATATATAATTATCTCAATTGCTTAAAGTTAATGCTTAAAATATATAATTATCTCCCTTGTTTTTAGTTAAGACTTAAAATATATAATTATCTCCCTTGTTTAAAGTTAAGACTAACACTATATAATTATCTCCCTTGTTTATAGTTAGGACTTATAATATATAATTATCTTCCTTGTTTATAGTTAACACTTAAAATATATGAATTATCTCCCTTGTTTATAGTTAAGACTTAACATATATAAGTATCTCCTTTCTTTATTGCTAAGACTTAAAATATATAATTATCTCCCTTCTTTATAGCTAAGACTTAAAATATATAATTATCTCCCTTGCTTTTAGCTAAGACTTAAAATATATAATTATCTCCCTTGTTTATAGTTAAGACTTAGAATATATAATTGTCTCCCTAGGTTATAGTTAGGACTTAAAATATATAATTATCTCCCTTCTTTTAGTAAAGACTTAACATATATACTTATTCTGTTGTTTATAGTTAAGATTGAAAATATATAATTATCTCCCTTGTTTATAAGATAAGACGGAAAAATATATAATTATCTCCATTGTTTATAGATAAGACTTAAAATATATAATGATCTCCCTTGTTTATAGTTAAGACTTGAAATATATAATTATCTCCATTGGTCATAGCTAAGACTTAAAATATATAATTATCTCTCTTGTTTATAGTTAAGACTTAAAATATATTATTATCTCCCTTGTTTATTAAAAAAACTTACACGTGGGTAAATACATCTTTCTCCGCTTCATATTATTGTCAAAGATGGCTACCATGGTATTACATATTTAACATTTGATCATTATGGAGGATAGGAAAGAGACTAGAATTCCGACTGCTTTTATTTTATAGGTGATGCAAATAGGGAACTACAAGAAATTCCTAAGGATGATGTCTTGAAGGACGTAGCACGAAATGTTGGCGACTGTGCTATACACCTTGGTCTTGAACTAGGATTAGAAATGATGACAATTGAGGATACTCTTGTCTTGTATCAAAATGATATGAAAGGACAGATCCTTCATGTAATAACAAAGTGGAAATCTTCAAGTGAAGTCAAAACGATACGCATGCTGATGAAGGCATTTCAATCGGCTGAACCAAGAGGATACAAGTTTTTAAGAGAGAAATATAGGTAATTCCGATAAAGCAAAGACCAACATTTCTACAATAGTCCAGTCAATCTATAACAAAAATAGCCGAACCGTGAACAAATTGCAACAGAAGTGGTGTTTTAGCAACTTTACTATATTCCCTTTAACAGAAAAAAAAGTCGCCATGGATATATTGAGGATTAAGTATATTTTTAAGCCTTTATAATTTGGTACATTTCTACCCTTTAAAGGGAGATAACTTCTTCAATTTTGTCGTACAAATTTGTATATTAAAATAATATTGACATCTATTTTAAAGCATATCTTCAGAAATAAATATGATTTTATTTTAAATATCGTACTTGATGAAAATTACCACATGATGCACATTGCAACGTACAGTTACCTTGACAACAAGTAAAAATCCCTAAACTCCGGTCATGTGTTTTTATCATTTCCTCTTAATCTGCTAGGCCATTTGATTTTTAATGTAAATCAAATTATGTATGGGGGTCCACTGTAAAGTTTCCCCATTATTTTTTTCTGCGAAACTAATAAAATTTGTGAACTCAAATACTAGTAGTGCACGAATAACCAAGTGAGCGATTCAGGCTCAGATGAACCTCAAGTTTTCATTGAACTGATTTATCTAACAGCATCGTCAGTTTAGTATCACACGAACTGTTAAGATAAAAGTTGTATTTAATTTGGTAAAATTCTTCTACTAAAATCCCGTGAAATCAATAAGCAATGGTTCATATTAACTGTAGATATCACATGCTGTACAGCTTTGACCAGTTGTCACATTCAATTAAAAAAAATGACCAATTTTGGGCACTCAGATTAGGTCAATATAAAACAGTTTTATGTGGTTTTTTTTGTTGATACTAGGTTGAGATAAAAAAAAAATAAAAAAAATATGATTTAATGCAGTGCCATAGGAGCTGGGGTAGTACTTTAAAATGTTTGATTGTTTGCAATAAATTTAGTTTAAGTGGAATTTTTTGCATGGAATTGATAACTGTACAGTCCACTAAGATGTTTTTGGATATTTTTTATTCCAAAAGACCCGCTTTTGTTTGATAGATTTTGAAAATGTCACCCTTTTCAGCTATGGCTTGAATATTTCCCCACACACTTTTACAGTTGCCATCCAATCCCCGGTCCACTTCTGAAGCTTGCTCCCTCACTTGCCTTCCACTTTTCAAGTGTGTGCCTTCCCTCTAATGACATCAGTTTATATAACGTGCCCTGTCCAGAAGTATGTTCTGCGCATGCACAACCGGAAGTTGCACAATATCCACCCTAGTGGGGCCTTTTGACCGGAAGTTATCTGCCCCTTTCCCGCCATTTTATTTTCATGTAATATTTCAATAATGGTTTTCACCTACAGTGTTTTCGGATATGTTCGTTATGTACTCCCAAGTAGTCTATCACGTCCGCCACTCTGGGGTACTAAATAACCTAAGAGTCAAATGAACGAAATGGTAATTTTGATCCCTACTTGCAGTCTCTAGCGAAAAAAAACTATTTCAGGATGATTCTTCTCAATTCTGAAAAACAATGTATATACATGTATAGAGGGGGTAGGAGGAGGGCGGAGGCGGTGGAGGAGGAAGAGGGCGGTGCCGATGGAGTAGGAGGAGGGTGGTGATGGCGGAAGAGGAGGAGGTCTCTTTGGGTGTATTTATGGCTAACACAGAAATCTTCCATAGTTCCCATATCATTTCACTATTCAACTTGCCTTTTTTCCATATTTTCCCTATCTTTTCACTATTCAACTTGCCTTTTTTCCATATTTTCCCTATCTTTTCACTTTTCAACTTACTATTCTTCCATATTTTCCATATCAGTTCACATTTCATCCATATTTTCCATATCATTTCACAATTTTCTTCTGTATTTTCCATATCTTTTCACTTTCAACTTACTTTTCTTCTATATTTTTCATATCATTTCACATTTCATCCATATTTTCCATATCATTTCACAATTTTCGTCTGAATTTTCCAAATCTTTTCACAATTCAACCTCCTTTTCTTCCGCATTTTCTATATCTTTTCACTATTCAACTTACTTTTCTTCCATATTTTCCCTATCTTTTCACTATTCAACTTACATTTCTTCTGTATTTTCCATATCTTTTCACTATTCAACTTACTTTTCTTCCATATTTTCCATATCATTTCACAATTCAACCTACTTTTCTTCCGCATTTTCTATATCATTTCACAATTTTCTTCCGTATTTTCCAAATCTTTTCACTATTCAACCGACTTTTCTTCCATATTTTTCATATCATTTCACAATTTTCTTCTGTATTTTCCAAATCTTTTCTCTATTCAACTTGGGTTTCTTCCATATTTTTCATATCATTTCACAATTTTCCTATGTATTTTCCAAATCTTTTCACTATTCAACATGGGTTTCTTTCATATTTTGCATATCTTTTCACTATTCAACTTACTTTTCTTCTGTATTTTCCATATCTTTTCACTATTCAACTTACTTTTCTTCCATATTTTCCCTATCTTTTCACTATTCAACTTGGGTTTCTTCCATATTTTCCCTATTTTTTCACTATTCAACTTACTTTTCTTCTGTATTTTCCAAATCTTTTCACTATTCAACTTACTTTTCTTCCATATTTTCCCTATCTTTTCCCTATTCAACTTACTTTTCTTCTGTATTTTCCAAATCTTCACTATTCAACTTACTTTTCTTCCATATTTTCCATATCATTTCACAATTCAACCTACTTTTCTTCCGCATTTTCCATATCTTTTCACTATTCAACTTACTTTTCTTCCATATTTTCCCTATCTTTTCACTATTCAACTTACTTTTTTTCTGTATTTTCCAAATCATTTCACTATTCAACTTATCTTTCTTCCATATTTTCCATATCATTTCACATTTCAACTGACCTTTCTTCCATGTTGTCTATATCTTATCACTATTCGACTTACTTTTCTTCCATATTTTCCAAATCATTTCACTATTTTCTTCCATATTTTCCCTATCTTTTCACTATTTTCTTCTTTATTTTCCAAATCTTTTCACTATTCGACTTACTTTTCTTCCATATTTTCCATATCATTTCACTATTCAACTTATCTTTTTTCCATATTTTCCAATGTTTTCCAGTTATCAGAAGCAAGCATTGACAGTTATGATATCTCCTTTATGTACAAACGGCCATGATATAACTGTAATATTGTTGAATGTGGCATTAAACACCATCAACCTAACCTTTTATTTACAAAGACATATACCTACCTACCTATCTATCTGCATTTTTATCAGAATTTTAGATTTTATTCAATTTTTGCTAGTTATTTTCCTATCTTGATGAGTTTCAAATTTCCACAATCAAATTTATTTTATATAACAACCCAACACAGTGTTCTATTTTTAGAGCAGTAAGAAAACTTACTTCCTGAACAGAGTCTTAGTATATATTTACCTGCCAAAGGCAAGCAAATATTTGTATATAAGTTTAAATATATCTCTTTTCTTTTCCTGCCAAGGGCAAGTAACTCTCTGTATATAAGTGTAACAATTGATTTTCAAATAGCCATTTCTTGATACGTATTATATAGTATTTCTCTTTCTGCACAGGTATATGTCCAAATACAGAGTGATGCCCCCTTTATCCTCCACATAAATGGTTATGCCCATACTACAGTGTTTTTCCTCCACATACAGGGTTGTGTCCCCTACTGCAGTGTTATCCCTACATGAATAGTAATGCCCCATACTGTAGTGTTAAATCTCCACATAAAGAGTTGTTCCCCCCTACTGTAGTATTATCCTTGCACATACAGAGGTGTAACTTATTCCTCCGCATAAAGAGTTATGTCCCCTACTGCAGTGTTAAGCCTCCACACACACGGTTATGTCCCATACGGCAGTGTTATCCCAACATAAATAATGATGTCCTCTACTGCAGTGTTAAACCTCCACATAAAGAGTTATTCCCCTTACTTTAATATTATCCTTGCACATACAGAGTTGTAACTTATTCTCCACATAAAGAGTTATGTCCCCTATTACAGAGTTATCCCTTCAGATACAGAGTTCCCCCCTTACTCTAGGGCATAATGTAAACTTAAATAAATTACATGCAGTATTAATTGTTTTGTAAAAAAAAAAATACTGTTCTTCCATATTTTCAATATTTTTCATATCTTTTCACAATTTTCTTCTGTATTTTCCAAATCTTTTCACTATTCGGCCTGCCTTTCTTCCATATTGTCCATATCATTTCTCATTTCAACTTACCTTTTTTCCATATTTTCCATATCATTTCACAATTCAACTTGGGTTTCTTCTGTATTTTCCATATCTTTTCACTATTCAACTTACTTTTCTTCCATATTTTCCATATCATTTCACATTTCATCCATATTTTTCCTATCTTTTTACAATTTTCTTCTGTATTTTCCAAATCTTTTCCATATTCAACTTACTTTTCTTCCATATTTTCCCTATCATTTCACAATTTTCTTTTGTATTTTCCAAATCTTATCACTATCCAACTTGGGTTCCTTCCTTATTTTTCATATCATTTCACAATTCAACCTACTTTTCCTCTGCATTTTCCAAATCTTTTTACTTTTCAACTTACTTTTCTTCTGTATTTTCCAAATCATTTCACTATTCAACTTGGCCTTCTTCCATATTTTCCATATCATTTCACACTTTTCTTCCATATTTTCCATATCACTTCATATTTCAACTTTCTTTTCTTCCATATTTTCCATATCATTTCACTATTCAACCTACTTTTCTTCCATATTTTTCATATCTTTTCACAATTTTCTTCTGTATTTTCCAAATCATTTCACTATTCAACTTACTTTTCTTCCATATTTTCTATATCATATCGTCCGTTCGTTCGTAACACTCCAGTTTAAAGTTTTTGGAATTTCAATATTTTCATTATTACTCGTCTTAAGATGATGAAATTTGGTCAAAATGATGTTAATGCTATAAATATTACATCCATTACAGAGGAACTTGAAAAATAATTCATTTTTTTTCCGTATTTCACCCTCAAATTGGACATTTTTTTTTAACCAAGATAAAGTTGTTTGACGTTCAATAAGGCTTTAGTGAATGACTGGGGCATTTGTTATATTCAATAAAAAAAATGTCGAGAAAACTAATATCTAATGACTTATTACTTAAGATATTTCTATTGGGTACAATATCAACCAAAATCAGTAAAACAAAGAATTTAAAAGGCTACTTTTATGCAGCTGTTCACGATCAACTGTTTTATCTCCAGTGGTGCAGCGATCAAGCAGGTGCCCCTTCTTTACGTAATTATGTCTCGTCGTCGGAAAAGGGACTACCTTGCAGTGTTCTGTTCCCTCTTACATCTGTTGCCACGTACATCTGTGCAAAAGTTTGTAGCCGACTTTGAGAAAGGTTTATGGAATGCTCCCCGTCAACTTTTTCCTGGTATACCAATTAAAGGGTGTGTTTTCCACTGGTACCAAGCCATGTTCCGCAAAATTCAAAAGTCAGGACTTGCAGTTTCACAGGGAATCATCGCTGCTCCCTCTACAAGTTAAGTTGGTTTGCGAGGGCAAACTTAAGTTCGGTACCAGCGCAAGGTGGTATGTAGCGTGTAATTCGTTGTTCTGATTGCATAATATTTTTAATGGACTGTTTAATAATTTTGTTTTCATTTAGATAAGGGTAATAACAAAATTACCGAACTCCGAACAATCTTTTAAAGGGAAAGTCAAAACTCATAAGTATATAAACAGACAAAATCAGTCAACAATCGGAAAACTGGGAAAACCGTAATGACCCTGACTTGGTATAGGCATTTCCAAAGAAATGGTGGGTTGAATAAGATTTTACGTCGCCAAATCTCCCGCTAGCCAGAGGGCTACATTGTATACAATGTATGTATGCAAAGCAAATTGAGGACAGACAAAACAAAATCCTCATACTTAAAGAAGTATTAAATGTGAAATTCCGATTAGCATTCAAAAATGAAATTCAAATGTTTTTTATTTTTTTTTTTTTAATCAGCATTGAAAATTTGTTAGCTCTTTCGGTTCACTATTTTTAGATTTTTTCTGATATTTATTGCGATTGTTGCTATAGGAACATTTAAGGAAAAACATCATCAGCTTTAATAGACGAGTTGATGTATTAGTCATACATTTATAAATACACATAACTTTTAAACATATCGCAACGTTATTCATGTCCATGACGGGCTGCCATAATTTTCAGACCAAAAATTGAACTTGATGCACTTATAAAACGATTTTGCAATTGCTTTATCTGTATGTTGTTTATATTTATTGAAAATATGTGCTATGATTGCAAATTTAAGGTTTTAAAATATTAGATTTTAATGTTTATTTTGTGAAATAATCATGTTTAGGGAGCGTTTTAAAAAAATAAGTCGGTCCGGAAAAAATCGCCTGCTTCCCGTCCGGTAAAATGGGAAAGATCGTACATTTCTGGTGAATATCATATTTCGACTGCTGTAATGTTTTGTTTTCTTAATATTGATATATACAATAGATTAAAATTTATAATCTTAAATGTTGCTAGTTTCTATGTGTCTTATTTATATCCATACTTTTTGTTTACTCACATCAATATATATGCTTTTAAATTATGCTTGTGCTACTGATGTGGTTTAATTGCTTTGATATTTTAGCTTGATCTTAAATTTCATGGAAAGATTTTTAAATATGACAGCGCTTTTTAGAAATATTGTATGCATGTTTTGTTTTATTGTTTGTATATGCATATTCTTATGTAGGATTTAAAAGTTCACTAGATCTTGTGTTATAATTGTTTGATTCTCTCTGACTTGAAATAAGCTTATTGTATTGTATCTTATTGTATTGCACATAAAAACAAGTCCCTATGACTGATATCCCCTGACCCTAATTTTTTTTACATCAAATATATCTGGAAATAATCTAAGGAATCCCATGTCGCATTGATTAAATATTTGGTATCTTATAATAAGTAAACCGTATCGGTGTTGCAAGCTCCCCATGGAATGTGGTAAATAGATTGTGAGTTCGAGCCCGATCGGGTAAAACACCAAAAACTATCTATAAAATTGGTATTTGTTGTTTATTCACTAAGTAAACACCATTAAGGAGTAAAACAAAAACAGTATGGATCTGAATCAGGATAATGTGTCAGGGTGTAGATACCTGTCTACCTATGGACTGTTGTGTCAGGGTGTAGCTACCTGTCTACCTATGAACTGTTATGTCAGGGTGTAGCTACCTGTCTACCTATGAACTGTTATATCAGGGTGTAGCTACCTGTCTACCTATGAACTGTTGTGTCAGGGTGTAGCTACCTGTCTACCTATGGACTGTTGTGTCAGGGTGTAGCTACCTGTCTACCTATGGACTGTTGTGTCAGGGTGTAGCTACCTGTCTACCTATGGACTGTTGTGTCAGGGTGTAGCTACCTGTCTACATATGGACTGTTGTGTCAGGGTGTAGCTACCTGTCTACCTATGGACTGTTGTGTCAGGGTGTAGCTACCTGTCTACCTATGAACTGTTATGTCAGGGTGTAGCTACCTGTCTACCTATGAACTGTTATGTCAGGGTGTAGCTACCTGTCTACCTATGAACTGTTGTGTCAGGGTGTAGCTACCTGTCTACCTATGGACTGTTGTGTCAGGGTGTAGCTACCTGTCTACCTATGAACTGTTATGTCAGGGTGTAGCTACCTGTCTACCTATGAACTGTTATGTCAGGGTGTAGCTACCTGTCTACCTATGAACTGTTATGTCAGGGTGTAGCTACCTGTCTACCTATGAACTGTTATGTCAGGGTGTAGCTACCTGTCTACCTATGGACTGTTGTGTCAGGGTGTAGCTACCTGTCTACCTATGAACTGTTGTGTCAGGGTGTAGCTACCTGTCTACCTATGAACTGTTATGTCAGGGTGTAGCTACCTGTCTACCTATGAACTGTTGTGTCAGGGTGTAGCTACCTGTCTACCTATGAACTGTTATGTCAGGGTGTAGCTACCTGTCTACCTATGGACTGTTGTGTCAGGGTGTAGCTACCTGTCTACCTATGAACTGTTATGTCAGGGTGTAGCTACCTGTCTACCCATGAACTGTTATGTCAGGGTGTAGCTACCTGTCTACCTATGAACTGTTATGTCAGGGTGTAGCTACCTGTCTACCTATGAACTGTTGTGTCAGGGTGTAGCTACCTGTCTACCTATGGACTGTTGTGTCAGGGTGTAGCTACCTGTCTACCTATGAACTGTTATGTCAGGGTGTAGCTACCTGTCTACCTATGAACTGTTATGTCAGGGTGTAGCTACCTGTCTACCTATGAACTGTTATGTCAGGGTGTAGCTACCTGTCTACCTATGAACTGTTATGTCAGGGTGTAGCTACCTGTCTACCTATGGACTGTTGTGTCAGGGTGTAGCTACCTGTCTACCTATGAACTGTTATGTCAGGGTGTAGCTACCTGTCTACCTATGAACTGTTGTGTCAGGGTGTAGCTACCTGTCTACCTATGAACTGTTGTGTCAGGGTGTAGCTACCTGTCTACCTATGAACTGTTATGTCAGGGTGTAGCTACCTGTCTACCTATGAACTGTTGTGTCAGGGTATAGCTACCTGTCTACCTATGAACTGTTGTGTCAGGGTGTAGCTACCTGTCTACCTATGAACTGTTATGTCAGGGTGTAGCTACCTGTCTACCTATGGACTGTTGTGTCAGGGTGTAGCTACCTGTCTTCCTATGGACTGTTGTGTCAGGGTGTAGCTACCAGTCTATCTATGGACTGTTGTGTCAGGGTGTAGCTACCTGTCTACCTATGGACTGTTGTGTCAGGGTGTAGCTATCTGTCTACCTATGAACTGTTATGTCAGGGTGTAGCTACCTGTCTACCTATGGACTGTTTTGTCAGGTTGTAGCTACCAGTCTACCTATGGACTGTTGTGTCAGGGTGTAGCTACCTGTCTACCTATGGACTGTTGTGTCAGGGTGTAGCTACCTGTCTACCTATGGACTGTTGTGTCAGGGTGTAGCTACCTGTCTACCTATGGACTGTTGTGTCAGGGTGTAGCTACCAGTCTACCTATGAACTGTTATGTCAGGGTGTAGCTACCTGTCTACCTATGGACTGTTGTGTCAGGGTGTAGCTACCTGTCTACCTATGGACTGTTGTGTCAAGGTGTAGCTACCTGTCTACCTATGGACTGTTGTGTCAGGGTGTAGCTACCAGTCTCCCTATGGACTGTTGTGTCAGGGCGTAGCTACCTGTCTACCTATGGACTGTTGTGTCAGGGCGTAGCTACCTGTCTACCTATGGACTGTTGTGTCAGGGTGTAGCTACCTATCTACCTGTGGACTGTTGTGTCAGAGTGTAGCTACCTGTCTACCTGTGGACTGTTGTGTCAGGGTGTAGCTACCTGTCTACCTGTGGACTGTTGTGTCAGGGTGTAGCTACCTGTGTGCCTGTGGACTGATGTGTCAGAATGTAGCTACCTGTCTACCTGTGGACTGTTGTGTCAAGGGTGTAGCTACCTGTCTACCTGTGGACTGTTGTGTCAGGGTGTAGCTACCTATCTACCTGTGGACTGTTGTGTCAGGGTGTAGCTATCTGTCTACATGTGGACTGTTGTGTCAAGGGTGTAGCTACCTGTCTACCTGTGGACTGTTGTGTCAGGGTGTAGCTACCTATCTACCTGTGGACTGTTGTGTCAGGGTGTAGCTACCTGTCTACCTGTGGAGTGTTGTGTCAAGGGTGTAGCTACCTGTCTACCTGTGGACTGTTGTCAGGGTGTAGCTACCTGTCTACCTGTGGACTGTTGTGTCAGGGTGTAGCTATCTGTCTACATGTGGACTGTTGTGTCAAGGGTGTAGCTACCTGTCTACCTGTGGACTGTTGTGTCAGGGTGTAGCTACCTATCTACCTGTGGACTGTTGTGTCAGGGTGTAGCTACCTGTCTACCTGTGGACTGTTGTGTCAGGGTGTAGCTACCTGTCTACATGTGGACTGTTGTGTCAGAATGTAGCTACCTGTCTACCTATGGACTGTTGTGTCATAGTGTAGCTACCTGTCTACCTATGGACTGTTGTGTCAGGGTGTAGCTACCTGTCTACCTATGGACTGTTGTGTCAGGGCGTAGCTACCTGTCTACCTATGGACTGTTGTGTCAGGGCGTAGCTACCTGTCTACCTGTGGACTGTTGTGTCAGGGTGTAGCTACCTATCTACCTGTGGACTGTTGTGTCAGAGCGTAGCTACCTGTCTACCTGTGGACTGTTGTGTCAGGGTGTAGCTACCTGTCTACCTGTGGACTGTTGTGTCAGGGTGTAGTTACCTATCTACCTGTGGACTGTTGTGTCAGGGTGTAGCTACCTATCTACCTGTGGACTGTTGTGTCAGGGTGTAGCTACCTATCTACATGTGGACTGTTGTGTCAGAGTGTAGCTACATGTCTATCTATGGACTGTTGTGTCAGGGCGTAGCTACCTATGGACTGTTGTGTCAGGGCGTAGCTACCTGTCTACCTGTGGACTGTTGTGTCAGGGTGTAGCTACCTATCTACCTGTGGACTGTTGTGTCAGAGTGTAAATACCTGTCTACCTGTGGACTGTTGTGTCAGAGTGTAGCTACCTGTCTACCTGTGGTCTGTTGTGTCAGGGTGTAGCTACCTGTCTACCTGTGGACTGTTGTGTCAGAATGTAGCTACCTGTCTACCTATGGACTGTTGTGTCTGGGTGTAGCTACCTGTCTACCTATGGACTGTTGTGTCAGGGTGTAGCTACCTGTCTACCTATGGACTGTTGTGTCAGGGCGTAGCTACCTGTCTACCTATGGACTGTTGTGTCAGGGCGTAGCTACCTGTCTACCTGTGGACTGTTGTGTCAGAGTGTAGCTACCTATCTACCTGTGGACTGTTGTGTCAGAGTGTAGCTACCTGTCTACCTGTGGACTGTTTTGTCAGGGTGTAGCTACCTGTCTACCTGTGGACTGTTGTGTCAGGGTGTAGCTACCTGTCTACCTGTGGACTGTTGTGTCAGAGTGTAGCTACCTGTCTACCGTTGTGTCAGAGTGTAGCTACCTGTCTACCTGTGGACTGTTGTGTCAGGGTGTAGCTACCTGTCTACCTGTGGACTGTTGTGTCAGGGTGTATCTACCTTTCTACCTCTGGACTGTTGTGTCAGAGTGTAGCTACCTATCTACCTGTGGACTGTTGTGTCAGGGTGTAGCTACCTATGTACATGTGGACTGTTGTGTCAGAATGTAGCTACCTGTCTACATGTGGACTGTTGTGTCAAGGGTGTAGCTACCTGTCTACCTGTGGACTGTTGTGTCAGGGTGTAGCTACCTGTCTACCTGTGGACTGTTGTGTCAGGGTGTAGCTACCTGTCTACATGTGGACTGTTGTGTCAGGGTGTAGCTACCTGTCTACCTATGGACTGTTGTGTCAGGGCGTAGCTACCTGTCTACCTGTGGACTGTTGTGTCAGGGTGTAGCTACCTATCTACCTGTGGACTGTTGTGTCAGAGTGTAGCTACCTGTCTACCTGTGGACTGTTGTGTCAGGGTGTAGCTACCTGTCTACCTGTGGACTGTTGTGTCAGAATGTAGCTACCTGTCTACCTATGGACTGTTGTGTCAGGGTGTAGCTACCTGTCTACCTATGGACTGTTGTGTCAGGGTGTAGCTACCTGTCTACCTGTGGACTGTTGTGTCAGGGCGTAGCTACCTGTCTACCTATGGACTGTTGTGTCAGGACGTAGCTACCTGTCTACCTGTGGACTGTTGTGTCAGAGTGTAGCTACCTATCTACCTGTGGACTGTTGTGTCAGAGTGTAGCTACCTGTCTACCTGTGGACTGTTGTGTCAGGGTGTAGCTACCTGTCTACCTGTGGACTGTTGTGTCAGGGTGTAGCTACCTGTCTACCTGTGGACTGTTGTGTCAGAATGTATCTACCTGTCTACCTGTGGACTGTTGTGCCAAGGGTGTAGCTACCTGTCTACCTGTGGACTGTTGTGTCAGAGTGTAGCTACCTATCTACCTGTGGACGGTTGTGTCAGAGTGTAGCTACCTGTCTACCTGTGGACTGTTGTGTCAGGGTGTAGCTACCTCTCTACCTGTGGACTGTTGTGTCAGGGTGTAGCTACCTGTCTACCTGTGGACTGTTGTGTCAGAATGTAGCTACTTGTCTACATGTGGACTGTTGTGTCAAGGGTGTAGCTACCTGTCTACCTCTGGACGGTTGTGTCAGGGTGTAGCTACCTATCTACCTGTGGACTGTTGTGTCAGGGTGTAGCTACCTGTCTACCTGTGGACTGTTGTGTCAAGGGTGTAGCTACCTGTCTACCTGTGGACTGTTGTCAGGGTGTAGCTACCTATCTACCTGTGGACTGTTGTGTCAGGGTGTAGCTATCTGTCTACATGTGGACTGTTGTGTCAAGGGTGTAGCTACCTGTCTACCTGTGGACTGTTGTGTCAGGGTGTAGCTACCTATCTACCTGTGGACTGTTGTGTCAGGGTGTAGCTACCTGTCTACCTGTGGAGTGTTGTGTCAAGGGTGTAGCTACCTGTCTACCTGTGGACTGTTGTCAGGGTGTAGCTACCTGTCTACCTGTGGACTGTTGTGTCAGGGTGTAGCTATCTGTCTACATGTGGACTGTTGTGTCAAGGGTGTAGCTACCTGTCTACCTGTGGACTGTTGTGTCAGGGTGTAGCTACCTATCTACCTGTGGACTGTTGTGTCAGGGTGTAGCTACCTGTCTACCTGTGGACTGTTGTGTCAGGGTGTAGCTACCTGTCTACATGTGGACTGTTGTGTCAGAATGTAGCTACCTGTCTACCTATGGACTGTTGTGTCATAGTGTAGCTACCTGTCTACCTATGGACTGTTGTGTCAGGGTGTAGCTACCTGTCTACCTATGGACTGTTGTGTCAGGGCGTAGCTACCTGTCTACCTATGGACTGTTGTGTCAGGGCGTAGCTACCTGTCTACCTGTGGACTGTTGTGTCAGGGTGTAGCTACCTATCTACCTGTGGACTGTTGTGTCAGAGCGTAGCTACCTGTCTACCTGTGGACTGTTGTGTCAGGGTGTAGCTACCTGTCTACCTGTGGACTGTTGTGTCAGGGTGTAGTTACCTATCTACCTGTGGACTGTTGTGTCAGGGTGTAGCTACCTATCTACCTGTGGACTGTTGTGTCAGGGTGTAGCTACCTATCTACATGTGGACTGTTGTGTCAGAGTGTAGCTACATGTCTATCTATGGACTGTTGTGTCAGGGCGTAGCTACCTATGGACTGTTGTGTCAGGGCGTAGCTACCTGTCTACCTGTGGACTGTTGTGTCAGGGTGTAGCTACCTATCTACCTGTGGACTGTTGTGTCAGAGTGTAAATACCTGTCTACCTGTGGACTGTTGTGTCAGAGTGTAGCTACCTGTCTACCTGTGGACTGTTGTGTCAGGGTGTAGCTACCTGTCTACCTGTGGACTGTTGTGTCAGAATGTAGCTACCTGTCTACCTATGGACTGTTGTGTCAGGGTGTAGCTACCTGTCTACCTATGAACTGTTATGTCAGGGTGTAGCTACCTGTCTACCTATGAACTGTTATATCAGGGTGTAGCTACCTGTCTACCTATGAACTGTTGTGTCAGGGTGTAGCTACCTGTCTACCTATGGACTGTTGTGTCAGGGTGTAGCTACCTGTCTACCTATGGACTGTTGTGTCAGGGTGTAGCTACCTGTCTACCTATGGACTGTTGTGTCAGGGTGTAGCTACCTGTCTACATATGGACTGTTGTGTCAGGGTGTAGCTACCTGTCTACCTATGGACTGTTGTGTCAGGGTGTAGCTACCTGTCTACCTATGAACTGTTATGTCAGGGTGTAGCTACCTGTCTACCTATGAACTGTTATGTCAGGGTGTAGCTACCTGTCTACCTATGAACTGTTGTGTCAGGGTGTAGCTACCTGTCTACCTATGGACTGTTGTGTCAGGGTGTAGCTACCTGTCTACCTATGAACTGTTATGTCAGGGTGTAGCTACCTGTCTACCTATGAACTGTTATGTCAGGGTGTAGCTACCTGTCTACCTATGAACTGTTATGTCAGGGTGTAGCTACCTGTCTACCTATGAACTGTTATGTCAGGGTGTAGCTACCTGTCTACCTATGGACTGTTGTGTCAGGGTGTAGCTACCTGTCTACCTATGAACTGTTGTGTCAGGGTGTAGCTACCTGTCTACCTATGAACTGTTATGTCAGGGTGTAGCTACCTGTCTACCTATGAACTGTTGTGTCAGGGTGTAGCTACCTGTCTACCTATGAACTGTTATGTCAGGGTGTAGCTACCTGTCTACCTATGGACTGTTGTGTCAGGGTGTAGCTACCTGTCTACCTATGAACTGTTATGTCAGGGTGTAGCTACCTGTCTACCCATGAACTGTTATGTCAGGGTGTAGCTACCTGTCTACCTATGAACTGTTATGTCAGGGTGTAGCTACCTGTCTACCTATGAACTGTTGTGTCAGGGTGTAGCTACCTGTCTACCTATGGACTGTTGTGTCAGGGTGTAGCTACCTGTCTACCTATGAACTGTTATGTCAGGGTGTAGCTACCTGTCTACCTATGAACTGTTATGTCAGGGTGTAGCTACCTGTCTACCTATGAACTGTTATGTCAGGGTGTAGCTACCTGTCTACCTATGAACTGTTATGTCAGGGTGTAGCTACCTGTCTACCTATGGACTGTTGTGTCAGGGTGTAGCTACCTGTCTACCTATGAACTGTTATGTCAGGGTGTAGCTACCTGTCTACCTATGAACTGTTGTGTCAGGGTGTAGCTACCTGTCTACCTATGAACTGTTGTGTCAGGGTGTAGCTACCTGTCTACCTATGAACTGTTATGTCAGGGTGTAGCTACCTGTCTACCTATGAACTGTTGTGTCAGGGTGTAGCTACCTGTCTACCTATGAACTGTTGTGTCAGGGTGTAGCTACCTGTCTACCTATGAACTGTTATGTCAGGGTGTAGCTACCTGTCTACCTATGGACTGTTGTGTCAGGGTGTAGCTACCTGTCTTCCTATGGACTGTTGTGTCAGGGTGTAGCTACCAGTCTATCTATGGACTGTTGTGTCAGGGTGTAGCTACCTGTCTACCTATGGACTGTTGTGTCAGGGTGTAGCTATCTGTCTACCTATGAACTGTTATGTCAGGGTGTAGCTACCTGTCTACCTATGGACTGTTTTGTCAGGTTGTAGCTACCAGTCTACCTATGGACTGTTGTGTCAGGGTGTAGCTACCTGTCTACCTATGGACTGTTGTGTCAGGGTGTAGCTACCTGTCTACCTATGGACTGTTGTGTCAGGGTGTAGCTACCTGTCTACCTATGGACTGTTGTGTCAGGGTGTAGCTACCAGTCTACCTATGAATTGTTATGTCAGGGTGTAGCTACCTGTCTACCTATGGACTGTTGTGTCAGGGTGTAGCTACCTGTCTACCTATGGACTGTTGTGTCAAGGTGTAGCTACCTGTCTACCTATGGACTGTTGTGTCAGGGTGTAGCTACCAGTCTCCCTATGGACTGTTGTGTCAGGGCGTAGCTACCTGTCTACCTATGGACTGTTGTGTCAGGGCGTAGCTACCTGTCTACCTATGGACTGTTGTGTCAGGGTGTAGCTACCTATCTACCTGTGGACTGTTGTGTCAGAGTGTAGCTACCTGTCTACCTGTGGACTGTTGTGTCAGGGTGTAGCTACCTGTCTACCTGTGGACTGTTGTGTCAGGGTGTAGCTACCTGTCTGCCTGTGGACTGATGTGTCAGAATGTAGCTACCTGTCTACCTGTGGACTGTTGTGTCAAGGGTGTAGCTACCTGTCTACCTGTGGACTGTTGTGTCAGGGTGTAGCTACCTATCTACCTGTGGACTGTTGTGTCAGGGTGTAGCTATCTGTCTACATGTGGACTGTTGTGTCAAGGGTGTAGCTACCTGTCTACCTGTGGACTGTTGTGTCAGGGTGTAGCTACCTATCTACCTGTGGACTGTTGTGTCAGGGTGTAGCTACCTGTCTACCTGTGGAGTGTTGTGTCAAGGGTGTAGCTACCTGTCTACCTGTGGACTGTTGTCAGGGTGTAGCTACCTGTCTACCTGTGGACTGTTGTGTCAGGGTGTAGCTATCTGTCTACATGTGGACTGTTGTGTCAAGGGTGTAGCTACCTGTCTACCTGTGGACTGTTGTGTCAGGGTGTAGCTACCTATCTACCTGTGGACTGTTGTGTCAGGGTGTAGCTACCTGTCTACCTGTGGACTGTTGTGTCAGGGTGTAGCTACCTGTCTACATGTGGACTGTTGTGTCAGAATGTAGCTACCTGTCTACCTATGGACTGTTGTGTCATAGTGTAGCTACCTGTCTACCTATGGACTGTTGTGTCAGGGTGTAGCTACCTGTCTACCTATGGACTGTTGTGTCAGGGCGTAGCTACCTGTCTACCTATGGACTGTTGTGTCAGGGCGTAGCTACCTGTCTACCTGTGGACTGTTGTGTCAGGGTGTAGCTACCTATCTACCTGTGGACTGTTGTGTCAGAGCGTAGCTACCTGTCTACCTGTGGACTGTTGTGTCAGGGTGTAGCTACCTGTCTACCTGTGGACTGTTGTGTCAGGGTGTAGTTACCTATCTACCTGTGGACTGTTGTGTCAGGGTGTAGCTACCTATCTACCTGTGGACTGTTGTGTCAGGGTGTAGCTACCTATCTACATGTGGACTGTTGTGTCAGAGTGTAGCTACATGTCTATCTATGGACTGTTGTGTCAGGGCGTAGCTACCTATGGACTGTTGTGTCAGGGCGTAGCTACCTGTCTACCTGTGGACTGTTGTGTCAGGGTGTAGCTACCTATCTACCTGTGGACTGTTGTGTCAGAGTGTAAATACCTGTCTACCTGTGGACTGTTGTGTCAGAGTGTAGCTACCTGTCTACCTGTGGACTGTTGTGTCAGGGTGTTGCTACCTGTCTACCTGTGGACTGTTGTGTCAGAATGTAGCTACCTGTCTACCTATGGACTGTTGTGTCAGGGTGTAGCTACCTGTCTACCTATGGACTGTTGTGTCAGGGTGTAGCTACCTGTCTACCTATGGACTGTTGTGTCAGGGCGTAGCTACCTGTCTACCTATGGACTGTTGTGTCAGGGCGTAGCTACCTGTCTACCTGTGGACTGTTGTGTCAGAGTGTAGCTACCTATCTACCTGTGGACTGTTGTGTCAGAGTGTAGCTACCTTTCTACCTGTGGACTGTTGTGTCAGGGTGTAGCTACCTGTCTACCTGTGGACTGTTGTGTCAGGGTGTAGCTACCTGTCTACCTGTGGACTGTTGTGTCAGAGTGTAGCTACCTGTCTACCGTTGTGTCAGAGTGTAGCTACCTGTCTACCTGTGGACTGTTGTGTCAGGGTGTAGCTACCTGTCTACCTGTGGACTGTTGTGTCAGGGTGTATCTACCTTTCTACCTCTGGACTGTTGTGTCAGAGTGTAGCTACCTATCTACCTGTGGACTGTTGTGTCAGGGTGTAGCTACCTATGTACATGTGGACTGTTGTGTCAGAATGTAGCTACCTGTCTACCTGTGGACTGTTGTGTCAAGGGTGTAGCTACCTGTCTACCTGTGGACTGTTGTGTCAGGGTGTAGCTACCTGTCTACCTGTGGACTGTTGTGTCAGGGTGTAGCTACCTGTCTACATGTGGACTGTTGTGTCAGGGTGTAGCTACCTGTCTACCTATGGACTGTTGTGTCAGGGCGTAGCTACCTGTCTACCTGTGGACTGTTGTGTCAGGGTGTAGCTACCTATCTACCTGTGGACTGTTGTGTCAGAGTGTAGCTACCTGTCTACCTGTGGACTGTTGTGTCAGGGTGTAGCTACCTGTCTACCTGTGGACTGTTGTGTCAGAATGTAGCTACCTGTCTACCTATGGACTGTTGTGTCAGGGTGTAGCTACCTGTCTACCTATGGACTGTTGTGTCAGGGTGTAGCTACCTGTCTACCTGTGGACTGTTGTGTCAGGGCGTAGCTACCTGTCTACCTATGGACTGTTGTGTCAGGACGTAGCTACCTGTCTACCTGTGGGCTGTTGTGTCAGAGTGTAGCTACCTATCTACCTGTGGACTGTTGTGTCAGAGTGTAGCTACCTGTCTACCTGTGGACTGTTGTGTCAGGGTGTAGCTACCTGTCTACCTGTGGACTGTTGTGTCAGGGTGTAGCTACCTGTCTACCTGTGGACTGTTGTGTCAGAATGTATCTACCTGTCTACCTGTGGACTGTTGTGCCAAGGGTGTAGCTACCTGTCTACCTGTGGACTGTTGTGTCAGAGTGTAGCTACCTATCTACCTGTGGACGGTTGTGTCAGAGTGTAGCTACCTGTCTACCTGTGGACTGTTGTGTCAGGGTGTAGCTACCTCTCTACCTGTGGACTGTTGTGTCAGGGTGTAGCTACCTGTCTACCTGTGGACTGTTGTGTCAGAATGTAGCTACTTGTCTACATGTGGACTGTTGTGTCAAGGGTGTAGCTACCTGTCTACCTCTGGACGGTTGTGTCAGGGTGTAGCTACCTATCTACCTGTGGACTGTTGTGTCAGGGTGTAGCTACCTGTCTACCTGTGGACTGTTGTGTCAAGGGTGTAGCTACCTGTCTACCTGTGGACTGTTGTCAGGGTGTAGCTACCTATCTACCTGTGGACTGTTGTGTCAGGGTGTAGCTATCTGTCTACATGTGGACTGTTGTGTCAAGGGTGTAGCTACCTGTCTACCTGTGGACTGTTGTGTCAGGGTGTAGCTACCTATCTACCTGTGGACTGTTGTGTCAGGGTGTAGCTACCTGTCTACCTGTGGAGTGTTGTGTCAAGGGTGTAGCTACCTGTCTACCTGTGGACTGTTGTCAGGGTGTAGCTACCTGTCTACCTGTGGACTGTTGTGTCAGGGTGTAGCTATCTGTCTACATGTGGACTGTTGTGTCAAGGGTGTAGCTACCTGTCTACCTGTGGACTGTTGTGTCAGGGTGTAGCTACCTATCTACCTGTGGACTGTTGTGTCAGGGTGTAGCTACCTGTCTACCTGTGGACTGTTGTGTCAGGGTGTAGCTACCTGTCTACATGTGGACTGTTGTGTCAGAATGTAGCTACCTGTCTACCTATGGACTGTTGTGTCATAGTGTAGCTACCTGTCTACCTATGGACTGTTGTGTCAGGGTGTAGCTACCTGTCTACCTATGGACTGTTGTGTCAGGGCGTAGCTACCTGTCTACCTATGGACTGTTGTGTCAGGGCGTAGCTACCTGTCTACCTGTGGACTGTTGTGTCAGGGTGTAGCTACCTATCTACCTGTGGACTGTTGTGTCAGAGCGTAGCTACCTGTCTACCTGTGGACTGTTGTGTCAGGGTGTAGCTACCTGTCTACCTGTGGACTGTTGTGTCAGGGTGTAGTTACCTATCTACCTGTGGACTGTTGTGTCAGGGTGTAGCTACCTATCTACCTGTGGACTGTTGTGTCAGGGTGTAGCTACCTATCTACATGTGGACTGTTGTGTCAGAGTGTAGCTACATGTCTATCTATGGACTGTTGTGTCAGGGCGTAGCTACCTATGGACTGTTGTGTCAGGGCGTAGCTACCTGTCTACCTGTGGACTGTTGTGTCAGGGTGTAGCTACCTATCTACCTGTGGACTGTTGTGTCAGAGTGTAAATACCTGTCTACCTGTGGACTGTTGTGTCAGAGTGTAGCTACCTGTCTACCTGTGGACTGTTGTGTCAGGGTGTAGCTACCTGTCTACCTGTGGACTGTTGTGTCAGAATGTAGCTACCTGTCTACCTATGGACTGTTGTGTCAGGGTGTAGCTACCTGTCTACCTATGGACTGTTGTGTCAGGGTGTAGCTACCTGTCTACCTATGGACTGTTGTGTCAGGGCGTAGCTACCTGTCTACCTATGGACTGTTGTGTCAGGGCGTAGCTACCTGTCTACCTGTGGACTGTTGTGTCAGAGTGTAGCTACCTATCTACCTGTGGACTGTTGTGTCAGAGTGTAGCTACCTGTCTACCTGTGGACTGTTGTGTCAGGGTGTAGCTACCTGTCTACCTGTGGACTGTTGTGTCAGGGTGTAGCTACCTGTCTACCTGTGGACTGTTGTGTCAGAGTGTAGCTACCTGTCTACCGTTGTGTCAGAGTGTAGCTACCTGTCTACCTGTGGACTGTTGTGTCAGGGTGTAGCTACCTGTCTACCTGTGGACTGTTGTGTCAGGGTGTATCTACCTTTCTACCTCTGGACTGTTGTGTCAGAGTGTAGCTACCTATCTACCTGTGGACTGTTGTGTCAGGGTGTAGCTACCTATGTACATGTGGACTGTTGTGTCAGAATGTAGCTACCTGTCTACCTGTGGACTGTTGTGTCAAGGGTGTAGCTACCTGTCTACCTGTGGACTGTTGTGTCAGGGTGTAGCTACCTGTCTACCTGTGGACTGTTGTGTCAGGGTGTAGCTACCTGTCTACATGTGGACTGTTGTGTCAGGGTGTAGCTACCTGTCTACCTATGGACTGTTGTGTCAGGGCGTAGCTACCTGTCTACCTGTGGACTGTTGTGTCAGGGTGTAGCTACCTATCTACCTGTGGACTGTTGTGTCAGAGTGTAGCTACCTGTCTACCTGTGGACTGTTGTGTCAGGGTGTAGCTACCTGTCTACCTGTGGACTGTTGTGTCAGAATGTAGCTACCTGTCTACCTATGGACTGTTGTGTCAGGGTGTAGCTACCTGTCTACCTATGGACTGTTGTGTCAGGGTGTAGCTACCTGTCTACCTGTGGACTGTTGTGTCAGGGCGTAGCTACCTGTCTACCTATGGACTGTTGTGTCAGGACGTAGCTACCTGTCTACCTGTGGACTGTTGTGTCAGAGTGTAGCTACCTATCTACCTGTGGACTGTTGTGTCAGAGTGTAGCTACCTGTCTACCTGTGGACTGTTGTGTCAGGGTGTAGCTACCTCTCTACCTGTGGACTGTTGTGTCAGGGTGTAGCTACCTGTCTACCTGTGGACTGTTGTGTCAGAATGTATCTACCTGTCTACCTGTGGACTGTTGTGCCAAGGGTGTAGCTACCTGTCTACCTGTGGACTGTTGTGTCAGAGTGTAGCTACCTATCTACCTGTGGACGGTTGTGTCAGAGTGTAGCTACCTGTCTACCTGTGGACTGTTGTGTCAGGGTGTAGCTACCTCTCTACCTGTGGACTGTTGTGTCAGGGTGTAGCTACCTGTCTACCTGTGGACTGTTGTGTCAGAATGTAGCTACTTGTCTACATGTGGACTGTTGTGTCAAGGGTGTAGCTACCTGTCTACCTCTGGGCGGTTGTGTCAGGGTGTAGCTACCTATCTACCTGTGGACTGTTGTGTCAGGGTGTAGCTACCTGTCTACCTGTGGACTGTTGTGTCAAGGGTGTAGCTACCTGTCTACCTGTGGACTGTTGTCAGGGTGTAGCTACCTATCTACCTGTGGACTGTTGTGTCAGGGTGTAGCTATCTGTCTACATGTGGACTGTTGTGTCAGAGTGTAGCTACCTGTCTACCTATGGACTGTTGTGTCAGGGTGTAGCTATCTGTCTACCTGTGGACTGTTGTGTCAGAATGTAGCTACCTGTCTACATATGGACTGTTGTGTCAGGGCGTAGCTACCTGTCTACCTGTGGACTGTTTTGTCAGAGAGTAGCTACCTATCTACCTGTGGACTGTTGTGTCAGAGTGTAGCTACCTGTCTACCTGTGGAATATTTTGTCAGGTCGTAGCTACCTGTCTACATGTGGACTGTTGTGTCAGGGTGTAGCTACCTGTCTACCTGTGGACTGTTGTGTCAGAATGTAGCTACCTGTCTACCTGTGGACTGTTGTGTCAGGGTGTAGCTACCTATCTACCTGTGGACTGTTGTGTCAGAGTGTAGCTACCTGTCTACCTGTGGACTGTTGTGTCAGGGTGTAGCTACCTGTCTACCTGTGGACTGTTGTGTCAGGGTGTATCTACCAGTCTACCTGTGGACTGTTGTGTCAGAATGTAGCTACCTGTCTACCTGTGGTCTGTTGTGTCAAGAGTGTAGCTACCTGTCTACCTGTGGACTGTTGTGTCAGGGTGTAGCTACCTATCTACCTGTGGACTGTTGTGTCAGAGTGTAGCTACCTGTCTACCTGTGGACTGTTGTGTCAGAGTGTAGCTACCTGTCTACCTGTGGACTGTTGTGTCAGGGTGTAGCTACCTGTCTACCTGTGGACTGTTGTGTCAGAATGTAGCTACCTGTCTACCTATGGACTGTTGTGTCAGGGTGTAGCTACCTGTCTACCTATGGACTGTTGTGTCAGGGTGTAGCTACCTGTCTACCTATGGACTGTTGTGTCAGGGCGTAGCTACCTGTCTACCTATGGACTGTTGTGTCAGGGCGTAGCTACCTGTCTACCTGTGGACTGTTGTGTCAGAGTGTAGCTACCTATCTACCTGTGGACTGTTGTGTCAGGGTGTAGCTACCTGTCTACCTGTGGACTGTTGTGTCAAGGGTGTAGCTACCTGTCTACCTGTGGACTGTTGTCAGGGTGTAGCTACCTATCTACCTGTGGACTGTTGTGTCAGGGTGTAGCTATCTGTCTACATGTGGACTGTTGTGTCAGAGTGTAGCTACCTGTCTACCTATGGACTGTTGTGTCAGGGTGTAGCTATCTGTCTACCTGTGGACTGTTGTGTCAGAATGTAGCTACCTGTCTACATATGGACTGTTGTGTCAGGGTGTAGCTACCTGTCTACCTATGGACTTTTGTGTCAGGGTGTAGCTACCTGTCTACCTATGGACTGTTGTGTCAGGTTGTAGCTACCTGTCTACCTATGGACTGTTGTGTCAGGGCGTAGCAACCTGTCTACCTATGGACTGTTGTGTCAGGGCGTAGCTACCTGTCTACCTGTGGACTGTTTTGTCAGAGTGTAGCTACCTATCTACCTGTGGACTGTTGTGTCAGAGTGTAGCTACCTGTCTACCTGTGGAATATTTTGTCAGGGCGTAGCTACCTGTCTACATGTGGACTGTTGTGTCAGGGTGTAGCTACCTGTCTACCTGTGGACTGTTGTGTCAGAATGTAGCTACCTGTCTACCTGTGGACTGTTGTGTCAGGGTGTAGCTACCTATCTACCTGTGGACTGTTGTGTCAGAGTGTAGCTACCTGTCTACCTGTGGACTGTTGTGTCAGGGTGTAGCTACCTGTCTACCTGTGGACTGTTGTGTCAGGGTGTATCTACCAGTCTACCTGTGGACTGTTGTGTCAGAATGTAGCTACCTGTCTACCTGTGGTCTGTTGTGTCAAGAGTGTAGCTACCTGTCTACCTGTGGACTGTTGTGTCAGGGTGTAGCTACCTATCTACCTGTGGACTGTTGTGTCAGAGTGTAGCTACCTGTCTACCTGTGGACTGTTGTGTCAGAGTGTAGCTACCTGTCTACCTGTGGACTGTTGTGTCAGGGTGTAGCTACCTGTCTACCTGTGGACTGTTGTGTCAGAATGTAGCTACCTGTCTACCTATGGACTGTTGTGTCAGGGTGTAGCTACCTGTCTACCTATGGACTGTTGTGTCAGGGTGTAGCTACCTGTCTACCTATGGACTGTTGTGTCAGGGCGTAGCTACCTGTCTACCTATGGACTGTTGTGTCAGGGCGTAGCTACCTGTCTACCTGTGGACTGTTGTGTCAGAGTGTAGCTACCTATATACCTGTGGACTGTTGTGTCAGAGTGTAGCTACCTGTCTACCTGTGGACTGTTGTGTCAGGGTGTAGCTACCTGTCTACCTGTGGACTGTTGTGTCAGGGTGTATCTACCTTTCTACCTCTGGACTGTTGTGTCAGAGTGTAGCTACCTATCTACCTGTGGACTGTTGTGTCAGGGTGTAGCTACCTATGTACATGTGGACTGTTGTGTCAGAATGTAGCTACCTGTCTACCTGTGGACTGTTGTGTCAAGGGTGTAGCTACCTGTCTACCTGTGGACTGTTGTGTCAGGGTGTAGCTACCTATCTACCTGTGGACTGTTGTGTCAGGGTGTAGCTACCTGTCTACATGTGGACTGTTGTGTCAGGGTGTAGCTACCTGTCTACCTATGGACTGTTGTGTCAGGGCGTAGCTACCTGTCTACCTGTGGACTGTTGTGTCAGGGTGTAGCTACCTATCTACCTGTGGACTGTTGTGTCAGAGTGTAGCTACCTGTCTACCTGTGGACTGTTGTGTCAGGGTGTAGATACCTGTCTACCTGTGGACTGTTGTGTCAGAATGTAGCTACCTGTCTACCTATGGACTGTTGTGTCAGGGTGTAGCTACCTGTCTACCTATGGACTGTTGTGTCAGGGTGTAGCTACCTGTCTACCTGTGGACTGTTGTGTCAGGGCGTAGCTACCTGTCTACCTATGGACTGTTGTGTCAGGACGTAGCTACCTGTCTACCTGTGGACTGTTGTGTCAGAGTGTAGCTACCTATCTACCTGTGGACTGTTGTGTCAGAGTGTAGCTACCTGTCTACCTGTGGACTGTTGTGTCAGGGTGTAGCTACCTGTCTACCTGTGGACTGTTGTGTCAGGGTGTAGCTACCTGTCTACCTGTGGACTGTTGTGTCAGAATGTATCTACCTGTCTACCTGTGGACTGTTGTGCCAAGGGTGTAGCTACCTGTCTACCTGTGGACTGTTGTGTCAGAGTGTAGCTACCTATCTACCTGTGGACGGTTGTGTCAGAGTGTAGCTACCTGTCTACCTGTGGACTGTTGTGTCAGGGTGTAGCTACCTCTCTACCTGTGGACTGTTGTGTCAGGGTGTAGCTACCTGTCTACCTGTGGACTGTTGTGTCAGAATGTAGCTACTTGTCTACATGTGGACTGTTGTGTCAAGGGTGTAGCTACCTGTCTACCTCTGGGCGGTTGTGTCAGGGTGTAGCTACCTATCTACCTGTGGACTGTTGTGTCAGGGTGTAGCTACCTGTCTACCTGTGGACTGTTGTGTCAAGGGTGTAGCTACCTGTCTACCTGTGGACTGTTGTCAGAGTGTAGCTACCTATCTACCTGTGGACTGTTGTGTCAGGGTGTAGCTATCTGTCTACATGTGGACTGTTGTGTCAGAGTGTAGCTACCTGTCTACCTATGGACTGTTGTGTCAGGGTGTAGCTATCTGTCTACCTGTGGACTGTTGTGTCAGAATGTAGCTACCTGTCTACATATGGACTGTTGTGTCAGGGCGTAGCTACCTGTCTACCTGTGGACTGTTTTGTCAGAGTGTAGCTACCTATCTACCTGTGGACTGTTGTGTCAGAGTGTAGCTACCTGTCTACCTGTGGAATATTTTGTCAGGGCGTAGCTACCTGTCTACATGTGGACTGTTGTGTCAGGGTGTAGCTACCTGTCTACCTGTGGACTGTTGTGTCAGAATGTAGCTACCTGTCTACCTGTGGACTGTTGTGTCAGGGTGTAGCTACCTATCTACCTGTGGACTGTTGTGTCAGAGTGTAGCTACCTGTCTACCTGTGGACTGTTGTGTCAGGGTGTAGCTACCTGTCTACCTGTGGACTGTTGTGTCAGGGTGTATCTACCAGTCTACCTGTGGACTGTTGTGTCAGAATGTAGCTACCTGTCTACCTGTGGTCTGTTGTGTCAAGAGTGTAGCTACCTGTCTACCTGTGGACTGTTGTGTCAGGGTGTAGCTACCTATCTACCTGTGGACTGTTGTGTCAGAGTGTAGCTACCTGTCTACCTGTGGACTGTTGTGTCAGAGTGTAGCTACCTGTCTACCTGTGGACTGTTGTGTCAGGGTGTAGCTACCTGTCTACCTGTGGACTGTTGTGTCAGAATGTAGCTACCTGTCTACCTATGGACTGTTGTGTCAGGGTGTAGCTACCTGTCTACCTATGGACTGTTGTGTCAGGGTGTAGCTACCTGTCTACCTATGGACTGTTGTGTCAGGGCGTAGCTACCTGTCTACCTATGGACTGTTGTGTCAGGGCGTAGCTACCTGTCTACCTGTGGACTGTTGTGTCAGAGTGTAGCTACCTATATACCTGTGGACTGTTGTGTCAGAGTGTAGCTACCTGTCTACCTGTGGACTGTTGTGTCAGGGTGTAGCTACCTGTCTACCTGTGGACTGTTGTGTCAGGGTGTATCTACCTTTCTACCTCTGGACTGTTGTGTCAGAGTGTAGCTACCTATCTACCTGTGGACTGTTGTGTCAGGGTGTAGCTACCTATGTACATGTGGACTGTTGTGTCAGAATGTAGCTACCTGTCTACCTGTGGACTGTTGTGTCAAGGGTGTAGCTACCTGTCTACCTGTGGACTGTTGTGTCAGGGTGTAGCTACCTATCTACCTGTGGACTGTTGTGTCAGGGTGTAGCTACCTGTCTACATGTGGACTGTTGTGTCAGGGTGTAGCTACCTGTCTACCTATGGACTGTTGTGTCAGGGCGTAGCTACCTGTCTACCTGTGGACTGTTGTGTCAGGGTGTAGCTACCTATCTACCTGTGGACTGTTGTGTCAGAGTGTAGCTACCTGTCTACCTGTGGACTGTTGTGTCAGGGTGTAGATACCTGTCTACCTGTGGACTGTTGTGTCAGAATGTAGCTACCTGTCTACCTATGGACTGTTGTGTCAGGGTGTAGCTACCTGTCTACCTATGGACTGTTGTGTCAGGGTGTAGCTACCTGTCTACCTGTGGACTGTTGTGTCAGGGCGTAGCTACCTGTCTACCTATGGACTGTTGTGTCAGGACGTAGCTACCTGTCTACCTGTGGACTGTTGTGTCAGAGTGTAGCTACCTATCTACCTGTGGACTGTTGTGTCAGAGTGTAGCTACCTGTCTACCTGTGGACTGTTGTGTCAGGGTGTAGCTACCTGTCTACCTGTGGACTGTTGTGTCAGGGTGTAGCTACCTGTCTACCTGTGGACTGTTGTGTCAGAATGTATCTACCTGTCTACCTGTGGACTGTTGTGCCAAGGGTGTAGCTACCTGTCTACCTGTGGACTGTTGTGTCAGAGTGTAGCTACCTATCTACCTGTGGACGGTTGTGTCAGAGTGTAGCTACCTGTCTACCTGTGGACTGTTGTGTCAGGGTGTAGCTACCTCTCTACCTGTGGACTGTTGTGTCAGGGTGTAGCTACCTGTCTACCTGTGGACTGTTGTGTCAGAATGTAGCTACTTGTCTACATGTGGACTGTTGTGTCAAGGGTGTAGCTACCTGTCTACCTCTGGGCGGTTGTGTCAGGGTGTAGCTACCTATCTACCTGTGGACTGTTGTGTCAGGGTGTAGCTACCTGTCTACCTGTGGACTGTTGTGTCAAGGGTGTAGCTACCTGTCTACCTGTGGACTGTTGTCAGAGTGTAGCTACCTATCTACCTGTGGACTGTTGTGTCAGGGTGTAGCTATCTGTCTACATGTGGACTGTTGTGTCAGAGTGTAGCTACCTGTCTACCTATGGACTGTTGTGTCAGGGTGTAGCTATCTGTCTACCTGTGGACTGTTGTGTCAGAATGTAGCTACCTGTCTACATATGGACTGTTGTGTCAGGGCGTAGCTACCTGTCTACCTGTGGACTGTTTTGTCAGAGTGTAGCTACCTATCTACCTGTGGACTGTTGTGTCAGAGTGTAGCTACCTGTCTACCTGTGGAATATTTTGTCAGGGCGTAGCTACCTGTCTACATGTGGACTGTTGTGTCAGGGTGTAGCTACCTGTCTACCTGTGGACTGTTGTGTCAGAATGTAGCTACCTGTCTACCTGTGGACTGTTGTGTCAGGGTGTAGCTACCTATCTACCTGTGGACTGTTGTGTCAGAGTGTAGCTACCTGTCTACCTGTGGACTGTTGTGTCAGGGTGTAGCTACCTGTCTACCTGTGGACTGTTGTGTCAGGGTGTATCTACCAGTCTACCTGTGGACTGTTGTGTCAGAATGTAGCTACCTGTCTACCTGTGGTCTGTTGTGTCAAGAGTGTAGCTACCTGTCTACCTGTGGACTGTTGTGTCAGGGTGTAGCTACCTATCTACCTGTGGACTGTTGTGTCAGAGTGTAGCTACCTGTCTACCTGTGGACTGTTGTGTCAGAGTGTAGCTACCTGTCTACCTGTGGACTGTTGTGTCAGGGTGTAGCTACCTGTCTACCTGTGGACTGTTGTGTCAGAATGTAGCTACCTGTCTACCTATGGACTGTTGTGTCAGGGTGTAGCTACCTGTCTACCTATGGACTGTTGTGTCAGGGTGTAGCTACCTGTCTACCTATGGACTGTTGTGTCAGGGCGTAGCTACCTGTCTACCTATGGACTGTTGTGTCAGGGCGTAGCTACCTGTCTACCTGTGGACTGTTGTGTCAGAGTGTAGCTACCTATCTACCTGTGGACTGTTGTGTCAGGGTGTAGCTACCTGTCTACCTGTGGACTGTTGTGTCAAGGGTGTAGCTACCTGTCTACCTGTGGACTGTTGTCAGGGTGTAGCTACCTATCTACCTGTGGACTGTTGTGTCAGGGTGTAGCTATCTGTCTACATGTGGACTGTTGTGTCAGAGTGTAGCTACCTGTCTACCTATGGACTGTTGTGTCAGGGTGTAGCTATCTGTCTACCTGTGGACTGTTGTGTCAGAATGTAGCTACCTGTCTACATATGGACTGTTGTGTCAGGGTGTAGCTACCTGTCTACCTATGGACTTTTGTGTCAGGGTGTAGCTACCTGTCTACCTATGGACTGTTGTGTCAGGGTGTAGCTACCTGTCTACCTATGGACTGTTGTGTCAGGGCGTAGCAACCTGTCTACCTATGGACTGTTGTGTCAGGGCGTAGCTACCTGTCTACCTGTGGACTGTTTTGTCAGAGTGTAGCTACCTATCTACCTGTGGACTGTTGTGTCAGAGTGTAGCTACCTGTCTACCTGTGGAATATTTTGTCAGGGCGTAGCTACCTGTCTACATGTGGACTGTTGTGTCAGGGTGTAGCTACCTGTCTACCTGTGGACTGTTGTGTCAGAATGTAGCTACCTGTCTACCTGTGGACTGTTGTGTCAGGGTGTAGCTACCTATCTACCTGTGGACTGTTGTGTCAGAGTGTAGCTACCTGTCTACCTGTGGACTGTTGTGTCAGGGTGTAGCTACCTGTCTACCTGTGGACTGTTGTGTCAGGGTGTATCTACCAGTCTACCTGTGGACTGTTGTGTCAGAATGTAGCTACCTGTCTACCTGTGGTCTGTTGTGTCAAGAGTGTAGCTACCTGTCTACCTGTGGACTGTTGTGTCAGGGTGTAGCTACCTATCTACCTGTGGACTGTTGTGTCAGAGTGTAGCTACCTGTCTACCTGTGGACTGTTGTGTCAGAGTGTAGCTACCTGTCTACCTGTGGACTGTTGTGTCAGGGTGTAGCTACCTGTCTACCTGTGGACTGTTGTGTCAGAATGTAGCTACCTGTCTACCTATGGACTGTTGTGTCAGGGTGTAGCTACCTGTCTACCTATGGACTGTTGTGTCAGGGTGTAGCTACCTGTCTACCTATGGACTGTTGTGTCAGGGCGTAGCTACCTGTCTACCTATGGACTGTTGTGTCAGGGCGTAACTACCTGTCTACCTGTGGACTGTTGTGTCAGAGTGTAGCTACCTATCTACCTGTGGACTGTTGTGTCAGAGTGTAGCTACCTGTCTACCTGTGGACTGTTGTGTCAGGGTGTAGCTACCTGTCTACCTGTGGACTGTTGTGTCAGGGTGTATCTACCTTTCTACCTCTGGACTGTTGTGTCAGAGTGTAGCTACCTATCTACCTGTGGACTGTTGTGTCAGGGTGTAGCTACCTATGTACATGTGGACTGTTGTGTCAGAATGTAGCTACCTGTCTACCTGTGGACTGTTGTGTCAAGGGTGTAGCTACCTGTCTACCTGTGGACTGTTGTGTCAGGGTGTAGCTACCTATCTACCTGTGGACTGTTGTGTCAGGGTGTAGCTACCTGTCTACATGTGGACTGTTGTGTCAGGGTGTAGCTACCTGTCTATCTATGGACTGTTGTGTCAGGGCGTAGCTACCTGTCTACCTGTGGACTGTTGTGTCAGGGTGTAGCTACCTATCTACCTGTGGACTGTTGTGTCAGAGTGTAGCTACCTGTCTACCTGTGGACTGTTGTGTCAGGGTGTAGCTACCTGTCTACCTGTGGACTGTTGTGTCAGAATGTAGCTACCTGTCTACCTATGGACTGTTGTGTCAGGGTGTAGCTACCTGTCTACCTATGGACTGTTGTGTCAGGGTGTAGCTACCTGTCTACCTGTGGACTGTTGTGTCAGGGCGTAGCTACCTGTCTACCTATGGACTGTTGTGTCAGGACGTAGCTACCTGTCTACCTGTGGACTGTTGTGTCAGAGTGTAGCTACCTATCTACCTGTGGACTGTTGTGTCAGAGTGTAGCTACCTGTCTACCTGTGGAATATTTTGTCAGGGCGTAGCTACCTGTCTACATGTGGACTGTTGTGTCAGGGTGTAGCTACCTGTCTACCTGTGGACTGTTGTGTCAGAATGTAGCTACCTGTCTACCTGTGGACTGTTGTGTCAGGGTGTAGCTACCTATCTACCTGTGGACTGTTGTGTCAGAGTGTAGCTACCTGTCTACCTGTGGACTGTTGTGTCAGGGTGTAGCTACCTGTCTACCTGTGGACTGTTGTGTCAGGGTGTATCTACCAGTCTACCTGTGGACTGTTGTGTCAAGAGTGTAGCTACCTGTCTACCTGTGGACTGTTGTGTCAGGGTGTAGCTACCTATCTACCTGTGGACTGTTGTGTCAGAGTGTAGCTACCTGTCTACCTGTGGACTGTTGTGTCAGAGTGTAGCTACCTGTCTACCTGTGGACTGTTGTGTCAGGGTGTAGCTACCTGTCTACCTGTGGACTGTTGTGTCAGAATGTAGCTACCTGTCTACCTATGGACTGTTGTGTCAGGGTGTAGCTACCTGTCTACCTATGGACTGTTGTGTCAGGGTGTAGCTACCTGTCTACCTATGGACTGTTGTGTCAGGGCGTAGCTACCTGTCTACCTATGGACTGTTGTGTCAGGGCGTAGCTACCTGTCTACCTGTGGACTGTTGTGTCAGAGTGTAGCTACCTATCTACCTGTGGACTGTTGTGTCAGAGTGTAGCTACCTGTCTACCTGTGGACTGTTGTGTCAGGGTGTAGCTACCTGTCTACCTGTGGACTGTTGTGTCAGGGTGTATCTACCTTTCTACCTCTGGACTGTTGTGTCAGAGTGTAGCTACCTATCTACCTGTGGACTGTTGTGTCAGGGTGTAGCTACCTATGTACATGTGGACTGTTGTGTCAGAATGTAGCTACCTGTCTACCTGTGGACTGTTGTGTCAAGGGTGTAGCTACCTGTCTACCTGTGGACTGTTGTGTCAGGGTGTAGCTACCTATCTACCTGTGGACTGTTGTGTCAGGGTGTAGCTACCTGTCTACATGTGGACTGTTGTGTCAGGGTGTAGCTACCTGTCTACCTATGGACTGTTGTGTCAGGGCGTAGCTACCTGTCTACCTGTGGACTGTTGTGTCAGGGTGTAGCTACCTATCTACCTGTGGACTGTTGTGTCAGAGTGTAGCTACCTGTCTACCTGTGGACTGTTGTGTCAGGGTGTAGCTACCTGTCTACCTGTGGACTGTTGTGTCAGAATGTAGCTACCTGTCTACCTATGGACTGTTGTGTCAGGGTGTAGCTACCTGTCTACCTATGGACTGTTGTGTCAGGGTGTAGCTACCTGTCTACCTGTGGACTGTTGTGTCAGGGCGTAGCTACCTGTCTACCTATGGACTGTTGTGTCAGGACGTAGCTACCTGTCTACCTGTGGACTGTTGTGTCAGAGTGTAGCTACCTATCTACCTGTGGACTGTTGTGTCAGAGTGTAGCTACCTGTCTACCTGTGGACTGTTGTGTCAGGGTGTAGCTACCTGTCTACCTGTGGACTGTTGTGTCAGGGTGTAGCTACCTGTCTACCTGTGGACTGTTGTGTCAGAATGTATCTACCTGTCTACCTGTGGACTGTTGTGCCAAGGGTGTAGCTACCTGTCTACCTGTGGACTGTTGTGTCAGGGTGTAGCTACCTATCTACCTGTGGACGGTTGTGTCAGAGTGTAGCTACCTGTCTACCTGTGGACTGTTGTGTCAGGGTGTAGCTACCTCTCTACCTGTGGACTGTTGTGTCAGGGTGTAGCTACCTGTCTACCTGTGGACTGTTGTGTCAGAATGTAGCTACTTGTCTACATGTGGACTGTTGTGTCAAGGGTGTAGCTACCTGTCTACCTCTGGACGGTTGTGTCAGGGTGTAGCTACCTATCTACCTGTGGACTGTTGTGTCAGGGTGTAGCTACCTGTCTACCTGTGGACTGTTGTGTCAAGGGTGTAGCTACCTGTCTACCTGTGGACTGTTGTCAGGGTGTAGCTACCTATCTACCTGTGGACTGTTGTGTCAGGGTGTAGCTATCTGTCTACATGTGGACTGTTGTGTCAGAGTGTAGCTACCTGTCTACCTGTGAACTGTTGTGTCAGGGTGTAGCTATCTGTCTACCTGTGGACTGTTGTGTCAGAATGTAGCTACCTGTCTACATATGGACTGTTGTGTCAGGGTGTAGCTACCTGTCTACCTATGGACTTTTGTGTCAGGGTGTAGCTACCTGTCTACCTATGGACTGTTGTGTCAGGGTGTAGCTACCTGTCTACCTATGGACTGTTGTGTCAGGGCGTAGCAACCTGTCTACCTATGGACTGTTGTGTCAGGGCGTAGCTACCTGTCTACCTGTGGACTGTTTTGTCAGAGTGTAGCTACCTATCTACCTGTGGACTGTTGTGTCAGAGTGTAGCTACCTGTCTACCTGTGGAATATTTTGTCAGGGCGTAGCTACCTGTCTACATGTGGACTGTTGTGTCAGGGTGTAGCTACCTGTCTACCTGTGGACTGTTGTGTCAGAATGTAGCTACCTGTCTACCTGTGGACTGTTGTGTCAGGGTGTAGCTACCTATCTACCTGTGGACTGTTGTGTCAGAGTGTAGCTACCTGTCTACCTGTGGACTGTTGTGTCAGGGTGTAGCTACCTGTCTACCTGTGGACTGTTGTGTCAGGGTGTATCTACCAGTCTACCTGTGGACTGTTGTGTCAGAATGTAGCTACCTGTCTACCTGTGGTCTGTTGTGTCAAGAGTGTAGCTACCTGTCTACCTGTGGACTGTTGTGTCAGGGTGTAGCTACCTATCTACCTGTGGACTGTTGTGTCAGAGTGTAGCTACCTGTTTACCTGTGGACTGTTGTGTCAGAGTGTAGCTACCTGTCTACCTGTGGACTGTTGTGTCAGGGTGTAGCTACCTGTCTACCTATGGACTGTTGTGTCAGGGTGTAGCTACCTGTCTACCTATGGACTATTGTGTCAGGGCGTAGCTACCTGTCTACCTATGGACTGTTGTGTCAGGGCGTAGCTACCTGTCTACCTGTGGACTGTTGTGTCAGAGTGTAGCTACCTATCTACCTGTGGACTGTTGTGTCAGAGTGTAGCTACCTGTCTACCTGTGGACTGTTGTGTCAGGGTGTAGCTACCTGTCTACCTGTGGACTGTTGTGTCAGGGCGTAGCTACCTGTCTACCTGTGGACTGTTGTGTCAGAGTGTAGCTACCTGTCTACCGTTGTGTCAGAGTGTAGCTACCTGTCTACCTGTGGACTGTTGTGTCAGGGTGTAGCTACCTGTCTACCTGTGGACTGTTGTTTCAGGGTGTATCTACCTTTCTACCTGTGGACTGTTGTGTCAGAGTGTAGCTACCTATCTACCTGTGGACTGTTGTGTCAGGGTGTAGCTACCTATGTACATGTGGACTGTTGTGTCAGAATGTAGCTACCTGTCTACCTGTGGACTGTTGTGTCAAGGGTGTAGCTACCTGTCTACCTGTGGACTGTTGTGTCAGGGTGTAGCTACCTATCTACCTGTGGACTGTTGTGTCAGGGTGTAGCTACCTGTCTACATGTGGACTGTTGTGTCAGGGTGTAGCTACCTGTCTACCTATGGACTGTTGTGTCAGGGCGTAGCTACCTGTCTACCTGTGGACTGTTGTGTCAGGGTGTAGCTACCTATCTACCTGTGGACTGTTGTGTCAGGGTGTAGCTACCTGTCTACCTGTGGACTGTTGTGTCAGGGTGTAGCTACCTGTCTACCTGTGGACTGTTGTGTCAGAATGTAGCTACCTGTCTACCTATGGACTGTTTTGTCAGGGTGTAGCTACCTGTCTACCTATGGACTGTTGTGTCAGGGTGTAGCTACCTGTCTACCTGTGGACTGTTGTGTCAGGGCGTAGCTACCTGTCTACCTATGGACTGTTGTGTCAGGGCGTAGCTACCTGTCTACCTGTGGACTGTTGTGTCAGAGTGTAGCTACCTATCTACCTGTGGACTGTTGTGTCAGAGTGTAGCTACCTGTCTACCTGTGGACTGTTGTGTCAGGGTGTAGCTACCTGTCTACCTGTGGACTGTTGTGTCAGAGTGTAGCTACCTGTCTACCTGTGGACTGTTGTGTCAGAATGTATCTACCTGTCTACCTGTGGACTGTTGTGCCAAGGGTGTAGCTACCTGTCTACCTGTGGACTGTTGTGTCAGGGTGTAGCTACCTATCTACCTGTGGACGGTTGTGTCAGAGTGTAGCTACCTGTCTACCTGTGGACTGTTGTGTCAGGGTGTAGCTACCTCTCTACCTGTGGACTGTTGTGTCAGGGTGTAGCTACCTGTCTACCTGTGGACTGTTGTGTCAGAATGTAGCTACTTGTCTACATGTGGACTGTTGTGTCAAGGGTGTAGCTACCTGTCTACCTCTGGACGGTTGTGTCAGGGTGTAGCTACCTATCTACCTGTGGACTGTTGTGTCAGGGTGTAGCTACCTGCTACCTGTGGACTGTTGTGTCAAGGGTGTAGCTACCTGTCTACCTGTGGACTGTTGTCAGGGTGTAGCTACCTATCTACCTGTGGACTGTTGTGTCAGGGTGTAGCTATCTGTCTACATGTGGACTGTTGTGTCAGAGTGTAGCTACCTGTCTACCTGTGGACTGTTGTGTCAGGGTGTAGCTATCTGTCTACCTGTGGACTGTTGTGTCAGAATGTAGCTACCTGTCTACATATGGACTGTTGTGTCAGGGTGTAGCTACCTGTCTACCTATGGACTTTTGTGTCAGGGTGTAGCTACCTGTCTACCTATGGACTGTTGTGTCAGGGTGTAGCTACCTGTCTACCTATGGACTGTTGTGTCAGGGCGTAGCAACCTGTCTACCTATGGACTGTTGTGTCAGGGCGTAGCTACCTGTCTACCTGTGGACTATTTTGTCAGAGTGTAGCTACCTATCTACCTGTGGACTGTTGTGTCAGAGTGTAGCTACCTGTTTACCTGTGGAATATTTTGTCAGGGCGTAGCTACCTGTCTACATGTGGACTGTTGTGTCAGGGTGTAGCTACCTGTCTACCTGTGGACTGTTGTGTCAGAATGTAGCTACCTGTCTACCTGTGGACTGTTGTGTCAGGGTGTAGCTACCTATGTACATGTGGACTGTTGTGTCAGAATGTAGCTACCTGTCTACCTGTGGACTGTTGTGTCAAGGGTGTAGCTATCTGTCTACCTGTGGACTGTTGTGTCAGGGTGTAGCTACCTATCTACCTGTGGACTGTTGTGTCAGGGTGAAGCTACCTGTCTACATGTGGACTGTTGTGTCAGGGTGTAGCTACCTGTCTACCTATGGACTGTTGTGTCAGGGCGTAGCTACCTGTCTACCTGTGGACTGTTGTGTCAGGGTGTAGCTACCTATCTACCTGTGGACTGTTGTGTCAGAGTGTAGCTACCTGTCTACCTGTGGACTGTTGTGTCAGGGTGTAGCTACCTGTCTACCTGTGGACTGTTGTGTCAGAATGTAGCTACCTGTCTACCTATGGACTGTTGTGTCAGGGTGTAGCTACCTGTCTACCTGTGGACTGTTGTGTCAGGGCGTAGCTACCTGTCTACTTATGGACTGTTGTGTCAGGGCGTAGCTACCTGTCTACCTGTGGACTGTTGTGTCAGAGTGTAGCTACCTATCTACCTGTGGACTGTTGTGTCAGAGTGTAGCTACCTGTCTACCTGTGGACTGTTGTGTCAGGGTGTAGCTACCTGTCTACCTGTGGACTGTTGTGTCAGGGTGTAGCTACCTGTCTACCTGTGGACTGTTGTGTCAGAATGTATCTACCTGTCTACCTGTGGACTGTTGTGCCAAGGGTGTAGCTACCTGTCTACCTGTGGACTGTTGTGTCAGGGTGTAGCTACCTATCTACCTGTGGACGGTTGTGTCAGAGTGTAGCTACCTGTCTACCTGTGGACTGTTGTGTCAGGGTGTAGCTACCTCTCTACCTGTGGACTGTTGTGTCAGGGTGTAGCTACCTGTCTACCTGTGGACTGTTGTGTCAGAATGTAGCTACTTGTCTACATGTGGACTGTTGTGTCAAGGGTGTAGCTACCTGTCTACCTCTGGACGGTTGTGTCAGGGTGTAGCTACCTATCTACCTGTGGACTGTTGTGTCAGGGTGTAGCTACCTGTCTACCTGTGGACTGTTGTGTCAAGGGTGTAGCTACCTGTCTACCTGTGGACTGTTGTCAGGGTGTAGCTACCTATCTACCTGTGGACTGTTGTGTCAGGGTGTAGCTATCTGTCTACATGTGGACTGTTGTGTCAGAGTGTAGCTACGTGTCTACCTGTGGACTGTTGTGTCAGGGTGTAGCTATCTGTCTACCTGTGGACTGTTGTGTCAGAATGTAGCTACCTGTCTACATATGGACTGTTGTGTCAGGGTGTAGCTACCTGTCTACCTATGGACTGTTTTGTCAGGGCGTAGCAACCTGTCTACCTATGGACTGTTGTGTCAGGGCGTAGCTACCTGTCTACCTGTGGACTGTTTTGTCAGAGTGTAGCTACCTATCTACCTGTGGACTGTTGTGTCAGAGTGTAGCTACCTGTCTACCTGTGGAATATTTTGTCAGGGCGTAGCTACCTGTCTACATGTGGACTGTTGTGTCAGGGTGTAGCTACCTGTCTACCTGTGGACTGTTGTGTCAGAATGTAGCTACCTGTCTACCTGTGGACTGTTGTGTCAGGGTGTAGCTACCTATCTACCTGTGGACTGTTGTGTCAGAGTGTAGCTACCTGTCTACCTGTGGACTGTTGTGTCAGGGTGTAGCTACCTGTCTACCTGTGGACTGTTGTGTCAGGGTGTATCTACCAGTCTACCTGTGGACTGTTGTGTCAGAATGTAGCTACCTGTCTACCTGTGGTCTGTTGTGTCACGAGTGTAGCTACCTGTCTACCTGTGGACTGTTGTGTCAGGGTGTAGCTACCTATCTACCTGTGGACTGTTGTGTCAGGGTGTAGCTACCTGTCTACCTATGGACTGTTGTGTCAAGGGTGTAGCTACCTGCCTACCTGTGGACTGTTGTCAGGGTGTAGCTACCTATCTACCTGTGGACTGTTGTGTCAGGGTGTAGCTATCTGTCTACATGTGGACAGTTGTGTCAAGGGTGTAGCTACCTGTCTACCTGTGGACTGTTGTGTCAGGGTGTAGCTACCTATCTACCTGTGGACTGTTGTGTCAGGGTGTAGCTACCTATCTACCTGTGGACTGTTGTGTCAGGGTGTAGCTACCTGTCTACATGTGGACTGTTGTGTCAGAATGTAGCTACCTGTCTACCTGTGGACTGTTGTGTCAAGGGTGTAGCTACCTGTCTACCTGTGGACTGTTGTGTCAGGGTATAGCTACCTATTTACCTGTGGACTGTTGTGTCAGGGTGTAGCTACCTGTCTACATGTGGACTGTTGTGTCAGGGTGTAGCTACCTGCCTATCTATGGACTGTTGTGTCAGGGCGTAGCTACCTGTCTACCTATGGACTGTTGTGTCAGGGCGTAGCTACCTGTCTACCTGTGGACTGTTGTGTCAGGGTGTAGCTACCTATCTACCTGTGGACTGTTGTGTTAGAGTGTAGCTACCTGTCTACCTGTGGACTGTTGTGTCAGAGTGTAGCTACCTGTCTGCCTGTGGACTGTTGTGTCAGGGTGTAGCTATCTGTCTACCTGTGGACTGTTGTGTCAGAATGTAGCTACCTGTCTACCTATGGACTGTTGTGTCAGGGTGTAGCTACCTGTCTACCTATGGACTGTTGAGTCAGGGTATAGCTACCTGTCTACCTATGGACTGTTGTGTCAGGGCGTAACTACCTGTCTACCTATGGACTGTTGTGTCAGGGCGTAGCTACCTGTCTACCTGTGGACTGTTGTGTCAGGGTGTAGCTACTTGTCTACCTGTGGACTGTTGTGTCAGAGTGTAGCTACCTTTCTACCTGTGGACTGTTGTGTCAAGGGTGTAGCTACATGTCTACCTGTGGACTGTTTTGTCAGGGTGTAGCTACCTGTCTACCTGTGGATTGTTGTGTCAGAATGTAGCTACCTGTCTACCTGTGGACTGTTGTGTCAAGGGTGTAGCTACCTGTCTACCTGTGGACTGTTGTGTCAGGGGGTAACTACCTATCTACCTGTGGACTGTTGTGTCAGAGTGTAGCTACCTGTCTACCTGTGGACTGTGGTGTCAGGGTGTAGCTACCTGTCTACCTGTGGACTGTTGTGTCAGAATGTAGCTACCTGTCTACCTATGGACTGTTGTGTCAGGGTGTAGCTACCTGTCTACCTATGGACTGTTGTATCAGGGTGTAGCTACCTGTCTACCTGTGGACTGTTGTGTCAGGGCGTAGCTACCTGTCTACCTGTGGACTGTTGTGTCAGAGTGTAGCTACCTATCTACCTGTGGACTGTTGTGTCAGAGTGTAGCTACCTGTCTACCTGTGGACTGTTGTGTCAGGGTGTAGCTACCTGTCTACCTGTGGACTGTTGTGTCAGGGTGTAGCTACCTGTCTACCTGTGGACTGTTGTGTCAGAATGTATCTACCTGTCTACCTGTGGACTGTTGTGCCAAGGGTGTAGCTACCTGTCTACCTGTGGACTGTTGTGTCAGGGTGTAGCTTCCTATCTACCTGTGGACGGTTGTGTCAGAGTGTAGCTACCTGTCTACCTGTGGACTGTTGTGTCAGGGTGTAGCTACCTCTCTACCTGTGGACTGTTGTGTCAGGGTGTAGCTACCTGTCTACCTGTGGACTGTTGTGTCAGAATGTAGCTACCTGTCTACATGTGGACTGTTGTGTCAAGGGTGTAGCTACCTGTCTACCTGTGGACTGTTGTGTCAGGGTGTAGCTACCTATCTACCTGTGGACTGTTGTGTCAGGGTGTAGCTACCTGTCTACCTGTGGACTGTTGTGTCAAGGGTGTAGCTACCTGTCTACCTGTGGACTGTTGTCAGGGTGTAGCTACCTATCTACCTGTGGACTGTTGTGTCAGGGTGTAGCTACCTGTCTACCTGTGGACTGTTGTGTCAGAATGTAGCTACCTGTCTACATATGGACTGTTGTGTCAGGGTGTAGCTACCTGTCTACCTATGGACTGTTGTGTCAGGGTGTAGCTACCTGTCTACCTATGGACTGTTGTGTCAGGGTGTAGCTACCTGTCTACCTGTGGAATATGTTGTCAGGGCGTAGCTACCTGTCTACATGTGGACTGTTGTGTCAGGGTGTAGCTACCTGTCTACCTGTGGACTGTTGTGTCAGGGTGTAGCTACCTATCTACCTGTGGACTGTTGTGTCAGAGTGTAGCTACCTGTCTACCTGTGGACTGTTGTGTCAGGGTGTAGCTACCTGTCTACCTGTGGACTGTTGTGTCAGGGTGTATCTACCAGTCTACCTGTGGACTGTTGTGTCAGAATGTAGCTACCTGTCTACCTGTGGTCTGTTGTCAGGGTGTAGCTATCTGTCTACATGTGGACAGTTGTGTCAAGGGTGTAGTTACCTGTCTACCTGTGGACTGTTGTGTCAGGGTGTAGCTACCTATCTACCTGTGGACTGTTGTGTCAGGGTGTAGCTACCTATCTACCTGTGGACTGTTGTGTCAGGGTGTAGCTACCTGTCTACCTATGGACTGTTGTGTCAAGGGTGTAGCTACCTGCCTACCTGTGGACTGTTGTCAGGATGTAGCTACCTATCTACCTGTGGACTGTTGTGTCAGGGTGTAGCTATCTGTCTACATGTGGACAGTTGTGTCAAGGGTGTAGTTACCTGTCTACCTGTGGACTGTTGTGTCAGGGTGTAGCTACCTATCTACCTGTGGACTGTTGTGTCAGGGTGTAGCTACCTATCTACCTGTGGACTGTTGTGTCAGGGTGTAGCTACCTGTCTACATGTGGACTGTTGTGTCAGAATGTAGCTACCTATCTACCTGTGGACTGTTGTGTCAGAGTGTAGCTACCTGTCTACATGTGGACTGTTGTGTCAGGGTGTAGCTACCTGTCTACCTGTGGACTGTTGTGTCAGGGTGTATCTACCAGTCTACCTGTGGACTGTTGTGTCAGAATGTAGCTACCTGTCTACCTGTGGTCTGTTGTGTCACGAGTGTAGCTACCTGTCTACCTGTGGACTGTTGTGTCAGGGTGTAGCTACCTATCTACCTGTGGACTGTTGTGTCAGGGTGTAGCTACCTGTCTACCTATGGACTGTTGTGTCAAGGGTGTAGCTACCTGCCTACCTGTGGACTGTTGTCAGGGTGTAGCTACCTATCTACCTGTGGACTGTTGTGTCAGGGTGTAGCTATCTGTCTACATGTGGACAGTTGTGTCAAGGGTGTAGCTACCTGTCTACCTGTGGACTGTTGTGTCAGGGTGTAGCTACCTATCTACCTGTGGACTGTTGCGTCAGGGTGTAGCTACCTATCTACCTGTGGACTGTTGTGTCAGGGTGTAGCTACCTGTCTACCTGTGGACTGTTGTGTCAGAATGTAGCTACCTGTCTACCTGTGGACTGTTGTGTCAAGGGTGTAGCTACCTGTCTACCTGTGGACTGTTGTGTCAGGGTATAGCTACCTATCTACCTGTGGACTGTTGTGTCAGGGTGTAGCTACCTGTCTACATGTGGACTGTTGTGTCAGGGTGTAGCTACCTGCCTATCTATGGACTGTTGTGTCAGGGCGTAGCTACCTGTCTACCTATGGACTGTTGTGTCAGGGCGTAGCTACCTGTCTACCGGTGGACTGTTGTGTCAGGGTGTAGCTACCTATCTACCTGTGGACTGTTGTGTTAGAGTGTAGCTACCTGTCTACCTGTGGACTGTTGTGTCAGAGTGTAGCTACCTGTCTGCCTGTGGACTGTTGTGTCAGGGTGTAGCTATCTGTCTACCTGTGGACTGTTGTGTCAGAATGTAGCTACCTGTCTACCTATGGACTGTTGTGTCAGGGTGTAGCTACCTGTCTACCTATGGACTGTTGAGTCAGGGTATAGCTACCTGTCTACCTATGGACTGTTGTGTCAGGGCGTAGCTACCTGTCTACCTATGGACTGTTGTGTCAGGGCGTAGCTACCTGTCTACCTGTGGACTGTTGTGTCAGGGTGTAGCTACTTGTCTACCTGTGGACTGTTGTGTCAGAGTGTAGCTACCTGTCTACCTGTGGACTGTTGTGTCAAGGGTGAAGCTACATGTCTACCTGTGGACTGTTTTGTCAGGGTGTAGCTACCTGTCTACCTGTGGATTGTTGTGTCAGAATGTAGCTACCTGTATACCTGTGGACTGTTGTGCCAAGGGTGTAGCTACCTGTCTACCTGTGGACTGTTGTGTCAGGGGGTAACTACCTATCTACCTGTGGACTGTTGTGTCAGAGTGTAGCTACCTGTCTACCTGTCGACTGTTGTGTCAGGGTGTAGCTACCTGTCTACCTGTGGACTGTTGTGTCAGAATGTAGCTACCTGTCTACCTATGGACTGTTGTGTCAGGGTGTAGCTACCTGTCTACCTATGGACTGTTGTGTCAGGGTGTAGCTACCTGTCTACCTGTGGACTGTTGTGTCAGGGCGTAGCTACCTGTCTACCTGTGGACTGTTGTGTCAGAGTGTAGCTACCTATCTACCTGTGGACTGTTGTGTCAGAGTGTAGCTACCTGTCTACCTGTGGACTGTTGTGTCAGGGTGTAGCTACCTGTCTACCTGTGGACTGTTGTGTCAGGGTGTAGCTACCTGTCTACCTGTGGACTGTTGTGTCAGAATGTATCTACCTGTCTACCTGTGGACTGTTGTGCCAAGGGTGTAGCTACCTGTCTACCTGTGGACTGTTGTGTCAGGGTGTAGCTACCTATCTACCTGTGGACGGTTGTGTCAGAGTGTAGCTACCTGTCTACCTGTGGACTGTTGTGTCAGGGTGTAGCTACCTCTCTACCTGTGGACTGTTGTGTCAGGGTGTAGCTACCTGTCTACCTGTGGACTGTTGTGTCAGAATGTAGCTACCTGTCTACATGTGGACTGTTGTGTCAAGGGTGTAGCTACCTGTCTACCTGTGGACTGTTGTGTCAGGGTGTAGCTACCTTTCTACCTGTGGACTGTTGTGTCAGGGTGTAGCTACCTGTCTACCTGTGGACTGTTGTGTCAAGGGTGTAGCTACCTGTCTACCTGTGGACTGTTGTCAGGGTGTAGCTACCTATCTACCTGTGGACTGTTGTGTCAGGGTGTAGCTATCTGTCTACCTGTGGACTGTTGTGTCAGAATGTAGCTACCTGTCTACATATGGACTGTTGTGTCAGGGTGTAGCTACCTGTCTACCTATGGACTGTTGTGTCAGGGTGTAGCTACCTGTCTACCTATGGACTGTTGTGTCAGGGTGTAGCTACCTGTCTACCTGTGGAATATGTTGTCAGGGCGTAGCTACCTGTCTACATGTGGACTGTTGTGTCAGGGTGTAGCTACCTGTCTACCTGTGGACTGTTGTGTCAGAATGTAGCTACCTGTCTACCTGTGGACTGTTGTGTCAGGGTGTAGCTACCTATCTACCTGTGGACTGTTGTGTCAGAGTGTAGCTACCTGTCTACCTGTGGACTGTTGTGTCAGGGTGTAGCTACCTGTCTACCTGTGGACTGTTGTGTCAGGGTGTATCTACCAGTCTACCTGTGGACTGTTGTGTCAGAATGTAGCTACCTGTCTACCTGTGGTCTGTTGTCAGGGTGTAGCTATCTGTCTACATGTGGACAGTTGTGTCAAGGGTGTAGTTACCTGTCTACCTGTGGACTGTTGTGTCAGGGTGTAGCTACCTATCTACCTATGGACTGTTGTGTCAGGGTGTAGCTACCTATCTACCTGTGGACTGTTGTGTCAGGGTGTAGCTACCTGTCTACCTATGGACTGTTGTGTCAAGGGTGTAGCTACCTGCCTACCTGTGGACTGTTGTCAGGGTGTAGCTACCTATCTACCTGTGGACTGTTGTGTCAGGGTGTAGCTATCTGTCTACATGTGGACAGTTGTGTCAAGGGTGTAGTTACCTGTCTACCTGTGGACTGTTGTGTCAGGGTGTAGCTACCTATCTACCTGTGGACTGTTGTGTCAGGGTGTAGCTACCTATCTACCTGTGGACTGTTGTGTCAGGGTGTAGCTACCTGTCTACATGTGGACTGTTGTGTCAGAATGTAGCTACCTGTCTACCTGTGGACTGTTGTGTCAAGGGTGTAGCTACCTGTCTACCTGTGGACTGTTGTGTCAGGGTATAGCTACCTATCTACCTGTGCACTGTTGTGTCAGGGTGTAGCTACCTGTCTACATGTGGACTGTTGTGTCAGGGTGTAGCTACCTGCCTATCTATGGACTGTTGTGTCAGGGCGTAGCTACCTGTCTACCTATGGACTGTTGTGTCAGTGCGTAGCTACCTGTCTACCTGTGGACTGTTGTGTCAGGGTGTAGCTACCTATCTACCTGTGGACTGTTGTGTCAGAATGTAGCTACCTGTCTACCTATGGACTGTTGTGTCAGGGTGTAGCTACCTGTCTACCTATGGACTGTTGAGTCAGGGTATAGCTACCTGTCTACCTATGGACTGTTGTGTCAGGGCGTAGCTACCTGTCTACCTATGGACTGTTGTGTCAGGGCGTAGCTACCTATCTACCTGTGGACTGTTGTGTCAGGGTGTAGCTACCTGTCTACCTGTGGACTGTTGTGTCAGAGTGTAGCTACCTGTCTACCTGTGGACTGTTGTGTCAAGGGTGTAGCTACATGTCTACCTGTGGACTGTTTTGTCAGGGTGTAGCTAACTGTCTACCTGTGGATTGTTGTGTCAGATTGTAGCTACCTGTCTACCTGTGGACTGTTGTGTCAAGGGTGTAGCTACCTGTCTACCTGTGGACTGTTGTGTCAGGGGGTAACTACCTATCTACCTGTGGACTGTTGTGTCAGGGTGTAGCTGTCTACATGTGGACTGTTGTGTCAAGGGTGTAGCTACCTGTCTACCTGTGGCCTGTTGTGTCAGGGTGTAGCTACCTATCTACCTGTGGACTGTTGTGTCAGGGTGTAGCTACCTGTCTACCTGTGGACTGTTGTGTCAAGGGTGTAGCTACCTGTCTACCTGTGGACTGTTGTGTCAGGGTGTAGCTACCTATCTACCTGTGGACTGTTGTGTCAGGGTGTAGCTATCTGTCTACATGTGGACTGTTGTGTCAGGGTGTAGCTACCTGTCTACCTGTGGACTGTTGTGTCAAGGGTGTAGCTACCTGTCTACCTGTGGACTGTTGTGTCAGGGTATAGCTACCTATCTACCTGTGGACTGTTGTGTCAGAGTGTAGCTACCTGTCTACATGTGGACTGTTGTGTCAGGGTGTAGCTACCTGCCTATCTATGGACTGTTGTGTCGGGGCGTAGCTACCTGTCTACCTATGGACTGTTGTGTCAGGGCGTAGCTACCTGTCTACCTGTGGACTGTTGTGTCAGGGTGTAGCTACCTATCTACCTGTGGACTGTTGTGTTAGAGTGTAGCTACCTGTCTACCTGTGGACTGTTGTGTCAGAGTGTAGCTACCTGTCTGCCTGTGGACTGTTGTGTCAGGGTGTAGCTATCTGCCTACCTGTGGAGTGTTGTGTCAGAATGTAGCTACCTGTCTACCTATGGACTGTTGTGTCAGGGTGTAGCTACCTGTCTACCTATGGACTGTTGTGTCAGGGTGTAGCTACCTGTCTACCTATGGACTGTTGTGTCAGGGTGTAGCTACCTGTCTACCTGTGGAATATGTTGTCAGGGCGTAGCTACCTGTCTACATGTGGACTGTTGTGTCAGGGTGTAGCTACCTGTCTACCTGTGGACTGTTGTGTCAGAATGTAGCTACCTGTCTACCTGTGGACTGTTGTGTCAGGGTGTAGCTACCTATCTACCTGTGGACTGTTGTGTCAGAGTGTAGCTACCTGTCTACCTGTGGACTGTTGTGTCAGGGTGTAGCTACCTGTCTACCTGTGGACTGTTGTGTCAGGGTGTATCTACCAGTCTACCTGTGGACTGTTGTGTCAGAATGTAGCTACCTGTCTACCTGTGGTCTGTTGTCAGGGTGTAGCTATCTGTCTACATGTGGACAGTTGTGTCAAGGGTGTAGTTACCTGTCTACCTGTGGACTGTTGTGTCAGGGTGTAGCTACCTATCTACCTGTGGACTGTTGTGTCAGGGTGTAGCTACCTATCTACCTGTGGACTGTTGTGTCAGGGTGTAGCTACCTGTCTACCTATGGACTGTTGTGTCAAGGGTGTAGCTACCTGCCTACCTGTGGACTGTTGTCAGGGTGTAGCTACCTATCTACCTGTGGACTGTTTTGTCAGGGTGTAGCTATCTGTCTACATGTGGACAGTTGTGTCAAGGGTGTAGTTACCTGTCTACCTGTGGACTGTTGTGTCAGGGTGTAGCTACCTATCTACCTGTGGACTGTTGTGTCAGGGTGTAGCTACCTATCTACCTGTGGACTGTTGTGTCAGGGTGTAGCTACCTGTCTACATGTGGACTGTTGTGTCAGAATGTAGCTACCTGTCTACCTGTGGACTGTTGTGTCAAGGGTGTAGCTACCTGTCTACCTGTGGACTGTTGTGTCAGGGTATAGCTACCTATCTACCTGTGCACTGTTGTGTCAGGGTGTAGCTACCTGTCTACATGTGGACTGTTGTGTCAGGGTGTAGCTACCTGCCTATCTATGGACTGTTGTGTCAGGGCGTAGCTACCTGTCTACCTATGGACTGTTGTGTCAGTGCGTAGCTACCTGTCTACCTGTGGACTGTTGTGTCAGGGTGTAGCTACCTATCTACCTGTGGACTGTTGTGTCAGAATGTAGCTACCTGTCTACCTATGGACTGTTGTGTCAGGGTGTAGCTACCTGTCTACCTATGGACTGTTGAGTCAGGGTATAGCTACCTGTCTACCTATGGACTGTTGTGTCAGGGCGTAGCTACCTGTCTACCTATGGACTGTTGTGTCAGGGCGTAGCTACCTATCTACCTGTGGACTGTTGTGTCAGGGTGTAGCTACCTGTCTACCTGTGGACTGTTGTGTCAGAGTGTAGCTACCTGTCTACCTGTGGACTGTTGTGTCAAGGGTGTAGCTACATGTCTACCTGTGGACTGTTTTGTCAGGGTGTAGCTAACTGTCTACCTGTGGATTGTTGTGTCAGATTGTAGCTACCTGTCTACCTGTGGACTGTTGTGTCAAGGGTGTAGCTACCTGTCTACCTGTGGACTGTTGTGTCAGGGGGTAACTACCTATCTACCTGTGGACTGTTGTGTCAGGGTGTAGCTACCTGTCTACCTGTGGACTGTTGTGTCAAGGGTGTAGCTACCTGTCTACCTGTGGACTGTTGTTTCAGGGTGTAGCTACCTATCTACCTGTGGACTGTTGTGTCAGGGTGTAGCTATCTGTCTACATGTGGACTGTTGTGTCAGGGTGTAGCTACCTGTCTACCTGTGGACTGTTGTGTCAGGGTGTAGCTGTCTACATGTGGACTGTTGTGTCAAGGGTGTAGCTACCTGTCTACCTGTGGCCTGTTGTGTCAGGGTGTAGCTACCTATCTACCTGTGGACTGTTGTGTCAGGGTGTAGCTACCTGTCTACCTGTGGACTGTTGTGTCAAGGGTGTAGCTACCTGTCTACCTGTGGACTGTTGTGTCAGGGTGTAGCTACCTATCTACCTGTGGACTGTTGTGTCAGGGTGTAGCTATCTGTCTACATGTGGACTGTTGTGTCAGGGTGTAGCTACCTGTCTACCTGTGGACTGTTGTGTCAAGGGTGTAGCTACCTGTCTACCTGTGGACTGTTGTGTCAGGGTATAGCTACCTATCTACCTGTGGACTGTTGTGTCAGAGTGTAGCTACCTGTCTACATGTGGACTGTTGTGTCAGGGTGTAGCTACCTGCCTATCTATGGACTGTTGTGTCGGGGCGTAGCTACCTGTCTACCTATGGACTGTTGTGTCAGGGCGTAGCTACCTGTCTACCTGTGGACTGTTGTGTCAGGGTGTAGCTACCTATCTACCTGTGGACTGTTGTGTTAGAGTGTAGCTACCTGTCTACCTGTGGACTGTTGTGTCAGAGTGTAGCTACCTGTCTGCCTGTGGACTGTTGTGTCAGGGTGTAGCTATCTGCCTACCTGTGGAGTGTTGTGTCAGAATGTAGCTACCTGTCTACCTATGGACTGTTGTGTCAGGGTGTAGCTACCTGTCTACCTATGGACTGTTGTGTCAGGGTGTAGCTACCTGTCTACCTATGGACTGTTGTGTCAGGGTGTAGCTACCTGTCTACCTGTGGAATATGTTGTCAGGGCGTAGCTACCTGTCTACATGTGGACTGTTGTGTCAGGGTGTAGCTACCTGTCTACCTGTGGACTGTTGTGTCAGAATGTAGCTACCTGTCTACCTGTGGACTGTTGTGTCAGGGTGTAGCTACCTATCTACCTGTGGACTGTTGTGTCAGAGTGTAGCTACCTGTCTACCTGTGGACTGTTGTGTCAGGGTGTAGCTACCTGTCTACCTGTGGACTGTTGTGTCAGGGTGTATCTACCAGTCTACCTGTGGACTGTTGTGTCAGAATGTAGCTACCTGTCTACCTGTGGTCTGTTGTCAGGGTGTAGCTATCTGTCTACATGTGGACAGTTGTGTCAAGGGTGTAGTTACCTGTCTACCTGTGGACTGTTGTGTCAGGGTGTAGCTACCTATCTACCTGTGGACTGTTGTGTCAGGGTGTAGCTACCTATCTACCTGTGGACTGTTGTGTCAGGGTGTAGCTACCTGTCTACCTATGGACTGTTGTGTCAAGGGTGTAGCTACCTGCCTACCTGTGGACTGTTGTCAGGGTGTAGCTACCTATCTACCTGTGGACTGTTGTGTCAGGGTGTAGCTATCTGTCTACATGTGGACAGTTGTGTCAAGGGTGTAGTTACCTGTCTACCTGTGGACTGTTGTGTCAGGGTGTAGCTACCTATCTACCTGTGGACTGTTGTGTCAGGGTGTAGCTACCTATCTACCTGTGGACTGTTGTGTCAGGGTGTAGCTACCTGTCTACATGTGGACTGTTGTGTCAGAATGTAGCTACCTGTCTACCTGTGGACTGTTGTGTCAAGGGTGTAGCTACCTGTCTACCTGTGGACTGTTGTGTCAGGGTATAGCTACCTATCTACCTGTGCACTGTTGTGTCAGGGTGTAGCTACCTGTCTACATGTGGACTGTTGTGTCAGGGTGTAGCTACCTGCCTATCTATGGACTGTTGTGTCAGGGCGTAGCTACCTGTCTACCTATGGACTGTTGTGTCAGTGCGTAGCTACCTGTCTACCTGTGGACTGTTGTGTCAGGGTGTAGCTACCTATCTACCTGTGGACTGTTGTGTCAGAATGTAGCTACCTGTCTACCTATGGACTGTTGTGTCAGGGTGTAGCTACCTGTCTACCTATGGACTGTTGAGTCAGGGTATAGCTACCTGTCTACCTATGGACTGTTGTGTCAGGGCGTAGCTACCTGTCTACCTATGGACTGTTGTGTCAGGGCGTAGCTACCTATCTACCTGTGGACTGTTGTGTCAGGGTGTAGCTACCTGTCTACCTGTGGACTGTTGTGTCAGAGTGTAGCTACCTGTCTACCTGTGGACTGTTGTGTCAAGGGTGTAGCTACATGTCTACCTGTGGACTGTTTTGTCAGGGTGTAGCTAACTGTCTACCTGTGGATTGTTGTGTCAGATTGTAGCTACCTGTCTACCTGTGGACTGTTGTGTCAAGGGTGTAGCTACCTGTCTACCTGTGGACTGTTGTGTCAGGGGGTAACTACCTATCTACCTGTGGACTGTTGTGTCAGGGTGTAGCTACCTGTCTACCTGTGGACTGTTGTGTCAAGGGTGTAGCTACCTGTCTACCTGTGGACTGTTGTGTCAGGGTGTAGCTACCTATCTACCTGTGGACTGTTGTGTCAGGGTGTAGCTATCTGTCTACATGTGGACTGTTGTGTCAGGGTGTAGCTACCTGTCTACCTGTGGACTGTTGTGTCAGGGGGTAGCTGTCTACATGTGGACTGTTGTGTCAAGGGTGTAGCTACCTGTCTACCTGTGGCCTGTTGTGTCAGGGTGTAGCTACCTATCTACCTGTGGACTGTTGTGTCAGGGTGTAGCTACCTGTCTACCTGTGGACTGTTGTGTCAAGGGTGTAGCTACCTGTCTACCTGTGGACTGTTGTGTCAGGGTGTAGCTACCTATCTACCTGTGGACTGTTGTGTCAGGGTGTAGCTATCTGTCTACATGTGGACTGTTGTGTCAGGGTGTAGCTACCTGTCTACCTGTGGACTGTTGTGTCAAGGGTGTAGCTACCTGTCTACCTGTGGACTGTTGTGTCAGGGTATAGCTACCTATCTACCTGTGGACTGTTGTGTCAGAGTGTAGCTACCTGTCTACATGTGGACTGTTGTGTCAGGGTGTAGCTACCTGCCTATCTATGGACTGTTGTGTCGGGGCGTAGCTACCTGTCTACCTATGGACTGTTGTGTCAGGGCGTAGCTACCTGTCTACCTGTGGACTGTTGTGTCAGGGTGTAGCTACCTATCTACCTGTGGACTGTTGTGTTAGAGTGTAGCTACCTGTCTACCTGTGGACTGTTGTGTCAGAGTGTAGCTACCTGTCTGCCTGTGGACTGTTGTGTCAGGGTGTAGCTATCTGCCTACCTGTGGAGTGTTGTGTCAGAATGTAGCTACCTGTCTACCTATGGACTGTTGTGTCAGGGTGTAGCTACCTGTCTACCTATGGACTGTTGTGTCAGGGTGTAGCTACCTGTCTACCTATGGACTGTTGTGTCAGGGTGTAGCTACCTGTCTACCTGTGGAATATGTTGTCAGGGCGTAGCTACCTGTCTACATGTGGACTGTTGTGTCAGGGTGTAGCTACCTGTCTACCTGTGGACTGTTGTGTCAGAATGTAGCTACCTGTCTACCTGTGGACTGTTGTGTCAGGGTGTAGCTACCTATCTACCTGTGGACTGTTGTGTCAGAGTGTAGCTACCTGTCTACCTGTGGACTGTTGTGTCAGGGTGTAGCTACCTGTCTACCTGTGGACTGTTGTGTCAGGGTGTATCTACCAGTCTACCTGTGGACTGTTGTGTCAGAATGTAGCTACCTGTCTACCTGTGGTCTGTTGTCAGGGTGTAGCTATCTGTCTACATGTGGACAGTTGTGTCAAGGGTGTAGCTACCTGTCTACCTGTGGACTGTTGTGTCAGGGTGTAGCTACCTATCTACCTGTGGACTGTTGTGTCAGGGTGTAGCTACCTATCTACCTGTGGACTGTTGTGTCAGGGTGTAGCTACCTGTCTACCTATGGACTGTTGTGTCAAGGGTGTAGCTACCTGCCTACCTGTGGACTGTTGTCAGGGTGTAGCTACCTATCTACCTGTGGACTGTTGTGTCAGGGTGTAGCTATCTGTCTACATGTGGACAGTTGTGTCAAGGGTGTAGTTACCTGTCTACCTGTGGACTGTTGTGTCAGGGTGTAGCTACCTATCTACCTGTGGACTGTTGTGTCAGGGTGTAGCTACCTATCTACCTGTGGACTGTTGTGTCAGGGTGTAGCTACCTGTCTACATGTGGACTGTTGTGTCAGAATGTAGCTACCTGTCTACCTGTGGACTGTTGTGTCAAGGGTGTAGCTACCTGTCTACCTGTGGACTGTTGTGTCAGGGTATAGCTACCTATCTACCTGTGCACTGTTGTGTCAGGGTGTAGCTACCTGTCTACATGTGGACTGTTGTGTCAGGGTGTAGCTACCTGCCTATCTATGGACTGTTGTGTCAGGGCGTAGCTACCTGTCTACCTATGGACTGTTGTGTCAGTGCGTAGCTACCTGTCTACCTGTGGACTGTTGTGTCAGGGTGTAGCTACCTATCTACCTGTGGACTGTTGTGTCAGAATGTAGCTACCTGTCTACCTATGGACTGTTGTGTCAGGGTGTAGCTACCTGTCTACCTATGGACTGTTGAGTCAGGGTATAGCTACCTGTCTACCTATGGACTGTTGTGTCAGGGCGTAGCTACCTGTCTACCTATGGACTGTTGTGTCAGGGCGTAGCTACCTATCTACCTGTGGACTGTTGTGTCAGGGTGTAGCTACCTGTCTACCTGTGGACTGTTGTGTCAGAGTGTAGCTACCTGTCTACCTGTGGACTGTTGTGTCAAGGGTGTAGCTACATGTCTACCTGTGGACTGTTTTGTCAGGGTGTAGCTAACTGTCTACCTGTGGATTGTTGTGTCAGATTGTAGCTACCTGTCTACCTGTGGACTGTTGTGTCAAGGGTGTAGCTACCTGTCTACCTGTGGACTGTTGTGTCAGGGGGTAACTACCTATCTACCTGTGGACTGTTGTGTCAGGGTGTAGCTGTCTACATGTGGACTGTTGTGTCAAGGGTGTAGCTACCTGTCTACCTGTGGCCTGTTGTGTCAGGGTGTAGCTACCTATCTACCTGTGGACTGTCGTGTCAAGGGTGTAGCTACCTGTCTACCTGTGGACTGTTGTGTCAGGGTGTAGCTACCTATCTACCTGTGGACTGTTGTGTCAGGGTGTAGCTATCTGTCTACATGTGGACTGTTGTGTCAGGGTGTAGCTACCTGTCTACCTGTGGACTGTTGTGTCAAGGGTGTAGCTACCTGTCTACCTGTGGACTGTTGTGTCAGGGTATAGCTACCTATCTACCTGTGGACTGTTGTGTCAGAGTGTAGCTACCTGTCTACATGTGGACTGTTGTGTCAGGGTGTAGCTACCTGCCTATCTATGGACTGTTGTGTCGGGGCGTAGCTACCTGTCTACCTATGGACTGTTGTGTCAGGGCGTAGCTACCTGTCTACCTGTGGACTGTTGTGTCAGGGTGTAGCTACCTATCTACCTGTGGACTGTTGTGTTAGAGTGTAGCTACCTGTCTACCTGTGGACTGTTGTGTCAGAGTGTAGCTACCTGTCTGCCTGTGGACTGTTGTGTCAGGGTGTAGCTATCTGCCTACCTGTGGAGTGTTGTGTCAGAATGTAGCTACCTGTCTACCTATGGACTGTTGTGTCAGGGTGTAGCTACCTGTCTACCTATGGACTGTTGTGTCAGGGTGTAGCTACCTGTCTACCTATGGACTGTTGTGTCAGGGTGTAGCTACCTGTCTACCTGTGGAATATGTTGTCAGGGCGTAGCTACCTGTCTACATGTGGACTGTTGTGTCAGGGTGTAGCTACCTGTCTACCTGTGGACTGTTGTGTCAGAATGTAGCTACCTGTCTACCTGTGGACTGTTGTGTCAGGGTGTAGCTACCTATCTACCTGTGGACTGTTGTGTCAGAGTGTAGCTACCTGTCTACCTGTGGACTGTTGTGTCAGGGTGTAGCTACCTGTCTACCTGTGGACTGTTGTGTCAGGGTGTATCTACCAGTCTACCTGTGGACTGTTGTGTCAGAATGTAGCTACCTGTCTACCTGTGGTCTGTTGTCAGGGTGTAGCTATCTGTCTACATGTGGACAGTTGTGTCAAGGGTGTAGTTACCTGTCTACCTGTGGACTGTTGTGTCAGGGTGTAGCTACCTATCTACCTGTGGACTGTTGTGTCAGGGTGTAGCTACCTATCTACCTGTGGACTGTTGTGTCAGGGTGTAGCTACCTGTCTACCTATGGACTGTTGTGTCAAGGGTGTAGCTACCTGCCTACCTGTGGACTGTTGTCAGGGTGTAGCTACCTATCTACCTGTGGACTGTTGTGTCAGGGTGTAGCTATCTGTCTACATGTGGACAGTTGTGTCAAGGGTGTAGTTACCTGTCTACCTGTGGACTGTTGTGTCAGGGTGTAGCTACCTATCTACCTGTGGACTGTTGTGTCAGGGTGTAGCTACCTATCTACCTGTGGACTGTTGTGTCAGGGTGTAGCTACCTGTCTACATGTGGACTGTTGTGTCAGAATGTAGCTACCTGTCTACCTGTGGACTGTTGTGTCAAGGGTGTAGCTACCTGTCTACCTGTGGACTGTTGTGTCAGGGTATAGCTACCTATCTACCTGTGCACTGTTGTGTCAGGGTGTAGCTACCTGTCTACATGTGGACTGTTGTGTCAGGGTGTAGCTACCTGCCTATCTATGGACTGTTGTGTCAGGGCGTAGCTACCTGTCTACCTATGGACTGTTGTGTCAGTGCGTAGCTACCTGTCTACCTGTGGACTGTTGTGTCAGGGTGTAGCTACCTATCTACCTGTGGACTGTTGTGTCAGAATGTAGCTACCTGTCTACCTATGGACTGTTGTGTCAGGGTGTAGCTACCTGTCTACCTATGGACTGTTGAGTCAGGGTATAGCTACCTGTCTACCTATGGACTGTTGTGTCAGGGCGTAGCTACCTGTCTACCTATGGACTGTTGTGTCAGGGCGTAGCTACCTATCTACCTGTGGACTGTTGTGTCAGGGTGTAGCTACCTGTCTACCTGTGGACTGTTGTGTCAGAGTGTAGCTACCTGTCTACCTGTGGACTGTTGTGTCAAGGGTGTAGCTACATGTCTACCTGTGGACTGTTTTGTCAGGGTGTAGCTAACTGTCTACCTGTGGATTGTTGTGTCAGATTGTAGCTACCTGTCTACCTGTGGACTGTTGTGTCAAGGGTGTAGCTACCTGTCTACCTGTGGACTGTTGTGTCAGGGGGTAACTACCTATCTACCTGTGGACTGTTGTGTCAGGGTGTAGCTACCTGTCTACCTGTGGACTGTTGTGTCAAGGGTGTAGCTACCTGTCTACCTGTGGACTGTTGTGTCAGGGTGTAGCTACCTATCTACCTGTGGACTGTTGTGTCAGGGTGTAGCTATCTGTCTACATGTGGACTGTTGTGTCAGGGTGTAGCTACCTGTCTACCTGTGGACTGTTGTGTCAGGGGGTAGCTGTCTACATGTGGACTGTTGTGTCAAGGGTGTAGCTACCTGTCTACCTGTGGCCTGTTGTGTCAGGGTGTAGCTACCTATCTACCTGTGGACTGTTGTGTCAGGGTGTAGCTACCTGTCTACCTGTGGACTGTTGTGTCAAGGGTGTAGCTACCTGTCTACCTGTGGACTGTTGTGTCAGGGTGTAGCTACCTATCTACCTGTGGACTGTTGTGTCAGGGTGTAGCTATCTGTCTACATGTGGACTGTTGTGTCAGGGTGTAGCTACCTGTCTACCTGTGGACTGTTGTGTCAAGGGTGTAGCTACCTGTCTACCTGTGGACTGTTGTGTCAGGGTATAGCTACCTATCTACCTGTGGACTGTTGTGTCAGAGTGTAGCTACCTGTCTACATGTGGACTGTTGTGTCAGGGTGTAGCTACCTGCCTATCTATGGACTGTTGTGTCGGGGCGTAGCTACCTGTCTACCTATGGACTGTTGTGTCAGGGCGTAGCTACCTGTCTACCTGTGGACTGTTGTGTCAGGGTGTAGCTACCTATCTACCTGTGGACTGTTGTGTTAGAGTGTAGCTACCTGTCTACCTGTGGACTGTTGTGTCAGAGTGTAGCTACCTGTCTGCCTGTGGACTGTTGTGTCAGGGTGTAGCTATCTGCCTACCTGTGGAGTGTTGTGTCAGAATGTAGCTACCTGTCTACCTATGGACTGTTGTGTCAGGGTGTAGCTACCTGTCTACCTATGGACTGTTGTGTCAGGGTGTAGCTACCTGTCTACCTATGGACTGTTGTGTCAGGGTGTAGCTACCTGTCTACCTGTGGAATATGTTGTCAGGGCGTAGCTACCTGTCTACATGTGGACTGTTGTGTCAGGGTGTAGCTACCTGTCTACCTGTGGACTGTTGTGTCAGAATGTAGCTACCTGTCTACCTGTGGACTGTTGTGTCAGGGTGTAGCTACCTATCTACCTGTGGACTGTTGTGTCAGAGTGTAGCTACCTGTCTACCTGTGGACTGTTGTGTCAGGGTGTAGCTACCTGTCTACCTGTGGACTGTTGTGTCAGGGTGTATCTACCAGTCTACCTGTGGACTGTTGTGTCAGAATGTAGCTACCTGTCTACCTGTGGTCTGTTGTCAGGGTGTAGCTATCTGTCTACATGTGGACAGTTGTGTCAAGGGTGTAGCTACCTGTCTACCTGTGGACTGTTGTGTCAGGGTGTAGCTACCTATCTACCTGTGGACTGTTGTGTCAGGGTGTAGCTACCTATCTACCTGTGGACTGTTGTGTCAGGGTGTAGCTACCTGTCTACCTATGGACTGTTGTGTCAAGGGTGTAGCTACCTGCCTACCTGTGGACTGTTGTCAGGGTGTAGCTACCTATCTACCTGTGGACTGTTGTGTCAGGGTGTAGCTATCTGTCTACATGTGGACAGTTGTGTCAAGGGTGTAGTTACCTGTCTACCTGTGGACTGTTGTGTCAGGGTGTAGCTACCTATCTACCTGTGGACTGTTGTGTCAGGGTGTAGCTACCTATCTACCTGTGGACTGTTGTGTCAGGGTGTAGCTACCTGTCTACATGTGGACTGTTGTGTCAGAATGTAGCTACCTGTCTACCTGTGGACTGTTGTGTCAAGGGTGTAGCTACCTGTCTACCTGTGGACTGTTGTGTCAGGGTATAGCTACCTATCTACCTGTGCACTGTTGTGTCAGGGTGTAGCTACCTGTCTACATGTGGACTGTTGTGTCAGGGTGTAGCTACCTGCCTATCTATGGACTGTTGTGTCAGGGCGTAGCTACCTGTCTACCTATGGACTGTTGTGTCAGTGCGTAGCTACCTGTCTACCTGTGGACTGTTGTGTCAGGGTGTAGCTACCTATCTACCTGTGGACTGTTGTGTCAGAATGTAGCTACCTGTCTACCTATGGACTGTTGTGTCAGGGTGTAGCTACCTGTCTACCTATGGACTGTTGAGTCAGGGTATAGCTACCTGTCTACCTATGGACTGTTGTGTCAGGGCGTAGCTACCTGTCTACCTATGGACTGTTGTGTCAGGGCGTAGCTACCTATCTACCTGTGGACTGTTGTGTCAGGGTGTAGCTACCTGTCTACCTGTGGACTGTTGTGTCAGAGTGTAGCTACCTGTCTACCTGTGGACTGTTGTGTCAAGGGTGTAGCTACATGTCTACCTGTGGACTGTTTTGTCAGGGTGTAGCTAACTGTCTACCTGTGGATTGTTGTGTCAGATTGTAGCTACCTGTCTACCTGTGGACTGTTGTGTCAAGGGTGTAGCTACCTGTCTACCTGTGGACTGTTGTGTCAGGGGGTAACTACCTATCTACCTGTGGACTGTTGTGTCAGGGTGTAGCTGTCTACATGTGGACTGTTGTGTCAAGGGTGTAGCTACCTGTCTACCTGTGGCCTGTTGTGTCAGGGTGTAGCTACCTATCTACCTGTGGACTGTCGTGTCAGGGTGTAGCTACCTGTCTACCTGTGGACTGTTGTGTCAAGGGTGTAGCTACCTGTCTACCTGTGGACTGTTGTGTCAGGGTGTAGCTACCTATCTACCTGTGGACTGTTGTGTCAGGGTGTAGCTATCTGTCTACATGTGGACTGTTGTGTCAGGGTGTAGCTACCTGTCTACCTGTGGACTGTTGTGTCAAGGGTGTAGCTACCTGTCTACCTGTGGACTGTTGTGTCAGGGTATAGCTACCTATCTACCTGTGGACTGTTGTGTCAGAGTGTAGCTACCTGTCTACATGTGGACTGTTGTGTCAGGGTGTAGCTACCTGCCTATCTATGGACTGTTGTGTCGGGGCGTAGCTACCTGTCTACCTATGGACTGTTGTGTCAGGGCGTAGCTACCTGTCTACCTGTGGACTGTTGTGTCAGGGTGTAGCTACCTATCTACCTGTGGACTGTTGTGTTAGAGTGTAGCTACCTGTCTACCTGTGGACTGTTGTGTCAGAGTGTAGCTACCTGTCTGCCTGTGGACTGTTGTGTCAGGGTGTAGCTATCTGCCTACCTGTGGAGTGTTGTGTCAGAATGTAGCTACCTGTCTACCTATGGACTGTTGTGTCAGGGTGTAGCTACCTGTCTACCTATGGACTGTTGTGTCAGGGTGTAGCTACCTGTCTACCTATGGACTGTTGTGTCAGGGTATAGCTACCTGTCTACCTATGGACTGTTGTGGCAGGGCGTAGCTACCTGTCTACCTATGGACTGTTGTGTCAGGGCGTAGCTACCTGTCTACCTGTGGACTGTTGTGTCAGGGTGTAGCTACCTGTCTACATGTGGACTGTTGTCTCAGAGTGTAGCTACCTGTCTACCTGTGGACTGTTGTGTCAAGGGTGTAGCTACATGTCTACCTGTGGACTGTTTTGTCAGGGTGTAGCTACCTGTCTACATGTGGACTGTTGTGTCAGAATGTAGCTACCTGTCTACCTGTGGACTGTTGTGTCAAGGGTGTAGCTACCTGTCTACCTGTGGACTGTTGTGTCAGGGGGTAACTACCTATCTACCTGTGGAATGTTGTGTCAGGGTGTAGCTGTCTACATGTGGACTGTTGTGTCAAGGGTGTAGCTACCTGTCTACCTGTGGACTGTTGTGTCAGGGTGTAGCTACCTATCTACCTGTGGACTGTTGTGTCAGGGTGTAGCTACCTGTCTACCGTGGACTGTTGTGTCAAGGGTGTAGCTACCTGTCTACCTGTGGACTGTTGTGTCAGGGTGTAGCTACCTATCTACCTGTGAACTGTTGTGTCAGGGTGTAGCTATCTGTCTACATGTGGACTGTTGTGTCAAGGGTGTAGCTACCTGTCTACTTGTGGACTGTTGTGGCAGGGTGTAGCTACCTATCTACCTGTGGACTGTTGTGTCAGGGTGTAGCTACCTGTCTACATGTGGACTGTTGTGTCAGGGTATAGCTACCTGTCTATCTATGGACTGTTGTGTCAGGGCGTAGCTACCTGTCTACCTATGAACTGTTGTGTCAGGGCGTAGCTACCTGTCTACCTGTGGACTGTTGTGTCAGGGTGTAGCTACCTATCTATCTGTGGACTGTTGTGTCAGAGTGTAGCTACCTGTCTACCTGTGGACTGTTGTGTCAGAGTGTAGCTACCTTTCTACCTGTGGACTGTTGTGTCAGGGTGTAGCTACCTGTCTACCTGTGGACTGTTGTGTCAGAATGTAGCTACCTGTCTACCTGTGGACTGTTGTGTCTAGGGTGTAGCTACCTGTCTACCTGTGGACTGTTGTGTCAGGGTGTAGCTACCTGTCTACCTGTGGACTGTTGTGTCAGGGTGTAGCTACCTGTCTACATGTGGACTGTTGTGTCAGAGTGTAGCTACCTGTCTACATATGGACTGTTGTGTCAGGGTGTAGCTACCTGTCTACCTATGGACTGTTGTGTCAGGGTGTAGCTACCTGTCTACCTATGGACTGTTGTGTCAGGGTGTAGCTACCTGTCTATCCTATGGACTGTTGTGTCAGGACGTAGCCATCTGTCTACCTATGGACTGTTGTGTCAGGGCGTAGCTACCTGTCTACCTGTAGACTGTTGTGTCAGAGTGTAGCTACCTATCTACCTGTGGACTGTTGTGTCAGAGTGTAGCTACCTGTCTACCTGTGGACTATTGTGTTAGGGCGTAGCTACCTGTCTACCTGTGGACTGTTGTGTCAGAATGTAGCTACCTGTCTACCTGTGGACTGTTGTGTCAGGGTGTAGCTACCTATCTACCTGTGGACTGTTGTGTCAGAGTGTAGCTACCTGTCTACCTGTGGACTGTTGTGTCAGGGTGTAGCTACCTGTCTACCTGTGGTCTGTTGTGTCAAGAGTGTAGCTACCTGTCTACCTGTTGATTGTTGTGTCAGGGTGTAGCTACCTATCTTCCTGTGGACTGTTTTGTCAGGGTGTAGCTACCTGTCTTCCTGTGGACTGTTGTGTCAAGGGTGTAGCTACCTGCCTACCTGTGGACTGTTGTCAGGGTGTAGCTACCTATCTACCTGTGGACTGTTGTGTCAGGGTGTCCCTATCTGTCTACATGTGGACTGTTGTGTCAAGGGTGTAGCTACCTGTCTACCTGTGGACTGTTGTGTCAGGGTGTAGCTACCTATCTACCTGTGGACTGTTGTGTCAGGGTGTAGCTACCTGTCTACATGTGGACTGTTGTGTCAGAATGTAGCTACCTGTCTACCTGTGGACTGTTGTGTCAAGGGTGTAGCTACCTGTCTACCTGTGGACTGTTGTGTCAGGGTATAGCTACCTATCTACCTGTGGACTGTTGTGTCAGGGTGTAGCTACCTGTCTACATGTGGACTGTTGTGTCAGGGTGTAGCTACCTGCCTATCTATGGACTGTTGTGTCAGGGCGTAGCTACCTGTCTAACTATGGACTGTTGTGTCAGGGCGTAGCTACCTGTCTACCTGTGGACTGTTGTGTCAGGGTGTAGCTACCTATCTACCTGTGGACTGTTGTGTTAGAGTGTAGCTACCTGTCTACCTGTGGACTGTTGTGTCAGAGTGTAGCTACCTGTCTGCCTGTGGACTGTTGTGTCAGGGTGTAGCTATCTGTCTACCAGTGGACTGTTGTGTCAGAATGTAGCTACCTGTCTACCTATGGACTGTTGTGTCAGGGTGTAGCTACCTGTCTACCTATGGACTGTTGTGTCAGGGTGTAGCTACCTGTCTACCTATGGACTGTTGTGTCAGGGTATAGCTACCTGTCTACCTATGGACTGTTGTGTCAGGGCGTAGCTACCTGTCTACCTATGGACTGTTGTGTCAGGGCGTAGCTACCTGTCTACCTGTGGACTGTTGTGTCAGGGTGTAGCTACCTGTCTACCTATGGACTGTTGTGTCAGAGTGTAGCTACCTGTCTACCTGTGGACTGTTGTGTCAAGGGTGTAGCTACATGTCTACCTGTGGACTGTTTTGTCAGGGTGTAGCTACCTGTCTACCTGTGGACTGTTGTGTCAGAATGCAGCTACCTGTCTACCTGTGGACTGTTGTGTCAAGGGTGTAGCTACCTGTCTACCTGTGGACTCTTGTGTCAGGGGTTAACTACCTATCTACCTGTGGACTGTTGTGTCAGGGTGTAGCTGTCTACATGTGGACTGTTGTGTCAAGGGTGTAGCTACCTGTCTACCTGTGGACTGTTGTGTCAGGGTGTAGCTACCTATCTACCTGTGGACTGTTGTGTCAGGGTGTAGCTACCTGTCTACCGTGGACTGTTGTGTCAAGGGTGTAGCTACCTGTCTACCTGTGGACTGTTGTGTCAGGGTGTAGCTACCTATCTACCTGTGAACTGTTGTGTCAGTGTGTAGCTATCTGTCTACATGTGGACTGTTGTGTCAAGGGTGTAGCTACCTGTCTACTTGTGGACTGTTGTGCCAGGGTGTAGCTACCTATCTACCTGTGGACTGTTGTGTCAGGGTGTAGCTACCTGTCTACATGTGGACTGTTGTGTCAGGGTATAGCTACCTGTCTATCTATGGACTGTTGTGTCAGGGCGTAGCTACCTGTCTACCTATGAACTGTTGTGTCAGGGCGTAGCTACCTGTCTACCTGTGGACTGTTGTGTCAGGGTGTAGCTACCTATCTATCTGTGGACTGTTGTGTCAGAGTGTAGCTACCTGTCTACCTGTGGACTGTTGTGTCAGAGTGTAGCTACCTGTCTACCTGTGGACTGTTGTGTCAGGGTGTAGCTACCTGTCTACCTGTGGACTGTTGTGTCAGAATGTAGCTACCTGTCTACCTGTGGACTGTTGTGTCTAGGGTGTAGCTACCTGTCTACCTGTGGACTGTTGTGTCAGGGTGTAGCTACCTGTCTACCTGTGGACTGTTGTCAGGGTGTAGCTACCTGTCTACATGTGGACTGTTGTGTCAGAGTGTAGCTACCTGTCTACATATGGACTGTTGTGTCAGGGTGTAGCTACCTGTCTACCTATGGACTGTTGTGTCAGGGTGTAGCTACCTGTCTACCTATGGACTGTTGTGTCAGGGTGTAGCTACCTGTCTACCTATGGACTGTTGTGTCAGGGCGTAGCCATCTGTCTACCTATGGACTGTTGTGTCAGGGCGTAGCTACCTGTCTACCTGTAGACTGTTGTGTCAGAGTGTAGCTACCTATCTACCTGTGGACTGTTGTGTCAGAGTGTAGCTACCTGTCTACCTGTGGACTATTGTGTCAGGGCGTAGCTACCTGTCTACCTGTGGACTGTTGTGTCAGAATGTAGCTACCTGTCTACCTGTGGACTGTTGTGTCAGGGTGTAGCTACCTATCTACCTGTGGACTGTTGTGTCAGAGTGTAGCTACCTGTCTACCTGTGGACTGTTGTGTCAGGGTGTAGCTACCTGTCTACCTGTGGTCTGTTGTGTCAAGAGTGTAGCTACCTGTCTACCTGTTGATTGTTGTGTCAGGGTGTAGCTACCTATCTTCCTGTGGACTGTTTTGTCAGGGTGTAGCTACCTGTCTTCCTGTGGACTGTTGTGTCAAGGGTGTAGCTACCTGCCTACCTGTGGACTGTTGTCAGGGTGTAGCTACCTATCTACCTGTGGACTGTTGTGTCAGGGTGTCCCTATCTGTCTACATGTGGACTGTTGTGTCAAGGGTGTAGCTACCTGTCTACCTGTGGACTGTTGTGTCAGGGTGTAGCTACCTATCTACCTGTGGACTGTTGTGTCAGGGTGTAGCTACCTGTCTACATGTGGACTGTTGTGTCAGAATGTAGCTACCTGTCTACCTGTGGACTGTTGTGTCAAGGGTGTAGCTACCTGTCTACCTGTGGACTGTTGTGTCAGGGTATAGCTACCTATCTACCTGTGGACTGTTGTGTCAGGGTGTAGCTACCTGTCTACATGTGGACTGTTGTGTCAGGGTGTAGCTACCTGCCTATCTATGGACTGTTGTGTCAGGGCGTAGCTACCTGTCTAACTATGGACTGTTGTGTCAGGGCGTAGCTACCTGTCTACCTGTGGACTGTTGTGTCAGGGTGTAGCTACCTATCTACCTGTGGACTGTTGTGTTAGAGTGTAGCTACCTGTCTACCTGTGGACTGTTGTGTCAGAGTGTAGCTACCTGTCTGCCTGTGGACTGTTGTGTCAGGGTGTAGCTATCTGTCTACCAGTGGACTGTTGTGTCAGAATGTAGCTACCTGTCTACCTATGGACTGTTGTGTCAGGGTGTAGCTACCTGTCTACCTATGGACTGTTGTGTCAGGGTGTAGCTACCTGTCTACCTATGGACTGTTGTGTCAGGGTATAGCTACCTGTCTACCTATGGACTGTTGTGTCAGGGCGTAGCTACCTGTCTACCTATGGACTGTTGTGTCAGGGCGTAGCTACCTGTCTACCTGTGGACTGTTGTGTCAGGGTGTAGCTACCTGTCTACCTGTGGACTGTTGTGTCAGAGTGTAGCTACCTGTCTACCTGTGGACTGTTGTGTCAAGGGTGTAGCTACATGTCTACCTGTGGACTGTTTTGTCAGGGTGTAGCTACCTGTCTACCTGTGGACTGTTGTGTCAGAATGCAGTTACCTGTCTACCTGTGGACTGTTGTGTCAAGGGTGTAGCTACCTGTCTACCTGTGGACTGTTGTGTCAGGGGGTAACTACCTATCTACCTGTGGACTGTTGTGTCAGGGTGTAGCTGTCTACATGTGGACTGTTGTGTCAAGGGTGTAGCTACCTGTCTACCTGTGGACTGTTGTGTCAGGGTGTAGCTACCTATCTACCTGTGGACTGTTGTGTTAGGGTGTAGCTACCTGTCTACCTGTGGACTGTTGTGTCAAGGGTGTAGCTACCTGTCTACCTGTGGACTGTTGTGTCAGGGTGTAGCTACCTATCTACCTGTGGACTGTTGTGTCAGGGTGTAGCTATCTGTCTACATGTGGACTGTTGTGTCAAGGGTGTAGCTACCTGTCTACTTGTGGACTGTTGTGCCAAGGGTGTAGCTACCTATCTACCTGTGGACTGTTGTGTCAGGGTGTAGCTACCTGTCTACATGTGGACTGTTGTGTCAGGGTGTAGCTACATGTCTATCTATGGACTGTTGTGTCAGGGCGTAGGTACCTGTCTACCTGTGAACTGTTGTGTCAGGGCGTAGCTACCTGTCTACCTGTGGACTGTTGTTTCAGGGTGTAGCTACCTGTCTACCTGTGGACTGTTGTGTCAGGGTGTAGCTACCTGTCTACATGTGGACTGTTGTGTCAGGGTGTAGCTACATGTCTATCTATGGACTGTTGTGTCAGGGCGTAGGTACCTGTCTACCTGTGAACTGTTGTGTCAGGGCGTAGCTACCTGTCTACCTGTGGACTGTTGTGTCAGAGTGAAGCTACCTGTCTACCTGTGGACTGTTGTGTCAGGGTGTAGCTACCTGTCTACCTGTGGACTGTTGTGTCAGGGTCTAGCTACCTGTCTACATGTGGACTGTTGTGTCAGGGTGTAGCTACATGTCTATCTATGGACTGTTGTGTCAGGGCGTAGGTACCTGTCTACCTGTGAACTGTTGTGTCAGAGTGTAGCTACCTGTCTACCTGTGGACTGTTGTGTCAGAGTGTAGCTACCTGTCTACCTGTGGACTGTTGTTTCAGGGTGTAGCTACCTGTCTACCTGTGGACTGTTGTGTCAGAATGTAGCTACCTGTCTACCTGTGGTCTGTTGTGTCAAGGGTGTAGCTACCTGTCTACCTTTGGACTGTTGTGTCAGGGTGTAGCTACCTATCTACCTGTGGACTGTTGTGTCAGGGTGTAGCTATCTGTCTACATGTGGACTGTTGTGTCAAGGGTGTGGCTACCTGTCTACCTGTGGACTGTTGTGTCAGGGTGTAGCTTCCTATCTACCTGTGGAATGTTGTATCAGGGTGTAGCTACCTATCTACCTGTGGACTGTTGTGTCAGGGTGTAGCTACCTGTCTACCTGTGGACTGTTGTGTCAAGGGTGTAGCTACCTGTCTACCTGTGGACTGTTGTGTCAGGGTGTAGCTACCTATCTACCTGTGGACTGTTGTGTCAGGGTGTAGCTATCTGTCTACATGTGGACTGTTGTGTGAAGGGTGTAGCTATCTGTCTACATGTGGACTGTTGTGTCAGGGTGTAGCTACCTATCTACCTGTGGACTGTTGTTTCAGGGTGTAACTACCTATCTACCTGTGGACTGTTGTGTCAGGGTGTAGCTACCTGTCTACCTGTGGACTGTTGTGTCAAGGATGTAGCTACCTGTCTACCTGTGGACTGTTGTGTCAGGGTGTAGCTACCTATCTACCTGTGGACTGTTGTGTCAGGGTGTAGCTACCTGTCTACATGTGGACTGTTGTGTCAGAATATAGCTACCTGTCTACCTCTGGACTGTGGTGACAGGGTGTAGCTACCTGTCTACCTGTTGACTGTTGAGTCATAGTGTAGCGACCTGTCTACCTGTGGACTGTTGTGTCAGAGTGTAGCGACCTGTCTACCTGTGGACTGTTGTGTCAGAGTGTAGCGACCTGTCTACCTGTGGACTGTTGTTTAAGTGAGCTAGCATTATAGAAATCCAACTAAGCATGTTAGTCTAGTACAAAGCAGACACCAACATCGTTTCATTGAAATCAAATATGTGACTTGTTCTCACCATGATATACCTGATAAATTGCTCATTAGGCATTAAACAACAATGACTCAAAAGAGGGCACATATCATGTTGGAGTGGACCAGACATGATGTGTATGGTGAGGAGGTTGGAGTTTTAATAGTGGATCAGACAGTTTGGTGAGCGCCGGAATCGACATGGAGGTGAGAAGTTTCTGAAACTGCCAAGAAAGCAAACAAAAAATATAATAAACAAAACATTTGGCTTCAAAGCATACCATATAAAATAAAGCTTGAATAAACTGTAAAATGTTTGTTTCTTTCATGCGTTTTCTTAATTTTCCGCCATAATAATGGTGGAGGAGGCAAGAACAAATAGTCCCCCTTACCCCAGAACCTAAGCCTCTGAAATTACAAATAAAGCCAAGGCAATATCCTACGCCCCCCCCCCCCCCTAAAGCTGTCTCATCAAATATTTAAAATATACCCCGAAAACCACTAAACATCAGTTTGTCTCATCACCTGTTAATGATAACTACAAACTTAATTAACTATTTTACCATATAACTATATCTGTGGAATGGTAGTTTCCTTTCCTCTTTGTCATAATTTCAAAATATTGCGCCAAAATAAAATCCGGAGAAGTGTTTGGAACTTTTCTGACCCTATGGTTGAAGTAATACATTTAGAATTAAGTGGTCGTAACGGTCCGTTGATTTTAAATCGTTGGTATATCTACTTCCGTCAACGAAGGGTACTATGCGAAAAATTGGGCAATAAATGTGTGAAAATTTTAAATTCTGGAGAACTGATTTATCGCATGCACAAAACAATAACAGGGGCGAAGAGATGCGTCTTTTAGAAATGGATACATATCCTAGTTTGAATGGACATAATGGAAATAAGGTGCAATAAATGTACTCGAAGCGAGCAGGTGTACGATTTTTAAACTTGCGGAGTTTCTTACCTTGTGGATGATTAGTATATATAGGGCCAACACATGCAAACTGTTGTTAGCATAAGATTGCATGAATATTGACACGAACAAGTTAAAATAAGGAAAACGAGATGAAATAAAAAAGAAATAAAGAAATTTTATTGACAATAAATATGTTAACAGTTAGTAATTCCGTGTCACGAGCGCCTGTGGTCCTCTGAAGGAGTTAATAAAACGGTCTTCTGTAGGAGTTAACAAAAATGTCTTCTGTAGGAGTTAACAAAACGGTCTTATGTAAGAGTTAACAAAATGCTCTTTGGTAGGAGTTAACAAAATGGTCTTCTGTAGGAATTAAAAAAACAGTCCTCTGTAGGAGTTAACAAGGCGGTCTTTTGTAAGAGTTACCAAGATTGTCTTCTGTAGGAGTTAACAAAGCGCACTTATGTAGGAGTTAACAAAACGGTCTTTTGTAAGTTAACAAAACGGTCTTCTGTAGGAGTTAACAAAACGATCTTCTGTAAGAGTTAACAAAACGGTCTTCTGTAGGAGTTAACAAAATGCTCTTTGGTAGGAATTAACAAAACGATCTTCTATAGCAGTTAAAAAACCAGTCCTCTGTAGGAGTTAACAAAACGCTCTTTTATAAGAGTTACCAAAACGGTCTTCTGTAGGAGTTAACAAAACGGTCTTTTGTAAGAGTTATCAAAATGGTCTTCTGTAGGAGTTAACAATATGGTCTCCAGTAGGATTAACAAAACGGACTTTTGCAGGAGTTAGCAAAATGGTCTTCTGTAGGATTTAACGAAACGGTCTGCTGTAGGAGTTAACAAAACGGTCTTCAGTAGGAGTTAACAAAATGGTCCTTAGTAGTGTGAAATACTGTAAATTTGGAAATTATTGCGTTCATTTATAATTGCGATCTTCGAAAATCTTCACAGATTGCGATTTTTATTATTGCGAAGCATGAAGTTCACCAGTACAAATGGATACTTATGATTCCGAAATGCGAGGCTTAATCATTGCGATTTCACATCAGTCACATGTTTCGCAATAATTAAAACATCGCAGTAATTTCTGAATTTACAGTAGTTAATGTATTGGAGGTACAAGACAAAACGAATTAGCAATTGCTTAGCCCTGCCATGGCGAGAACAAGTTAGATTCAATGCAATGATGATGATTATGATAATGTCAGCTTTGTACTAGATCAGTGCACTAACTTGGATCTTTCTAGTGCTAGCTCACCGAAAGAAGAGTCCGCAGAATATACATGTCATTCCTCTCTGACACATTATCCTGATGTTAGGCCAACCAGTCTTTTGTCTTTAACTTGAATGGTGCGTGCTACTTGGAGAGTCAAGAAGGCTAGCACGCTAATCATTAGAACACCGATACGCTACCAATAAAAGGGAATGGCTTTTCAAATGCAATTCAATCTTCATTGTTGTTACAAAACCTTGATCAAGAGTCTAATCATAATATTGAACACGCAGACAAATTAGACACACCAATGTAAGAATGTAAACACTAGAGGCTCAGTGGGCTGAGCTTGTGTCGCTCACCATTCATTCTGCTTTGACGAAACTTAATACAGAACCTTCCATATGTGCTTCCCACCAAGTTTCCTTTCATTTGGCTAAACAATTACAGAGAAGAAGATTCTTAGAAATCGACCAATCAGAAACAAGAATGGCCTGTGGCGGACATGTTTATGAACTCATGGGAACTAAATGTGCAATCTGCATAGATGACCTTCCAAGGATGCTCCTTACCAAGTTTTGATTCATTTCGCAAAGCAGATTCAGAGAAGAATATGTTTTACATATCAACCAATCAGAAACAAGAATTGCTTGTGGCGGCCATGTTTTTTTAATGGATTGGAACTAAATTAGCAATCGTCATAGCGGACTTTCCAAGGATACACCCTACCAAGTTTTGACTCATTTGGCCAAGCCGTTTCAGAGGAGACGATTTTTAGTAATCAACCAATGAGAAACAACAATTGCCTGTGGCGGCCATGTTTGTTAACGGATCGTGAATAAATGAGCACTCTTAATAGATGACCTTCCAAGGATGCTTCCTACCAAATCTCGATTCATTTGGCCAATCGATTACAGAGGAGAATATTCTTTAGAAATCAACCAATCAGAAACAAGAATTGCCTGTGGAGGCCATGTTTGTTAACGGATCGGAACGAAATGAGCAATCTTCATAGCGGACCTGCAATACATGTAGATGCTTCCTACCAAGTTTCGGTTCATTTGGCAAAGCGGTTGCAGAGGAGAAGATTTTTAAAAATCGGCCAATCAGAATCAAGAATTGCCTATGGCGGCCATGTTTGCTAACGGATCGGAACTAAATGAGCAATCTTTACAGAGGATCTTCCAAGGAGACTCCCTACCAAGTTCCGATTCATTTGGCCAAGCGGTTTCAGAGGAGAATATTTTTTTTAGAAATTAAGCAATCAGAAACAAGAATTGCCTGTGGCGGCCATATTTGTTAATGAATCGGAACTAAATGAGCACTCTTTATAGAGGACCTTCCAAGGATGCTTCCTACCAAGTTTCGATTCATTTTGCAAAGCGTTTTAGAGGAGACAATATTTTAGAAATCAACCAATCAGAAACAATAATTGTCTATGGCGGCAATGCTTGTTAACGGATCGGAAGTAAATGACAATCTTTATAGATGACCTTTCAAGGATGCTTCCTACCAAATTTCTATTCATTTGGCAAATCTGTTTTAGAGGAGACGATATTTTAGAAATCAGCCAATCAGAAACAAGAATTGCCTGTGGCGGCCATGTTTGTTAGCAGATCGGTACTAAATGAGCAATCGTTAGAGAGGATCTTCCATAGATGCTTCCTACCAAGTTTCACTTTATTTGGATGAGAGGTTTCAGAAAAGAAGATTAAAATGTGAAAAGTTAACGAACAACAGACGATGGACGACGGATGCCAAGTGATGACAAAAGCTCACATGGCCTTTGACAAGGTGAGCTAAAAAAAACATTGACGTACAGGACAAAATTCCTACAATTAAAATTAATCTATATCGTAAATCTTAAGATGTCTCATGTTAAGAATTGTTGGTCATGTATTGTGTGTGTTAGGGGTATCGATTTTGTTTCTTTCTACGATTTTGATATTTGATTTTAGAATTTTTCCGACGGTGTGGTATCTTGTGTTTTGTTTTTTCTTCTTTTTATTCTAATATTCAGAACAGAACAGCAGAATTGTTTTAATAATACAAGAGAAGTCCCACCTTTTCTATCTTAAAACGTTTCAGATCGAGGACATTTTAATAGTACATAGCAATGGATATGTTTTAACTGACGCTACTTTAAATGACTTGTATAGTTAATATGATCCATTGGTGGTTTAAAGGTCGCGTGATACGATCAAAACTGAGGACCCACTTACATTTAAATCTGATATATACCTTTTTATTACAATAGCTTTCAAATATTTTGCATGCAATTAAAAATATATATCATTTTAAAGATCTGCTATCATATTGCATACCTTCTTGGGTATATACAAATATTATTCACCTTACAATGAAGCTTTGAAAAACAACATAGTTACGCTACGTTGGTCGAACTTTAATTCTTAATTAAAGACAACTGCTATTTCGTTGAACCGTCGGTGCCTTATTATACGTTTTGTATTTAAAATCTGTACATTTACATTATGCACTTTATAGATTTAATTATGGAACATATCTACATGCGTATGAATCCAGTAGGAAAACGAAGCAGTGATTTATATTTTTTTCTCCAGATTTATGTATAGGCACGTGCCTACTTGAACCTAATTTATATATATAATAACGTAGCTACGCCCCTGAAAGCATTCATGTTACAGGTCAAACAAGACCACCCAAGGATCATTCATGTACATCTTCATTCTAATTTAGGTGAAATGTCATTTTAGCTATTTTTCATAGTACCTTATTAAACTATTTCAAGGCGAAGTTGATCTTAAATGTCCAGTTACATGTATTTCCAAACAACAGTTTGATTAAATGAGCACTCAATAAGGGTAATAACAAAATTACCGAACTCCGAACAATCTTACAAAGGGAAAGTCAAAACTCATAATTATATAAACAGACAAAATCAGTCAACAACCGGAAAACTGTGAAAACCGTAATGACCCTGACTTGGTACAGGCATTTCTAAAGAAATGGTGGGTTGAATCAGATTTTAAGGCGCCAAACCTCCCGCTCTCATTACGGTTCAAAGGTTCCGGAGAATTCAATAAAATTTTAAACATCTGCTCATCATTACCTGTGATGAACTTGTAAGCAAAATTAAAGGTATATTCATATATATGCAAGGTGCAAATCTATTTTAATGACGGATTTAGCAAACATGCTAGAAAATAGCAGTATTGGTGCAAATATTTCGTCAAAATTGATAAATTGTCTTTTATTTGCGGACGATGTTTTCCTCATAGCCGAATCACCCGAAGAGTTACAGGAGCTTTTAAATATTTCGAACGCTTTTGCCAACAAATGGAACCTAAAATTCAACCCTAAAAAGTCTAAAATTTTAATAACAGGTTAAAAAATTAACAAGGAAGGTACCTGGAAATTAGGAAATGAACCAATCGAAGAAACGGGCGAGTACAAATATCTGGGTTATTTCATTAATAGATCCTTAAAATCTAACTTCCACGTGAATAGTTTTCTTAAGGAAAAAGTAGATAAGCAGCTGAATTGTCTTATCCGTCTACTTGGTGAACATAGTGATTTCAATCGCATAAATTTTGGTGAATCACTTTGGAATTCGGTTATGGGGCCATCCTTAACCCATGCTTGTGCTGTTTGGATGCCTCTTTCCGAAACGTGTAAACAAGCGCTAGAATCCTGGCAATATCAGGCAGTTAAAATCGTTATAAAAACTAGAATGAATATACCAAAAGCTGCCCTGTTACTAGAACTGGGGTGGGAACCTATTCTCGACTTTATTAATAGACAGAAGGTCTCGTATTATAAAAGGTTCTTAGAACTTCCCGATAATAGACTATGCAAATCCGTATTTAATGAAATGGTTAGAAAAGGTGACAGCTTTTGGAATTACAAGGAACATGTTTCTAGTTTAATAAACCAGCCTGACGTAAATTTTGGTATAAACATTAAGGAATTTAACAAGTTATATGGATCTCAGGCCAGAGACAAGTTACTAATGGAAGTCTCCTCTAAAAGTAGCCTTGATTTCTGTCAACAGTGTTTTGTTAGTTTAGGCAAACAAAACTACTTAAATAACCATAATGATTTGTATGCCTCCCGTCTGAAACTACTGTCAAGAACCAACACCATACCCCTTCAGAAATATCTGTTCGGGATGCACCTAAGTGCACACAGTAAATGCCTTTTATGCAATAACGGTGAAGATGAAGATCTCGCACATTTTTTGCTAAATTGCCCTGTCCTGTCTAGTGTTCGCGATGAATATTTTAATATTGTTTCTAAACAGTCTAGTGATTATTATATTGGTGTAGACTTTATGGAACAGTCACCTAGTGCCAAATTACAGTTTATTGTTGGTGATATTGGATATGCTTTTAATAATGATATTGAAATATTTTATGATTTTATCGGTAAAATGTATATTGAAACATGTTTTAGATTACGAAGTGAAGTATTGAGTGTTACTGTTTAAAATATTTTAAGTATAATTATAAATGATGTTTTATGGAGAGTGTATGGACAGTTTATAACGTGTGTGTATATATGGCAGATGTCTTATCATATTTTTGTTGCATGTGCTTTTATCAAAATAAATGTACATTTTAATAACTGTAGTTAGACGCGCCACCGACACCCCTGCGGTTGGCGCCCCCGATGTAAAGGGGTAGTTTCATAATAAATATATATATATATATATATATATATATATATATATATATATATATATATATATATATAGGTGTTTTATCTGTTCAACTTGAGATTTCTGGATGAGTTTGCAGGGGAAAAATCACAGATAGTATTAGCCAAGTTGCATATTCATTTTACTCCTATAACAAAATGTATGACAAATATATATGCAGGGCTTGCCTAAGGAGGTGTGGACTTCAAATAATTTTTTTTTTATCATTTTGACAATTGCGTGTTGGTGTCTTTGACCGCTTTAATCTCGAAAATCATAAGAGCTCAGTTAAATATGTTTCCAGATGCATTCAGGAAATTCCATATGGAATCTAGAGACAAATTTTGGCTTTGTTGGCCCCATGTTGACCCCTTATATCTTTCAAATTGCAAAAGCCATTAAATATGTTGGACAATGCATAAAGAGAATTGTATCAGGACATTAAGAAAAAAATCATGAAATTTGGTTTAAAAATAAATACTGAGTTCCCTATAAAAACAGACGACACCCTTTATGATCACCTTAGGCCTCATGTTCTTTCGTGGATATCTGATCAAAAAAACAAATCACACAGTTTTTAATGAGAGAGCACATTCCAATGAACATCACTGCTAAGCTTGGATCCAATTGACCAAGTGGTTTTGGAGAAGATTAAAATGTGAAAAGTGTACAGATCACGGATACAAATGTTGACAATAACTCATACGACCATTTGGGTCAGATGAGTTAAAGGGAAAAGAAAAAAAAAGAACATATTATGGCTGGTCATCCAGTACTGTCCAAGTGCCGTCCCTTCGTATTATGTATTCTTAAATGGAACAGCCCTACCAGTATGTGTTCTAATGTGATTCTGTAAGTTAGAAATATGACTTCATCACATATATCACATTTATAAGGTTTATCACATCCGTCTTTCCTATCATAGTTTTGAAATATATCACTGGTTGTTAAATGTTTACCAAAAACATCAAAAGACTGCAACTCATCTCCAGTAGGTGATCTCCTATTATTTAAAATATATCCTTCACAACATTTGAAGAAGTTTTCAGTTCTTTTTGTTTTGCACTGATCTACAATTTGATGTTCTGTAGAGCTAGTTGTATCATGTGATTGTTTCTTGCAGTCTATTAAGTCATACATTGTTCTCCCTCCAAATATTTCTGCAACATAATTCTAAATTTTAATGAAAAAATAAAAAAAAACTAGAGGCTCACTCACCTAGTAAAGAAGTTGTATTGAGTCATTGCGTATATCGTATATTTAGATATGTCTAGAAGAAAAATCGTAAATATTTACACGTTATTTTGTTGTCGCTAGCATTATACAACAGTCAGCAGCAAGGATAATTTCTTTTGCCAAATATCCTGAAATGTTCTATTAGTTTTGTTACTGGTAGCACAGGGGCTTGCTACGAATTATTTTTATCCCTCGACTGATACTTCTAAGAAAACCACAAGGGAGGAAGGAATCTCCTATGTCAAATTTGCATACCCTCTTTTTCAAAATAGTTTTATATTTGTGTTTTGACCTGATTCGCCATAATATTGGTATCACTTTGAAGCATAATAAATTTCTATTTCTACTCCTTTTTGTCATCATCTTTACCTATCTGCAACTTTTAAGCAATGTTTCACAGGATTTGCAGGCAATGAAACCTCCGCCCATACTGCTTACAGATGAGCGCTGTACCAAATTCATACATGCGATTTGATTGGTCATTGATTTTAATGCTCAATAGCGGTGCGCTCCACAACAGAATGATTGTGAATATTATCGCCATTCTCAGGAGCTGCTATAACTTTCTTTGTCGTATTTATATTTGTGTATTCGTCTTTGCTAGTTAGAATCAATACGCAACAACTACAATAAGTGTGTGTAAAAAGACCAGAAGCACACATTTCTAGGGTTACTATTCCACGTTTGTTTTCTAATTGTAACAACCATCGATCCAAGGGAGATAACCGTTTTAATTTGGGAAGAATATATCACACGTTTCGAATGGTCGCTATTATATAACTGGATAAGGCATATTATATTGTAACTGGTATGCTTCACTACCTAGGGTAATAGGAACTGTAATAGGTTCGTAATCACCTCTGTTAACTGTGTTAGTGGAGAACACCATTAACTCAGCTGTGGCTTACAATGTGATAGGTCCTGCTGTACTAAGGTAATAGGAACTGTAATAGGTTCGTAATCACCTCTGTTAACTGTGTTAGTGGAGAACTCCATTAACTCAGCTGTGGCTTACAATGTGATAGGTCCTGCTGTACTAAGGTAATAGGAACTGTAATAGGTTCGTAATCACCTCTGTTAACTGTGTTAGTGGAGAACACCATTAACTCAGCTGTGGCTTACAATGTGATAGGTCCTGCTGTACTAAGGTAATAGGAACTGTAATAGGTTCGTAATCACCTCTGCTAACTATGTTAGTGGAGATCTGCATTAACTCAGCTGGTAGTGCTGTGGCTAACAATGTGATAGGTCCTGGGATCCAATCCCATTGGAGACATTGCATTTTTCGGAGACTGTCGAAATATTTATAGTAGTATTGCAAATTAAGAAATCGTGTATTGTATATTGTACAATAAAACCCCCAGCAATGTTATTGTAAATGTGGCCTCTAATGTCAGGTACACGCCACTGTACTAATAAGCGAGTTTATGGTAATTTGACCCATTTTTGTGACAAGTGCACGGTTAATATCTTTAGCCTAACCATAATAAATTGGAAAATTACTTAAACTTGCTCTCAAACAAAACATTTACGATTTCCCACAACTTGGATCACCAAAAGATATACACTCATGCATTATTTTTGCAGATTTAATTTAATCTAGGAAATTTGTCTATATATGAAATATCACCTGCACCTTATCTGAAACAATCCGTCCATGCCAGAAAATACATCGGAATGCACCGGGGGTCAAATTTGAAATTTCCAGAAAAAAATTGAAAGGGCTTGTGACGATATTAGGATGGAGATACTGACAGAAAATTTCTTCGGAAGTCTAATCTCAACGAGATTAGTACATATCAGACCGGTATAGTCTTTACAATACAATACAATACAATACATATCAGACCGGTATAGTCTTTACAATACAATACAATACAATACATATCAGACCGGTATAGTCTTTACAATACAATACAATACAATACATATCAGACCGGTATAGTCTTTACAATACAATACAATACAATACATATCAGACCGGTATAGTCTTTACAATACAATACAATACAATACATATCAGACCGGTATAGTCTTTACAATACAATACAATACAATACATATCAGACCGGTATAGTCTTTACAATACAATACAATACAATACATATCAGACCGGTATAGTCTTTACAATACAATACAATACAATACATATCAGACCGGTATAGTCTTTCTTCTTTATCTCTGACTTTATTTGTATAAGTTGTGCTTATGTTTGCTTTGTATGTTCTCTGACTTGTACTACACTACACTACACTACACTACACTACACTACACTACAATAATATACAATACAATACAATACAATACAATACAATACAATACAATACAATACAATACAATAATATACAATACAATACAATACAATACAATACAATACAATACAATACAATACAATACAATACAATAATATACAATACAATAATATACAATAATATACAATACAATACAATACAATATAATACAATACAATACAATACAATACAATACAATACAATACAATAATATACAATACAATACAATACAATAATATACAATGCAATACAATACAATGCAATACAATACAATGCAATACAATACAATACAATACAATACAATACAACAATATACAATACAATACAATACAATACAATACAATACAATACAATACAATACAATACAATACAATACAATACAATAATATACAATACAATACAATACAATACAATACAATAATATACAATACAATACAATACAATACAATACAATACAATACAATACAATACAATACAATACAATACAATACAATACAATAATATACAATACAATACAATAAGTTTATTTAAAGTCGGAAAGAATCAAACAATAATAGCACAAGCTCTAGTGAGCTTTTTGAATCTGACATAAGAATATACATATACATACAATAAAACAAAACATGCACACAATATTTCTAAAAAGCACTGTCATATTTAAAAATTTAAAACCAAACTAAAATACGAAAGCAATTACAACACAGCAGTAGCATTAAAAGCACACACACACACACACACACATATATATATACACACACACACACACACAGACACACACACACACACACGGGTGGTTTGGGCGAAATTTTGGGTATATTTTATATGGGTTTGGGCGACATTTTTATTTGGGCGAAAAAAATCGTTTCGCCCTAAATTTCAAAGTCATTTAATAACAATTTACGTATGCTTAATAGCTTATAGAAAGCGGTTGGAAGTAGAGGGGATAGTAATCTAGTACATAATTTCTACTTAGCTGGATATTTTCAGCGGTTACTGAGATTTTTCAACTTAAAAGTCAAATCCTGTTATATTAGCCTTCATCAAAAGATGCTTGTTGTGGATATAGTTACACAAACGCAATTTTTATATTTCTTATTTGGATAATATATTTTGCTGAAAATGATACTACACGTAAATTGTGTTTTTTCCTAATTTTCTGTCGTACTACAAGCAGTGTAATTTTCTTTATCTATTTGTAAATACGATTATTCGTTTTTAACACGAAATATAACGTTTTTAGTAGAGGTATCAATTACACTTGAATTTGATTTGCTGTTTGACACATGACGTGGTCATTCTATATATGGCTATTGTAAATAATAACAACTAAAGCGTAAATACATACTTTAGTGACCTAGTTTAAGTTGCATACCATAGTAAAATATACATACAACCAATAGTATGCATTACGTAATCATGCTAATATTTTGTTTGACGATAAGACACAACAATAAATGTGCAGTCAGTGTAATTATTTATCAAGGCTATATTACAGTAATTTGACATTTATAGACATTCACGCAGAGTAAGCGATATGGGAATAATATTAACTTCGTCTTAACCCGACAATTGAGAGATTTCATAATAAAATATAAAATGGTTATTTAGCAAATATTTGTACTGAATATGATGTACATATTGCATGCATGAATTAGGAAATAACAACATATGTCATTAATCTATTTATCTGATTTTTGGAGTTGACCTTTACCCTTTACCTTAAGTGTTTTTACCTAATGTTTTGTTTTTGTTTTTTATGTTTTTAAAATATGGATCGTCCCTTTATTGGAATATCTCTCGGAATCTTGTAATTATTGTCTTTATAGTAAATAACACAACATTTCTTGAAACAATAGGCGGCGGAACCAGTGAGGTAGACACGTTGGGGTGGGCAATTACCAGAAGTAGGTAGCAACATTATGCCGAGAAAGAGAAGCGGAGGTAACTGTTTTTAAATGGAAAGCATAAAATTAGTACTAATAGGAAACATATATTGATCGTGTAGGCATTTTGGCATAAGCAAAGTATAGTCAGTTTACAAGACGAAAAACATGCTTGAGGATATAGCTAAACAATTACGAGCACTGACCTAAATCAAACTACTGGTATACACAAGTAGATTTAAAATTAGTAAATTTAATTAAATTAAACAACAAAATTGTATGAACATTGAAAAAGCAGGTGCGAAATATTATAAACCAACCAGTACATTCAATTCAAAAACCTTATTAATAAAATGACATTAGATAAACAAAGAGAAAACAAGACACATGTATAATGTATTATAATTTTATAATTTTAAACTTTCAAATGTAATCAACAACTATCAAATATATATACCAATTATTTCCGTCGTTGTCTTTTTTTCTTTCTTTTTTTGTATATCAAATAAATTTATATGCTTTAAATAAATTTCATATATATTTTATAAATTACAGTGGCTTTTAAGGTCCTTACAGTGGAAATTGGGTAACTCGAATAATTCAGCGCCCTCTATCCACTGCCGCTACTAGAGGTCTTCAATAACTTTAATTTATATTTGTACAAATCGTAGACTTCTTCAAAGTTAATTTGCAAATAAAAAAAAATATTATTCTTACAAAATGTATTAAGAAAAAACTAACAAAAAGAGAGAAAAAGAAAAAAATAAGTAAGAACATTAATATAGTTTTTTTGTTTTTGTTTGTTTGTTATTCATTTTTTTATAAATTTACACATTTTATAACAAGAATATAATATATATGAAATAACTATTTATTTTCATTTTCTTAACTTTCTTTTCTAAAAGTTATCGCTAAACCACTTATTCATCCGGAATTTTTCATGCTCGATACGTAATTGACTTTCCTTTTACAATCGCCCGAAAACGAATATTTCTGGTCTCGCCCAAATTTCCACTGTAAGGATCTTAAAAGCCACTGTAATTTATGAAATATATTTGAAATTTATCAAAAACATAAATTTATTTGATAGAAATCATAAAAATGCATTTTAATATCATTGTGTGCTTCTGGGCTCATCTGGACTCTTGTTCTTTGTTGTGGTCTCACTTTCGAGGTGCCGCTACATGTATTCTACTATAGCTGAATATTCACACGATCTCTCATTATTTTCAAGATCTACGGGATAAATTATGTTCCTCACCAACAAATTCACGAAAACTTCCTTACAACCGTGACGATATGTGCATAACTGCCACGATGAATAAACTGCGTCACCATGTATACAAATGCAATGACGTCTTGTTTACGTTTTTTTTACTCCGATTGACCTTTGAACCATAATGACGGCGGTAACGTGAAATTGGTAACCGATAATTATCGAATCCTACATGGAAAGTAACGAGTCACTAAAAGTAACACGATTGCGCTGCCCGATCGTCTGCTCTGGATTATTCCTAGAGCAAACTTAATCTTATATTTATATTCGCTTAATTGCATCAGGTACTGATAAAATACACAATTGCCCAAAATGTCTCAAAGAAAAACACTTTCAAAACCTTATGCATATGTCAGAAACCCAGTATGGATAGAAACTGCTGTTTGATTTTTTTGTTTTGTATATATGTCATACAGTAATACATAGAAAGTTGCAAAATGTTGTGTACATGAAAAATAATTGATGTTAAAAAAAGGAGGGATGGGCAATCAGAGGCACCATAGTACCTGTGATCTTGAAGAGTGTCTCAGATCCTATGCTATGTGCAACATTTACATACTCTATTATGTCTACTGGTGGTCACTAGTAAACCAAATTTCTATTTTCAGGCAAAGTTGGTAAATAATTATATGTACATAAGCATAAAGTTGTGCATATGTTTGCTCATCCAAGACCATGGATATTTAATTAGTGATTAGCTTCGCGAGCTTTCCAGGCAGTGCCTGTTTCATATTATCATAACATAAATAGAGGCTCAGTGGTCTTAGCCTGTGTCGCTGACCTTTCATTATGCTTTTAGGAAACTTGATACAGAGCCTTCCATAGGTGCTTCACACCAAGTTTCGGTTCATTTGGCCAAGCAGTTTCAGAGAAGAAGATTTTTAAAAATCAACCAACCAGAAACAAGAATTGCCTATGGCAGCCATGGTTGTTAACAGATCGGGATGAAATTAGCAGTCTTTATAGAGGACCTTCCATAGATGCTTCCTACCAAGTTTCAGTTCATTTGACTGAGGGGTTTCAGAGGAGAAGATTAAAATGTGAAAAGTTAACGGACGACAGACGCCAAGTGATGGCAAGGTGAGCTAAGCACTGCTTATAAATTAGTGCCGGGAATGTTTTATAGAATACATTTGTGTATGTTTATTTAAAATTATATATTTTTTTTGTTTTAGTATATTCTCTAAGGAAGATAGTTTATGGTGTTTAACGCCCCTTTCAACAATATTTCAGTTATATCGTGGCGGTCAGTTTTATTGGTGGAAGAAACAGGAGTACCCGGAGAAAACCACCGACCTGCCGCAAGTCACTGACAAATTTTATCACATAATGTTGTATCGAGCACACCTAAGGAAGAATTTTGTTATCGTAAGTGTAATTTTAGTCGTAAGATAATCTGTGAAAATGACTTAGGAATTGTCGTAGGATTAATCGTAAGTGGAAAAGTTAAGATTATACTTACGAATTTTTGTGAAAAGGGCTAACATAAAGCTACTCAAAGGGGCATTATCTGCCAAAATCGTAAATTTGTGTTACCCATAAAAACTATCAGATATGATTTATGCCTTAATAAAACGTGTTTCTGTAACTTATAAATGTTATGAAATGTACGCGCATCGGCGAAAAAAGGTGCAACTGCTCGTGTTTTGAGATCGATCAAGAAATGGATGCCATCTTATTAATTATCGGCATTGTTTACGGAGTTTGCCGAATCTTCATTAAATCAGTAAAACAATGCACTTATTTCTTATTTTCTGTGAATCTGCTTTTAGTCGGCGTTAATTACAGACAAAGAACAATGCAAGTTTGCAGTTAATAAGCGACAAAATACAAATTTTTCGTTTTTACCTGTCACTAGTAAGGTCAGTTGTATACGGAGAAAGCGTGGTCAACTGATTTGCTTGCAAGGAAATAACAAATCGATGGTAATGTTCGTTCTCAAAAGGGTAAAAGTGGTACGATAAGCTGTTTAATGTTAAATATTTACCTTTATTTTATCATTTTAAAGCTATTTACCAATTTCCAAAACATGTAATTTTCTTGGTCAAAATCGTAGCTAATGCCTCTTTAAGTTAAGATTTTCCTTAGAAAACACTTAAGTTAAGGTAACTCCGCTCCTTTTACTTAAGTGGTATGCATAATACTGCTTAAGCTAATAATTGCCTTTGCAAAATCTTAGTTTTAAATAGCTCCGCCAATCCCACTTAAGTAGTATGTATAAAGCTCCTTGAAATAAAAATACACTTAAGTTTTCACTTAATACTAAGGTACCTATTGAGGTATCTTAAATATGTAAAATGCAGCGACTTCGAACCAATTAACAACGAAATATTTTCAATATCGTTGATATTCATATTTAAATGAATATCCGATGGGTATATTGTTCCAAATATGTTCTATGGGGTCTAATTATTAATGAATTCATCTCTCAACAGAAAGTATACGTAACTTTTCCGGGGCAGTTTACTTGATTTATTGCGTCAAAAATATCAATATTCGTTGTTGGAACCATATATTTATGTCATATGTTTACCCCTTCTTACTACGCATATATGTAGAAAAAAAAAGGGGGAGGGGGGTAATAAAACATACAACTTTTCTTTGGCAACATGTAAGGAGGCTTCTTTAGGGCATATTGGGATAATGGCTATTGGCCCTATTAATTAATGGGATATTGGATATTTGTGTAAATAATCAATCACGGAGATATGGGGTATTCAAATTGAATTTTAGGGATATCTTAAATTATGTTATGCTTTTGATTACAGGGATATTGGTGTCAGTACTTCAGAGGATACGGGATATGTTTACCCCCTCTAAAAAAGCCTCGGTAATTGCCTCACCTTAAAGGGAGCTTGTGAATTATGAATTCCAGTGTCGAAAAACTATTGTTTCGTTTTGGGCGATTCTACAATTATATTTTTTTCTTAATATATAAGTTATCAATTACTTGTTTGTCTTTGGTTCCGACGATGTAAAGAAACCTCAGTTTTTGCAGTTGCACATATATTGTCCCATTTTTTGTGTATTTCTTAAATGTATCTTTTTACGGAATTCCCGGCATTTACTATGTTTGCAATTTCCTGTCATGCCCTATTTTTCCCCCCAAAAGTTATCGACGAGGAAAACTTTGCTTTCGAAATAACTTTTCTCTTCTCGTACTCCTCCAACAATACAACTTTGTCTCTATCTGTCCAATTTGGCTTCCGTTAAGACATTTTTTTTTATTTACAGTCACGAATAGTAACATTCAAACACACCCGACCTTGAATGTTTATCCGCACAAAGTAATAAAAGCGTGCATTATCTATGGGTACCTGTAAAGTGCGAAACGAAATAGAAACGAAACGAAACGAAACGAAATCAAACGAAACGAAGCGAAACGACGTTACATTTCGTTTCGTTTCTTTCGGTTTCGTTCCGTTTTGTTTGATTTCGTTCGGCTTCGTTTCGTTTCGTTTTGTTTCTATTTCGTTTCGCACTTTACAGGTACCCTCTTTTGACAGTGGTTTAGTAAAAAATGAAATCTTAGAACTAATTGTATTTAATTAAAAGTTCATCCCCAGTGTAGCATATTAAAAACTGGATCTTCATACCCCGCCACGTTTCACATATTTTCAGTCTTCAAACTGTCACAACTTTTGAACCAATTATCTCATCACACTGAAATTCGAACTTGATCTGTATTTTATGGTACCAAACAACAGTACAAAATTTGAAATCCGTTCTCAAGTTATATCTGGAAACCATTGGGGGCGGACAGAGGGGTGGACGGACACATACACATCAAACCAAACGAAGGGTATCACATAGTACCTCGCCACTTAGTGTGGAGGGGTATACTAAACCATCGGCTGAATTAGAAATATATGTTGATGAAAAATATGTCGGCGAAGACGAACGAACGGACGGATAAAAGGGAGAGTTGGCACGGTTTGGGGGAAATGGGAAAGAGGTAAAGATTTCGGGAAATGGGTAACATGTGGCAAATATTGAAGGATAAGGGAATTGAAAAGGCAAAAAGGAATTAGTGTAAACATATTTTATTAATCAATACATATGAATATAGTACAACAATTTAAATACAACAATAGTAATGACTATGAATTAATTAAGAGGATCCGAAAACAAGTTATTAAACTTATATAAATCCGTATCCCAAGTTTAATTAAATCTACTTCTAATAATCTCAGAAGTTAGATTACGTTGTAAGGGTCAGTGAAATGATAATTGTATTTACACCATAGGGGATGAATTGTGCAGGAAAATGAAAGGGGTTGGTGAATTGTGAATTACGGGGTAAATCGTTTACTACTTAAAATGAACTTTTGTACTGACAAGAAGATTTCTGTGTTCTGGTTAATTGTTAACTCATTAGATCCTACCAATAGAAGTTCAGTGGACAATGGAATAGGAAGGTTAAGGGCAAATATGTGGCATTGTCCAGGTATGTTATAGTGAGGACAGTTGAGAAGATAATGAGTAGGAGTCTCTATAGCACCACATGTACAATGCGGTGAATTTACAATAGTTTTCCGAAATATATCGGAATTAAGAGCACTACACCCCATACGTATTCTAGCGTGAACAATCTGTCCTAAACGGCTACCGACGTAAAACAATGTGGGTTTATCATGTATAATATTAAGGCTCAGTCGCGATTTGAATACATTAATAGAAGGACAGTTTTTTGTGCTATCCGGAAGAAGATTCCAAGACCGTACTGTCTGAGGTAAAAAATAATGTGCATATAAAGTGGTTCGAGCTCTGACAGGCGGAATTAACGTTGCATATCTTGTATTGTGATCGTGAATATTTCGGAGGGTGTTAGGGACAAGACTACTCAAATACCCCGGGGTTAAGCCATTATTCATTTTATAAAAATATGTCAATCTATGTTTTTCCCTTCTGTAATAAAAAAGGAATTGCTAAATGTAATTGAGAATTGAAAAAAATGGTCCAAATTGTAGGGAATTTGGAATGGGAATTGCTTAAAAATGTTGAAATTAGGAAATCTATATACGCCCGTATCACAAACACTCGATTCGTGAACCCCCTTTTCGAGAATGTCGCCTATATCAAGAAAAATCACATATTTTCTCTTCTGTTCAATAAAATTATGTTTATATGATATACTGCGCCGTATGCTAGGAAATATCATTTTTCAGACACTGCACAAAATCCACATTGATAGTGTGGTATTTTGTATCAAATAAGCATTATTTTATCGAACAGAAAAGAGGTAAAAAAAATATGTGATTTTTCTTCTTCTAGGCAAGCTTGTTAAAAGGTGGATCCCGTGGTGGAGTGCTTGTGGATCGGTATCCCCCTCCCCTCATTAAAGACGGTTTCTTCGCTTTACACCACCTGTTTATAAAGAGGAAAGTAGCTGTAGATATAGTTGCATTTAGATATAATAATTAACTTTTTTTTTTTTTAATTTATATATGTGATAAGTATTTAATATTATATATAATTATTTACTATATAATTGTGAGAAAATGCTAATATCAGATAGGGTGTGTCAGAAGCACCGTCCCTTGGTGTTTTTAGCAGGTTCACTACTTGTTAAGGAATATGCAACATATGTAGAGTTTCACACTGGATCTGAGATATAGGGGACAAACCAGAACATGATCCACTAAATAATAATAATTATATTTATATTTTTAGAAATATAAAAACCTTAAACTATGTCCTTTTTCTTTTGTGTGTATGCCTCATTTATCAATCATGAATGTTTGTATTGTTAATGATGCCTCATGTGGGCCCTATGATTAGGCAATACAATATATTCTATTATATTCTATTCTATTCTTACCGAACTGTAATCGTAAATTGCAGTTTCGTCCATGGCTACAACGTTAGCTGTGTTTCGGATTTCAAAGGTGTGTAAACGCTTCACTGCCTTGGGATTCAGAGCCAGAGGCTCCCAGGAGCCTGTAATCGCTCACCTGGATCAAGGTTGCTTTCAATAACAACGCAACTGCACCGTGGTGGCCATCTTGGTGGGAGAGCGCGACTGCCGGACACAATTTTGGAAGAGGACCATCCAATGACTATTCCATCAAAGTTTGGTTCTAATTGAGCTACTGGTTCCAGACAAGATGGTTTTTATGTGAATTTCCCATAGGGTCCTATGTTAAACTAAGTACAGCTGTGCAGCCATCTTGGTCAGAGGGTGGGACCACCAGATACAATTTTGGAAAAGAACCATTCAATGACTATTTTATCAAAATTTGGTTCCAATTGAGCAACTGGTTCCAGACAAGAAGATTTTTATGTGAATTTCCCATCGGTTCCTATGTTAAACTAAGTTCGGCTGTGGGGGTCATCTTGGTTGAAGGGCAGAACCGCCTGACATATTTTAGGAAGACAACCATCCAATGACTATTTCATCAACATTTAGTTCTTATTGAGCAAATGGTTTCAAACAAGAAGATTTTTATGGGAATTTCCCATAGGGTCCTATGTTAAATTAAGTTTGGCTGTGGCGGCCATCTTGGTCGGAGGTCTGAAATGCCAGACATAATTGTGGAAGGGGGCCACCCAAGGATCATTTCAGCAAAGTTTGGTTGAGATTGGCTCAGTAGTTACAGAGGAGAAGATTTTTTTTTTAGTTTCATCCCCCCTTTTTTCTATTTTTAGCTTAGTGGCCATCTTGGTTGGAAGTCAGGATCACCGGACCCATTTTTGGAAGAGAAACATCCAATGACTATTTCATCAAAATTTTGTTCTTATTGAGCAAATGGTTTCAGACAAGAAGATTTTTATGGGAATCTCCCATAGGGTCCTATGTTAAATTAAGTTCGGCTGTGGTGGCCATCTTGGTCGGAGTTCTAAAATGCTGGACACAATTTGGGAAGAAGACCACCCAAGAATCACTTCAGCAAAGCTTGGTTGAGATTGGCTCAGTTGTTTCAGAGGAGAAGATTTTTTTTAAATTTCATCCCCCCTTTTTTCTAATTTGCATAATCGGTCAAAATCGGCAAAAGTTCAAAGTTCATAAAAATCCTGTAACATATGTTAAAAAGCTCATCATTATGCTTATACAGTTCAAATTTGGGCACATTTTGGCTTAAAATAGAGCAGTTTTGGTCATTTGAAGAAATTTATATTTTTAGTAACGGCGGCCATCTTGGATACAGGACGGCGCTGACGGACACAATTTTGAAAGGGACCTACCCATGGACCACCACTGCCAGGTTTGGTTTAATTTGGTTCAGCGGTTTCAGAGGAGAAGATTTAAATGTGATCTTTTATCAAAATATGCCTAATTTGCATAATCGGTATATATCGGCTGAAAGAAAAATTTCACAGAAAAACCCGGAATATTTGTTAAACTACTCCTAGCCATGTAGCTGCAGTTAAAATTTGAGCTCATTTTGACTTATACTAAAGCTGCAATGGACAATTGAAGAAATTTCTATTTTTAATAACAGCAGCCATCTGGAATGGAGGGCGGGGCTGTCGGACACAATTTTGAAAGGGACCCACCCAGAGACCATCCCTGCCAGGTTTGGTTTAATTTGGTTCAGCGGTTTCAGAGGAGAAGAATTAAATGTGATCTTTTATCAAAATATGCCTAATTTGCATAATCGGTATATATCGGCTGAGAAAAAAATTTCACAGAAAAACCCGGAATATATGTTAAACTACTCCTTGCCATGTAGCTGCAGTAAACATTTGAGCTCATTTTGACTTACAATAAAGCAGCAATGGACAATTAAAATTTCATCCCCCATTTTTTTTATTTTTAGCTTGGCGGCCATCTTGGTTGGAAGTCGGGATCACCGGACACAATTTTGGAAGGGGGCAATCCAAGGACCATTCCATCAAAGTTTGGTTGCATTTGGCCCAGTGGTTTCTGAGGAGAAGATTGAAATGTGAAATGTTGACGGACGGACGACAGACGACGGACGAAAAGTGATGACAATAGCTCACATGGCCTAAAGGCCAGGCGACCGTTTCACTGAAGGTCGTAAGTCGTAAACGTAGACGTAAGTGTACTCTTAAGAGTTACGACCGTTTCACTAATAGTTAGGATTTACGACTTACGATAAAAAGTGATCGCAAAGTTAAGAGTGGTGGAAGGTACTCGCAAGTCGTAAATCGTAAACCTATTTTTGAAGAGAAGAATTGCTATCTATATATTTTTTTAATATGGACATTAATCAAATGAAGCAATCAACAAATATTAGATGCACGCAACATTGTTTATATTTCGAGAGCCATAACAAACCATTAAAACAGCTACACATTATTGTTTGTTTCAGTGTACTTTCTAACAGTTCTGCATTTACAATATCAACATATTTTATTAACGAGTGTATGTACCTAGATGAAATTTCAAGAAAACAATGATATCGGGTGCATGTACAAACAGCACAAACAGAGGGGCACATTACATTTCCGTGGATTTGAGGATTAACAGGTATCACTTTTGCACGGAGAAAGAGCATTACAATTGCCGGTAAAATATACCCAAGACTTTTTTTTTTACATTTGCGCGGATTACCTGTTATTTAGAATATATTTGATTTACTCATAACATTTTCTGCATTTTGCAGCACGACTGACGATGCAATATGGATTATTCGCCTCTTTGGTCAGCCTTTAAAATGAAAACAAAAAAGAAAAAAAAGAATAGCATCTATACAAATATATGAAATATAAATTTAAAAATAGTGTATAAAAAAAACAATAATTTTGAAGGCAGTCCGAATGTTAAAATTCATTGGTAGTTTTTATTGATTATATAAAGCGTTAAACACTCACTATGAATATAAATCAACAGTACATGTACATGTTAAGGTTTGATATTGTGAAATGTGTATTTTTGTTGTTTTATGTGTTGATGAAGCATATTATATGCGTGAATATAGTGATGCAATAAAACTACCCAAAGCCTCCCCCTCCCCCCACCCCCCACCCCCCAATTGTCTTTAGTTGATGTTCTTCACGTATAAATGTAGGTTTTTTTCCGCGCAATTGAAATGCACCGCAAACGGAATCTCAGTGCAGAATGTTACTGTATTGCCAAATATATATGGACACATTTTTGAAATTTCCCCTTACATATAGCACGAAATTTGTTAAAACATATTCCATAACAAATATTTCTTCTCAAATTTCGGTAAATTTTTACACTTAACATTTTTTTCCTGATAGCTTTGGTTTATTCATTTAAAAAATCACTTTGGAGTTTTATAATTAGTTGAATAATAAAAATGTATTTAAACACATTTAAAATGTGATTATTAATGTAATCAGCTTTTGATTTGATTTTTTGGTGTTTTAACGCCACTTTCAGCAGTATTTCAGCTATATCGGCTGCGAGTCGAGTGCACCCTTTTTGTAATTTACAAAGCCGGCTCGAACCCACTCCGCATTGGGGATAGGCTTGTATGAGTTGTTAGATCCAACGACCTAACTCATTGAGCCACCCGGGCCCCTAATCAGCTTTTGAGCTGTTGGGTTTATTATATATAAAATATATGATACAATATAATATCTTTTTACCTCCATTATAGGAGATGTTACTTGTCGCAAGTCGTAAGTCGTAACTCTTAAGCTTAGGACTAGTTTAGTGAAACGCACGTATACGTGCACGTAAGGAAATCTTAAGAGTGATCTTAAACTTACGGTTTACGATCACTTTAGTGAAACGGTTGCCTGGTGAGCTAATAAAACTGAAGGACTGAAGATGCACATGACTTAAAAAGCTAAAAAATCGTTCACAGGGCTTGCGAAATTGCAAAGCCGCTGAACAACTTTTTCAGTTTCATTCTTCAAAGGAAATTACCACCTTTGATTGTTTTCTCTCGGCGACAGTAAAGATACAGCGGGGTAACTTCAAAAAGCTTTTGAACAGTTTGTGAGGCCCTGCGTAAGGGGTAGCCAGGGATCGTGTAATCACTAATATAATCACATGTTTTGCCACAGTAATCATTAATTTTTCCCTAAACGCGATACTCAAATAATCAGAAATGACTTTGGGAATCAGATAATCAGGAAAAATTACCCATGTAAATAAAATTATCACTTTTAAATTGCAAAATCATCTAATAATCAAAAACCCTATTCACAGGCTCGTTTGTCGGTGCCTTTCAGTGTTCAGATTTAAGTTTTGATTTTCAGTGCAGTGATATTTCTTCTTTTTTTTTTCGCACAAACGCGTTTCTTTATTAAACTCTTCTACATTTGGATAATCAATATATTATAAACCCTCTTTTTCATTTGTTTTCGTTACATTTCGTTTTGGAAAAAAATCATTTCGTTTCGTTTCGGTTCGTTTCGTTTCGTTCGGTTTCGTTTCGTTTCGTTTCTATTTCGTTTCGTACTTTACAGGTACCCTTAATAACAATATATGATATAAATATACAGGTATAACATGACAAAAAGACAAATATTTAATGGCCGACAAAAAATTACGAATACCCAGAAAACTGAAGACTGAGACGCACAAACAACTAAAAATCCGGACCGACATGAACTCAGATGCTCCATATGAGTCTGCAGTTCGAACTTCACTAATACAACTTCATGGGCGAAAGAGCTGGGGGCAATTAATTGCCCTCCCTACTTTTAAAAATTGAGGGGGGGGGGGCAAAATAGTTTTGCTCACTTTTTGGCATTAAATTTAAGAAAAAAAAAGCTTTTTTAATTTAGTGTGGAAGCATATATTGTCCATTTAGCCAAGGGTATAAGGATATTTGGACAAGGGTATGCTTTGAAACCATAGTGAATTGCTGCACAGTTTTGAAAATATACCAGACAAATAAGGAATACATTTTTTGTACATTTTTCATAAAAGATGTATACCGAAAGTAATGAGCATCATTTGAATTAGTATATTTATTGAGGTAATTACACATGATTGTGTATTTATATTTCAAAGATAAAAAAAAATATTGAAAATTGTGAAAAAATTAATGTTCTTTTTTTTTAAATGTTAAAGTCCCACTGGCTATATGTTTGACTAAGAATAAAAAAAAAAGCATTGTTTAATGATAAAATCATTTAAACTTTTTAAAAACATTTAAAAAAAACGCAATAAAATTGGTCTTTCAGCTCGCATAACTATATAATAACGGGGAAAACTAGGGGCGGATCCAGGAGGGTGCCTGTGGCCTGTGGTAAAATTGTGATTTTTCACACGAAATACCCCCCAAAAAAATTTAAGTGCGCCCCTCCTAACTTGAAATCCTGGATCCGCCCTTGGAAACAAGTAGCGAAAATTATGTCCTGTCATGCAATAATTCCCCACCAGAATTCCACGAACATTTCCCGTATTCATACGACCTCTATTGAACTTGAACGCTACGTATGCGTATTGAGATTGCTGTCAATGAAAGAATAGTCGAAACGGGGACCAAAGAGAAGATTTACAGATTCAGAAAGAAAACACCGGTGTAGCAGGCAATTTGTTCCGACCCGCCAGATGGGCCGGCCGGAATACATAGACTAGGCTAAAAGGGCCGGTCGGAATGAATAGCTTAGGCTGAATGGTCCGAGTCTGGGCAATTTGTTCCGACCCAAGTTGAATGCAATAGCTAATGCAACAAAAGTATCATACTGACGTAAATTAAGGCACAAGAAGAAATAACTTTTATTACAAACTCTACAACATTCTTGTATGGTTTTAAGAGTCACAATAGCCACAAAACCACGTTTTTGACTTTGGTTCCTTGGTTAGGCACAGACACTTAAGGTGATACCACTCCATGCAATTATCACATCCAACGACATCTTGAACTGATGGCTTGTTGCACAATGGACAATGGTATGCGCCTTCAACGTCATTTAATTTCATTTGAACTGAAAAATATATATGTTGGAATTATGCCATTTTTATATCCATATATATTTGTGGATATGTGTTCATATATCTATTTTAAATAGAAAGCAATATTATGTGATTACATTGAGAAAAAGGTGATTCCACAAAATGAACAACTTTCAATAAACAATAGCACCAGTGTGTAATGATTGATGTTCTTCGTGGTCTCATGTTGAGGTTTTCAACCCTGTTTGTGGATAGTGTGTGTATGTGTGTTTGCTTATCATGCTGCCGAACTTTTGCTAATGATAAGATTTAATATAAATAATGTATAAAATACGCAGCTATATATTCCGCACAAATAAATATTTACTAGTTGCCTGTAGGGCTGCAAGCGCGTCTTCGTCCAAATATGGCCTGACCTTGTCAATTTTTAATTTTATTACTTCCCTGGCAATTGTTTCAATGTCTTGTTCCTGAATGAGTCTTCGTGTTTTTACCAATTTGTTAACTACGTCTTTCTCTTCTATCATGAACAAAAACTCTGGAAGATACCTAACATACATGTATATTGATTTGTTAATTGATGTAGATAACGTTATAAGACTTTTTATTGTTCGTTTTGTCCTTTGTGCGTCTTCATCTTTCTATGTTGTCCCATTCGGGCCATCTGTCTATTGGATTATCCATTTTTATTAACGCTTCGGTCTTTTCTCGCCTCGGACCTCTCGTTTTCTTTAATCTGAATTTTAAAGTCAACTTTTTATCTTCATAAAAAATGAATGTTTATAGTGTATACTGAGAATGATAAATAAGAGAACAACATTGGTCTAGTAATGTTCATTATTATCCAGAGAAATTATGCCTGAATAATAATCTATAAACTAGTGATTTGTTAAGCAGTTTGATATTCTTACCTGTTATTTTACTGTTTAGGCGAAGCCTTTTTGTCCTCGGTTTAGTCTGTTCATTAGCTGTGATTTCTTGTGCGTCTGTTACTGCAGTCTTTTCGCTATCACATTCTGCTACATTCCTGGTTGCATCCTGTTGCTCAGACTCAAGGTAGGGCATAGAAGATATATTTACCAGCGGTACTATCGGAATGGGAAGTACGAAGGATCTTATGCTTTTCTGTTTTTCTAACCACTCGTCTAGTTTTTCCCTTTGCACTAACGTAATATAAAAGGTTATCCTTTGAGACATAATGTTTTGCTTGCTTCCTTAACTTCCTTTTTTCACTTTCTGTTAAATTTTCAGTATATTCTGTATTTTCAACGTATTTCAACAGTGTCGAGTACGCACTCTCGTCCATGTTGACGTGCAGTGAAATATTGTACAAATGAATTTAATAATGTGGAACTGAGATGACAAGTGTTCACGTTCATATATATAGTATTACGCATGGGACACTCGTGGCTATTTTATAAAACCGTTGACCAACATTTTCGATTTTAGTGAGCTTGCCAACAAACAAACAAACAAATTACGAATTAAAAAATATATACACACGTACACACATAGCCGAGATGAATATTGTTATTGATAATACGTTGTAAATTACAAAATATATATAGGTTTATAAATGTAAAAGCAGGTCGGCCCATATTGCCTGGCATCGGAACAAATAGCCTAAGCTCAAAGTTCCGAACCGGAACAAATTGCCTAGGCAATTTTGGCCGTCCGGAACATCTGGCGGCCAGACAATCCAGCCTGATACACCGGAAAAGAGAATCGAATGCTAAATTGGGTAAGAGCAGGATATGGATGGGAGACCAGTGTGATCGTTGGAATGAACTCAGATCAGTTCTACGAGTGAAAACCAACACTGAAGTGGCGAAAATTCTTTTGGACTGGTAATAGTGGTAAGTGCAATGTTTACATTTTAAGATGAAAATAAATCGTACATTGTGGCTGATAGAAGTTATGAATTTATTCCGTAGCTGAATACATCGAAGGAAATATATATTTATTTGTATCACCAATATCTTAAATGGATGTTATTTACTTCGAAATAGGTGATAAAACCTGTCAAATACCAACGTTAAAATCGAGACGAAAAATTGAGGCCAGTCAAAGGGATTTATTTAAATATAAATTATCGCTTTTAATATACGAATACGGCGTCATAAATTGCAAACTATGTTCTTTGGTGTTTTGTATCTCGAATTTTGCTTTAATTCTTATGTATTTTAATTAAGCATAATATTCTAACAACCTTTGTAGGAAACATGGAGGGGGATGTATTGTTGTGAAAAAGCCCCAAATTAGTGTAAAATAAAGTATGTTCTCCTCAATCAAGGCATCCCGGAAATGGGGCCTTCTGCCCCTAACTGTACTAGTAGTCACACTATCACAGATATTCATTATTTTTGTCATTTTGCAATATTCCTATTGTCAATTTCAGCTATGATGAGAAAACTCAGGAGACACAAACAGCAAAACAACTTAAATTAAAAGATGATAGTGTGTTTGCCACAAGTGTGCCATTGTCTGATAATACAGCATGTGCTGCATTTACGTCCACTCCAGAACGTGCCCATCAGAAGTTCAGAAGTCCAACATTACTGTTGCAGATGTTTCTGAGATTTCAGCATCAGAACATGAGATTGGTAGAATGTAAGTTTGATAAAACAACATAGTAGTGAAAGTACATGTACATTTTATTGCTGTTTATGGTATTTTAAACAATTGATATCACTTTCGTACAGCTAGAATCAAAACAATTGAAAAACAAAAGCAGTTGAAAGACTGAGACTCAGAGAGAACAATTAAGGGCCTGTACAGTAATTCCAAATTTAGCTAAGCCTAAGTACAGAGCTTTGCTCGCGGGAGATAATTTTATTAATAAAATACGGTATAAATCAACAGGGTCTTGTTGTGTAATCTATATATTTACACCATGAATGATGCTTTTAATTTTCATATATGCACTTTAGTTTTGACAAATCTGACAATATTTCATTACATTGAATAAAATAAAGATTTACTCAAGTAAAATGCAAGTATTGTGTAACATGATTTAGATTTTTGGTGTTTTAACACCACTTTCAACAATATTTCAGCTATATCATGACGACCAGTTTTAGTGGTGGAGGAAGCCGGAGAGAACCACCGACCATGGGCAAGCAACTGGTAAACTTTATCACTTGTGGCTGCGAGTCGAGTGCACCCTTTTTTGTAATTTACAAAGCCGGGCTATTTTGTAACAGCTACACATCATCGTCACATGTCAGATTATATTTTTTGTTGTTTTAGGACAGAAGTTGAAATGTCGGGCATAGAAGATCTTGCTGTCAGCAAATATTCCACTAAAAAAGCATTTGACAAATCCAGCAGTTTTATTAATCAATTTGAGTGAGTATTCTTGACAGTTTGACACACAATTATAAATACTCGTGTACAGATTTTGCGAAAAAAAGATATTGGGTTAGTGTTTTATCTAGGGGCACGGTATTTTTTTTTAAAAGGGCACTTGGTATGTAGAATTTACCAAAAAGGGCACATAGAAAAAATAGGGTAGGTAGGTAGGTAAAACCATTTTATTTTTCCAAATTATTTTGATTTCTTGACTTTAACAGTGCTTAGCCAAAATGTGATGACTTAGCGGCGTTTTACAAAAAATACCAATAAAATGTGCTAGGGTAGGCAGAAAAAATAGGGACGGTACTGTAGTGGAACCTTGAAAAGAGATATATTTTGTTCTGGCCTTATTCATACACACATGACACAGGTACATGTGGGGTGGGTCAAAGAGAACTGCTATCAAAACATCTACAATAATTGATGTTTATTCAAATGTTGAATAGTAAAGGCCTACAGGTGTTTTGGGAGAATCCATATAAACTGCTATCAAAACATTGTTGACAGATTACCAATCTCAGGTAAACATCACCACCGCCGATGAATGTTGATTAAAAATTGTCACTTCATTACAAGTTCACACAATTTTACGGCGGGTGAAACATTTTATATACCTGCTGAAGAATTTCATTAGGTTTCGGCATGAGGCTGCTTCTGCCTTCTTTATCTCATCCCTTTTTCTTTTCCTTCTGTCGGCAGTCAGCATTTTTATGCACCCGTCTATAAGACGGGACGTATTATGGTATACCAATGTCCGACTGTCCATCCATCCGTTTCACATGTCACGCTCTAACTTAAGAACCCCTTGGCCAATTCACTTCAAATTTCACAGAGTTATTGGAATTGATGGTCTGACGGTCTGCATACTTTATGGTGAAATTTCGATTTTTCATTCCAGAGTTATGGGACTTTTCATCGAATTGTAGTCGATTTTTCGTATGTTGCGCTGTTAATTGAGAACCCCTTCGCCAATTCGCTTCAAGCTTCGTACTGTTATTGGAATTGATAGTCTTTACTGATTTCTCAAAAGCTGTTGGTGAAATTTAGATTTTTCATTCAAGAGTTATGGGAAAGAAAGTCTTTACACATATTGTATCAATGTTGACGACAGGCGTATCATGCGCTCTTGGCGCAGCTGTTTATTTTTTTATTTTATTTTTTTCACAATGGCGTCAGAATTTGATAGTTCGCTAGAGTTGTCGCCCTTCGACCAAGCGATCTTACAGATCATTTGAAGAAATGAAAAAGGGCACATCGGTAATACATGGCGCCACATTTTTTTTATCAAAAGGGGCATGGCGCCACGCCATTCTATTTTTCTTTAGATAAAACACTATGGGTAAATGTCAAATAATATAAGCTATAAGCAGAAAAATACATGGCGAAATTAGTACATTTGTAACAATATCGAAAGAAAATAAACAAACACGACCAAAACTAAAGCACGAGCCATGTAGCCTCCCACAAGAACAAGTTGTATCGTTTGGTGCTCAGAAAGGGTAAGCATGAATTGCTCTGCATTTGGCATTGTTTCATTAGAGTATGATGAAGGTATAGGGGAGGGTTCAGACATCTACATTAACATATTTTTCAACTTGTCCCTTCGGACAACTAACTAAAAAAGTACTTGTCCGACTCAATCTTTTAGTTGTCCGAAAAATTTAATAGAAAATACAAAAACTAGAGAATAATTATCCAGGGCTCCCACTATTTTCAAATTAGAAGGAGAAGCTCACAGGGAGAAGTGGGAGACAACAGAGAGAAGTGGGGAGACTTCTGGGAGAAGTCAATTGCGATTAATCGAAACATTGATTCGCGACCCCTCTGACGTTACCCTGCCCAAATTTAGTAAATAGTTAAAGCTGCCTGAACTGATTTGTTCTGGATTTTTTTTATTCATGACTACCTTAAGGACATATATTCAATGTCACATTTTTATTTCTGTCTACCTTGATTGGAGTCTTGCATACCAGTGATTTTTCTATGTACCCCTCCCCCCCCCCCTTTTCCTTTTGAAATATTACTGTGTTGTGATCCAATACCACACAAATTGTAATAACTCATATTTGTGTTATATACATTTTTGTTTTTGGTAAAAAAAGATATACCTAGATACTATATATACCAGTATCTAGGTATATTTTTTTTTATCAGAAACAAGTGCCTGTGATATAAATAAAGCAAAGTATTTTATTTAAATTCACAGAGAAATACAAATTTTAGTGGATTTTTTCAACCAGATCAGGAAAAAGCTTGTAAAATTTGTCCATTTCAAAGGTTTCAATATTTCCCAAAAGCCTAAATCAAGTCCTCTATCGTATTTTGCACAAAAGACAAGTTTAAATTTGGCGCCAAATTGATATCCGATAATTTTGACGTGTGCGTTCCGGAGTGATTCTTGTTCTTATATTTCAAATATTTATATTGTCGTTCATTAAAGCGTTTCTGAGATTGCGACTTTAATTTTGTCAATGTCCTTGAACTTCATCAAAGCATGGAGGAACGATAAATGATAAAATAAAAGAGTTTTGATCTGACGTTTCACTTTAGTTTTAATCAAAATAAATTATGGACAAATTGGAGATCAAACGGGGCTCTTTTATACAACAAACCCAGTATTTTATACCAATGGAAATAGATTTGTCCATCGTACCGGCATGTTTGGGAATCTCTGATTTTTTCACTTGTCCCGTCGGACAACCATAATACAAGATCTACTTGTCCGACGTCAGTTTTCACTGGTATCGGACAAACGTTAATGTCGAGGCCTGGGGTTGAGATTTCACAAGACGTTTTACCCCGCAAATATGGTAAGCATCATATAATAATATTTTGTAAATGTTTAATTTCAGAAGTACATCAGAGTTGGAAAACTTTCAAAATTTGATCCTCAAGTATGCTTCAAAAGGGAATTTGTACAAGCCTCCAGCGTACCGGGCGAGGAATGAATTGGCTGCCCTAGACCATAATGCACATTGTGGTCGTGCAGTCGTGACAAACAAAGATGGAACAATCAGGTCAATTTCTTTAGTATAATGGTAACAAATATTCTTGTAGAAAGTAAACTGCCTATAGATATTGATTGCTGTTACATAGATAGAACAAAAAAGGAGGTGTATGGTAAATGTCAATGAGACGACACCAAAACTGACAAGGCCGGAACAAACTACACAAAAATGTCACCAAACAGTCTTCAAAATGAGTACACTCCAACAATGTCCTCAACCACATTGTCAAGTGAGCTCTTTATGGTCTCACACCCACATTGTCAAGTGAGCTCTTTATGGTCTCACACCCACATCGTCAAGTGGGTTCTTTATAGTCTCACACCCACATCATCAAGTGGGCTCTTTATGGTCTCACACCCACATTGTCAAGTGGGCTCTTTATGGTCTCACACCCACATTGTCAAGTGGGCTCTTTATGGTCTCACACCCACATCGTCAAGTGGGCTCTTTATGGTCTCACACCTACATCGTCAAGTGAGCTCTTTATGGTCTCACACCCACATCGTCAAGTGGGTCCTTTATAGTCTCACACCCACATCATCAAGTGGGCTCTTTATGGTCTCACACCCACATCGTCAAGTGGGCTCTTTATGGTCTCACACCCACATCGTCAAGTGAGCTCTTTATGGTCTCACACCCACATCGTCAAGTGGGCTCTTTATGGTCTCACACCCACATCGTCAAGTGGGCTCTTTATGGTCTTAGCTACAATAGCTCCTATTCCCCCACCACCTACTGCAGAAAGTATAGCAGAGAAGAGATCAAGAGTATCTATAGAAGATATGGACACAACCATTCATTACACATGGACTGGGCATTAATTCCTTTTTACCAGTGTGATGCAGATTTTGTTCAATGTTATAGTGACAGATAAACTTTGTGCATATATTCTCTTGAAGATAGGATGACCCCTCTTTAATTTTCAAGGTGAAACAGTAACTTATTTGTGGTTCCTTTGCTATTTTGATGTGTAAATATTAGTATTATGTTTTGTGTGTGCATCTACTCCATATCCTTTTATTTTTGTCATAATAAGTTGACACGACAAATACTATATGTTGTCATCTATTTCTTTTGCAGAGATCACCCTAGCTTTTGAAGATACGGCCCATCATCATTAAAAGTAATGGGCTATTAGGCCGGGGTAAGGGGGCCCCCCGGCCCGAAAACGATTTTAAGCAATTTACTGCAGTACATTTTGTTTTTATCTTTGTTGTATGTTAACCACGTGTATAAACTGGACCAACGGGACGGAAACTTTCCTTGTTCCTTGTTTTCGCTGGCTTCGTGTGATACGTCATCATCGACTTCAATAGGCTCATTCGCCTCCGTCGTTGTACCTGTGTCCGTTTCATCTTCTGACCAAGGATTTTCCTTCTCTGACGTCGTGAAAATTGATATTTTCCGTTGATTTTTTTCAGATCTTGCATTTTTGGGAGGCATTTTGTTGTCATTCGACAGTTTTCGTTATAATCGAGACCCGAGTATGAAAAACACCGAGAGTATCGGATGATTATACGACTGGTTTACTTTTTCGCCTGATTATGTTCACGGGATGAAAGAAAAATTAAGAACCAGTCGAAACAAAATAAGTATGCAGATCCTGGTTACCGGCGCACGATGTACAATTGTATGGGCCATACGTGACGGTAATGCGCCCTACTGGCGCACACATCATTTTTAGCTCACCTGGCCTTTAGGCTAGGCCAGGTGAGCTATTGTCATCACTTTTCGTCCGTCGTTCGTCCGTCAACATTTCACATTTTAATCTTCTCCTCAGAAACCATTGGCCAATTGCAACCAAACTTTGGTGGAATGGTCCTTGGATGGCCCCCTTCCAAAACTGTGTACGGTGATTCCGACTTCCAACCAAGATGGCCGCCAAGCTAAAAATAGAAAAAAGTGGGATGACATTTTAATTGTCCATTGCTGCTTTAGTGTAAGTCAAAATGAGCTCAAATTTTAACTGCAGCTACATGGCAAGGAGTAGTTTAACATATATTCTGGGTTTTTCTGTGAAATTTTTCTTTCAGCCGATATATACCGATTATGCAAATTAGGCATATTTTGATAAAAGATCACATTTAAATCTTCTCCTCTGAAACCGCTGAACCAAATTAAACCAAACCGGGCCGGGATGGTCACTGAATGGGTCCCTTTCAAAAATGTGTCCGACAGCCCCGCCCTCTATTCAAGATGGCTGCTGTTACTAAAAATAGAAACTTCTTCAATTGTCCATTGCTGCTTTAGTATAAGTCAAAATGAATATCATTTCGAACTAGTCAAGATAGTGTCTAGTTAAGCTACGTCCTAGCAAAGCATGTGTAATGTACTTTAATATCAGAAACATTCCTATTGGGTTGCATTTTAATATTTGAAAATATAGATTAAAATAAAATAAAAATAAAAAAATATTTGAAAATGTTAGAATAGACCTTGTTTGTTCTCATAAAAACATTGGAGTTACTTGGAGTTCAGATTGTAAGTGAACATCGCATAATGAATATTTGAAGATACAAAAGGGTTAATCAGAAGCTGTAAATCGAAGGACAGACAATATTGTTGAAAAAACCTGAACATAAATGGCAGTTATGAGGAAACTGAAATTTAAGCTTTGGAGAATATTTGTTGAAACAATATATTTTGCTTTCTAATAGTCATGCGAAGTGCTATAATAATTGTTTAATTGCCGAACCCGATAGTTGAAAACTACAACTAGAAGCTGGGTGTAAATATACGGGATTAACTTCTTTTACAAGCATATTATATTATCTGTTTATAACTAAACAGGTTGGAAATATCATTTTTTAGTAGGGAACAGAAAAGAAATTATCTTAAGATTATAAAATTGTAAAAGATTATGTACCCGCATATTTATTTGATCTTTTGCCGAATACTGTTAATGTTAAAGTTTTATGTCTATGTGTATGATTTGTAGATCGTTGTTTGACCTTTTATCCCTTTTCTTTTGGCCATTGTGTTGTCTGTTCTTCTTTGATATACGGAATCTGATTACCCCTTTGGTATCTTCAAACTATTCTTAGATATTCTAGGAAATGTGCTCTTCCTCATATGAATTCTAGATGAAATATTTAATATTCTCCGTCGATTAGTGAGTGGTCATGTATATGTGTGCTAGGGGTATCCAGATTGCCAATGTACGATTTTCCAATTGGGTTTTTCAACTGTTCTGACAGTGGTATTTTGTGCCTTGATTTTAGCATAAGACTTTGAAACAGCTTGAATATAAACATGAGAGAATCCCTCAATCACAGTGGCTTTAAATCAGCTTTAAAAACAAAATATTAATTACTGAAACGCCTTATTATGCAATATTTTATATAGTTCAGTATAAAAGTGTGAAGATACCACAAGATGTTATCAGAAGCCGTAATTCTAAGATTATGACATTCGCAGGTGTGTTAAGGCTGTTTCTAAGATTGCATGCAATAAAAAAGGGGGGTCAGGTATGTAATACAAATTAATGATTAAAACATAACAATATTTGATGTATATTGCAACCAGTTATTTATACATGTTCGAAAGTGAAAATGTTTCAACTTTGTGCGAGTCAACGTGGATTTCTGTTGATAAAATGATGGTCACGTGACTACAATCAGTGCCTTAACTAATTTCGAAAAGTTCTAGTATTTAGAGTGAAAGTTGAATTAAAATCTGGATATTTTCTGAAAGATTTTTTGTTTTTGTTTAAGAAAAGTGCTACGAGAGCTACAATACAGCCAACAATGGAGATTAAGACAAGATAAAACGCGGAAAATTGACGATTCCTGTTGGCCAATGGTGTAAAATTGTAAATCATCGTCTTCTGTCAAGTTTTTCATTGGTCTCGTAGCAAAATCATATATCTTTATTATCTGCTCTTTATTAATATGTTTTCAACTGTGAATTTATTGACGCGTATATTCTAGAACTTTCATGTCGAAGTGTACGTACTCAATATTTAATCAATTTCGAAAACAATAAAACACTCAAGTGATCCGGCGCACCGATAAAGGGAGGTAACAATATTTGTTAACTCTATCGGAGGAAAATATGAAATCAATATAATTGTTTGCTTTATTTAATTAAAGTAAACTAAATTTGTCGTCGATTCGATAATTAATCAATTGTTTATTTCATATATAAAAATAAAGGTTTCTGTGAAGTGATTGCTAATCAATTGTAAAATGGTGTAATTATCCATGTCAACTTCTATCACTATCAGTATCACAATCTTGTACCTGGTCCTGGGCGTCATGTACAAAACAAAATATTGAATATCCATGTATTACTTATTCATGTATCAGAGACATATAACACAATTATGTCTCTGCATGTATTGGGTATATCAGTAGATGTTCATATTGAATTATTCGACAACTCTCTGTTAAAATAAGTTGTTAAATTATATTTTGAGATGAAATACTTTTGAAAAAAAAATGGCAAAATTGATATATTTGCAAACATAGTGAATATCTGAGTGTGCATGGTGTAATGATAGATTTGTTTCTTTTGTTCCCCTCACATCTCTTTTTTACAAAATAAAATGTTACTTTTTTATAATGGCCTACAGATGAAGTGAAAAAAAACAACAGATAACACTCGTAACCCTCAAATCTATTTTCTATTCCTGTAAATTTTCATATCTAGAACTTGAACCGGATGAAACTGATGGAATATTTAAATTTATTAAATCTTAATTAAATAAAAATGAATCTTGGGTTACATTGTTTTGTATATGTTTTGTGAATCTGGGGAAAGCTAGTCTACTCAGGGCCGTCTTAACAGCATTATAGGACCCCGGGAATAGCAGTACACCGAGACGGCTACCTATACAACCATTCGCAGGAATATAAATGTAAATGTCGATTAAATTAAATATATAGTTATTGTGTAGGTACTTCCAAAAATATCAGTGTTTAAACATTAAAAAACATGCCGCACACAGCATACAAAGATTAGCATATGATCTCTATGCTCATCGGGCACCCGGGCAACTGCTCAGCGTGCCCATGCGTTAATACGGCACTGAGTCTACTGATACATGTTTAGTATATCTGTATATCTACATATATATGGTTCAATGTTATGTATGTAATCTTGTTTTCGTTATGTGTGTATGCTAGGTAAAATAAACTTGAAGAAAGGGGCAATGAAATACAGCGGTACATGTAGCTTTACACCAAGTCGTTTTCCCCATTAAATAGCACAGGGGCTAGGTGCGTCCGGACAAAAAAATATAAAAAATACTATATAATACTACAAGGGGGCGAACTCACTTGCTTCCATTTTTTTAAGTCGTCGTGTTAAATTGATCGTAACTTCGGAACGCCTTAATATTTTCAAAAAATGTTTTCACCCGTCGAAAGTGAAGTAATTTTCTTTTCCAAAGAGACTCCAATTGTTAGTGTAGGCCTCCGAACTGCTGAGGTATCATACACGAACCAAAACTAAACGGCGTGAAAATCCGAAGTCGTACAGCTGTTGGGTTGACCACTTCCCATCTGTGTACATACTTTCCCATGCGTAAACGAGTCATTTTGACTAGCTAAATACTTTCATCCATTCAAATTACGTTAAAATTTCTTACCTTTCGCCAATTTATATGCCCTTTAAATCTGTTTTTGAAAGAAATCCCCTTTGCATCCTTCACAAACACCATAGACTTGAAAATTGAGAGAGTTCTAACGGGCTTTTTGATTGGCTGAACAAAAAGCATGTTATTGAAATGAACAGTCAAACGATTTGAATTACAATTTTAGAAATGCTACGAAAAAATCGGAAATTTGCATAAAACCCAGCGTTCTATACAATAAAAAAAACATAAATAAAATGTAAACGTACAGACTACTGGGTTTGGTGTTTAACACCACTTTCAACAAATTTCAGTTATATCGTGGGGGTCAGTTTTTTTGGTGGAGGAAAACGGTGTGCACAGAGAAAAACACGGATCTGCCACAAATCACTGGCAAACTTTATAACATAATGTTGTATCGCCTGGGCGAGATTCGAACTCATAACGTTATTGGTGATAGGTACTGATTGCATAGGTAGCTGTAAATCCAGCTACCAAACGATCACGTCCACGAAGGCCCCTAACGGACTACTGAGTTAAATATTGTAGGGAAGGTCAATTAAGATTTCCTTTCCTTAAACTGGATATATCATACAGATAAAGAATATTTTTTGTTGGACAATTTTGGAAAATAATCATCAATGTGTTCCCTTTGGATTGTTTATTACAAACATAAATTTATTATTGCTATTAATTTTTTTTATCATTAGCCGTTTTGGGATTTATTTTGAATAAGCTCCCCTTTAAATGAAATGAAGTACCAACTATGTTATTTGAAAAGGTGTCTAGATCGAGATTGGAACAACAATTCTGCTTCAGAGTGCATTTTTTTTTCAGTTACAAAAATGTAGCATCGAAATCTTTTTATAAGAGTTAAATACACCCTTTTCCCCTAATGCTAATGTAAGAAATGAAATGTGATACACGTATACACCGTTAGGAATTTATATCCCTGTCGTTCTGTAGTCAACTGTTAAAGCGAAATGGTTTTAAGCATAAGATACAGTACTATTAAAAAAAAGAAGCGGCCCGTATTGAATATCCTGCAATACGTACAACTTCTTTTGTTTCAATAGTAGTTTATCTAAAGAGGGAACAGCGTGTTTTTTTTACATTTCCCACTATTCTGTCACGGAAAACACGACGGAACAGGTAAACTGATAATTTTCATCCGCGGTGGTATCATCGTGGAAGGGATTAACTTATATTATACGTGTGTTTTTCCACGATATAACGTGGAAATCATCGTGGAAAAGATTAATATATGTGTTTTGAACACGATATAGCGTGGACATCATCGTGGAAGAGATTAATATATGTGTGGTGAACACGACATATTAATCTTTTCCACGATGATTTCCACGCTATATCGTGGAACATATTTTTAAAAGGTTTAATATGCCTAACATTAATATTTATTTGGAATGTATAAGCTTCCTAAAATTATATACACGAGAGTCTTTACAGTCTGCATTGTCATATATGTCACAATGAAGCGTAGAAATTAATTATGGGACAAACAGATAATTATTTGTACAGAATATATGATTTTGTTCATCATAAATGGTATTGTCATTAATTTACCGAAGTGTATGAAAATTGGGCTTTTCAAATATAGAGTTCTATTCCTTATTTTGTAATTTTATATAAAAAGGCAAACGTTTTACGTTTTCTTGTCAATTTGGCGTAGTATAATAGAAAAACAATTGTAGCGGTGATCGTCGGGTGTAAGTCCATTTGAATTGGAAAGGAGACCCTTTACGTTTACACTATACCAGTATACTTACAGACAATAACAATGTATATGGAGAGAATGTAGGGAAAAAAGTCACGGAAAAAAGTCATGGATGAAAAGTCACAGGAAAAGATGTCACAAGAAAAAAGTCACAGGAAAAAAAAGGCACATATATAATGTCATCTTTCAGATAATTAAAGTTTTTTGTAAAAATTATTTCAATGCCTTAATCTTTAATTTGTTTATACTGTAATTAATATATTCTTCCTGAATAGAGACCCAGTTGTTTATTTAGTACATGTATTTAATTCATAAATGACTCAAACCATAATGATTTAAATGGAAAGGAGTAATTTATAAAAAGAAACCACTTGATTGCTATTGTCATAATGTTTATACACAGACATGCATAGGTCATTTTTAATAGTTAAGAATACAATTATGAAAGAAATTGTTGAACATCAAAATATGGTGAAACCATACCTGGTGTATTCCATGCCCTAGTCAATTCAGAGCAAAATGTATAGTTTCTTTCACTTTTTGTATAAAAGGAAACAGTTAACTTTCACTATCATTAAACGAAAATGAAGATTATACCAAGCAACAAAGGTGGTTCCAAGTTGTGTTACCAGGGGTACATGTATACCAAACATGCTACCAGGAAGACCAATCAGTGGTGGAAGTGTGTTAAACGGTCAAGCATAGGATGCAGAGGAAACCTTAGCACTACACTTCAAAATGAAAATCCAGTTCCTGGGCAGCCACACAATCACGCTCCCAGTGATACAAGCATCAAGTACTCAAAAACCAGAAATGCCATGAAAGACCTGGCAACCAACACCAGAGACAAACCCAGCCAGATCTTTGCCCAGGTTGTGTCCCAGTGTGACGACAATGTCCAAGCCTTGCTGCCCCGTGAAGAAAACGCCAAGCGCACAATTCGATACCAGCGTCCTACTCCTCCAGTCCCAGCCACCTATGCAGATGTCAGATTGCCTGAAGAGTACACAACAACTACCAACAACCAACAGTTCCTGCAATACGACAACGGCCAGAATGCAGAAAACAGAATGTTAGTCTTCTACTCACCAGAGAGTTTGGAAAGATTAGCTAATGCCCAGACATTCTTCATCTTCATGGACGGTACCTTCTCTGTACCTGCGCACCCATTTAAACAGTTATACACCACCCGTTCCTGCCAAATAAATGTCAAGATACTTACAGGGAACTCTTCCAGTCTATTGTTTAAACTGCCATGCCAGCAACCTACATTTCAATGTCCAGACTTTGAAGATGCAGTTCTTCGTGCAGTTACAGCTGTATTTGGTCGCCACATCAACCACCAGGGCTGTTTCTACCACCTGACACAAGCATCATGGCGACAGATACAGCAGCTTGGTTTGGTGCCTCTCTACAAGAACGACGACGATTTCAGAGTGTTCTGTGGTATGATGGATGGTCTTGCCTTTTTACCAGTACCTGATTTGACCAATGGTATTCATCTGCTTAGAACACTATGCCCTGATGATCCACCAGAGGCAGCTGAGCTCCTAGATTACTTTGATTCAACTTACATCAGTGGTAGACTTAGACAGCAGAATCCAGCACAAAATCATGCAGTCCGTCTGGTCTTAACACGTAGCCCACCTATGTTTTCACCAGCCATTTGGAACGTACATGATGCCAGTCAACGGTGATGCCAGAACCAACAACATGTGCGAGGGCTGGAACAACAATTTCTTCAACCTGGTAGGACATGCCCATCCGTCTATATGGCGTGTAATCGAGTGGTGTCAAAAGGAAGAAGCTACTGTCCGTACTATTATCCAGCAAGATGGCGTCGGTAATCCACCAGCTAAGCGTACTCAACAGAGACATGTTCAGCTCCAGGATCGTTTACAGAATCTATGCAGAGACCTCACTACTGGCCAGAAGACCATTGCCGAGTTCTTGTGTGGAGTTGGGTGGAACATCAGACTCAATCACCAATATTAGTGCTTAAGAGACAATTGACATTATGAACATTTACAATTATAAACTGGAAATATTCAATGTTTGTATGTTCATCATTATATCGTTATGATTTGATATATTTCATATGTTATTTATTATATGACTTATAATGCTCCAATCATTGATGTGATTAATTAAATGTAAATGCTAATTCATTGTTTTTTCTATATTATTTTTTTAATTAGAAAGAGTTAGATGGGTGAATATCAATGAGTCAAATTTTGGTTTTCATATATCAAGGTCTCATTAAGAATCAATGAAGGAGTTGGGATTGAATACATAGACATCAATCGAATTTGGTTCTCAATCAAGGTCTTGAATAAATATCAAAACAGAAACAAGACAAAAAACACACAAAAAAATAAAGAAAAAACAAAACAAAGCAAATATAATTATACACACTGTGACTATTCGGGGTATAGTAAATGTGGAAAAAATATATTGTGACTTTTTTTCCTGTGACTTTTTTTCTACCGACGCAACACATACTTACGATATTATATTGAACACAGACACTTTATCAATATTAATTCCATACAGTCAATGATAAGCAATAAATCGTGAACGTAAAATTTTCCAAAAAAAAAAGGAAAACAATTCGGTTTATTATTTTCGTGAACGGATTTCGCTATACAGTTGCGATGTTGTTGAACGCAGACCTAATTTAGTGATTTCGACCTCACATGGCTTATTGAATTTGCATGCAACTATGCCATCGGCAATATCCAGGTTTGTTATGCTGATGCTCTCCCAGTTTCCATCGTTTAGCGTTAATGATTCTGCTGTCCGCACCAAATATTTATATTTGAAATTCATATGAAAGGAAAAAAAGAAAATAGAAAAGCTAAATGCATATTAATATGTTGCTTTATTGTGGAGCCCAGTAACTGACATGAGAATTTTAATTTAGTTTATGCGAAATACTATTTCGTATAACGTCATAAACATATTTATCATGTCAGTTAACGGGCTCTGTACTTTATTGTTACTCATCAAAAAAGAATAAATTCTAATTAAGAAAGAAGCGTCTTTTAATTTCATAATATTAATGTTTTAAAAGATTCAGATTCAAAATTTTATTAAAGTCTCACCACTTGTAATACATATAATACACAATCATCACACTATATACATTAAAACAGAAGTTTTATAGATAAAATACAAGTGCCATTCTATAAAGAATTATGAGAGACTATATAAATCATGTCTATAAAACATTTCAGTTCTGTAAAAACTTAACTATCAATCAAGAATATAAAAAATGATTTCTTCTACCTAAAATATTAAAAAGAAACCATCATAAAGAAAGATGATTAAAAAGTTGGCATGCGGTGAAATATTTATCCAATTACGAATTATACCTCATAATTTGGTCTTCATTTATGGTACTAGGATGTGCTTTGCAAAGTTTTGACCTTTTTATCTAAGACATCAGCATATATGGCTTGCATCCGGGATATGTACAATGAAAGATGAACACAGGATTTACACAGACATCCTGTTCTTTTTATTTGATCTTGATCTACTTTATTAGGTTTAAATAAAATACCTTTTCTTTTGCATGAACAATTATTTATATATACGACTATATGGTTTAAAAGGAATATATTACTTGGTTCTATTTTAAGCTTGTCTTATTAATTGTTATGTTAATTTGTCAAGTACACACATGTGCTTACCAAGAAGCTAATTGTATTGAAAGTAATAATTTTTTGATTAGAATAACGAAAAATCCAAATATCTTTTAAACTATAGATTTTTGAACAGCAAAATAAACGAGAGTTTTATTTAGAATTAGAAGTGCTAACTAAATATGTTACAGTAATGCTTCTTATTGTTTTGGCTGAGGCTGCACTCAGATGAAATTTTATATTTTGGTCCTATTTTGTTGTCATTTTTCGGGTGGGAGTAGATGCACTTTATAGAAGAGCCATCCGTACGTCATGTATCTTACCTGTAGAATCTTTCTTCCAGCCACGTGTACTTTAGACGAACCCGACAAGCATTTCTCTCATAAATTATTGTTATATTTTGCATTTTTTGTAAAATGGGTAAAAAGTCTGACTTATCTCCGGAATGCCAAAAGTTTGTAAAAAGTTGTTTGCCTTTTATAGTAAGAAAAAGGCAACGAAGAAGCCAATTGTCTCATTTGATAGGGTATATCAAAAGACATCTACAGCTTTGGGTGTGTCTTACACTTCAGTGCACCGTATTATGAATGGTAAGAGGCCTTGTAAGTCAAATAGACCCAAAGAAAGAGCTGAATGTTTTGACGACTTTGATCATTGTGTTATTAAAAGAACAATCCACGGTTTATATTCACGGAAAATTGCTCCGACCGTCTCAATAATACATAAGGAAATAAAAGATTCTATTAAAATATCAAAGTCTAAGCTTACTCTAACTCTCATTGATCTTGGATATACTTATAAAAAATAGGTGATAATCGAAGAGTTCTGTACGATCAAGTGTTTATTATTAATTATAGGTGTAATTATCTGAGAAAGATCAAATATTTTAGGGAAACAGGGTATGATATCGTGTACATGGATGAAACATGGGTTAACCAAAATCACTGCACAGATTATATGTGGCTTCCAAATGATAGGTCTGATGCCCCAAAAATACCCTCGGGTAAAGGCAAACGTTTGATTGTTTTGCATGCAGGTACGCGAAGTGAGGATTGACGGCTGCGATTTAGTGTTTCTGGCCAAATCAAAGGATGGTGACCATCACCAGGAGATGAATAGTGTTGTCTTTCTTGAGTGGTTTGAAAATCAATTGATGGCTGCTCTGAAGATCAATCTGTTTCATCAATAGATCAATATGTACATGTATAATATGTGTAGCATTTTACCTTGATGCCCATTAATCATACCCTTAATATATCACCAAGATGATTGAATGCATAACAATGAACTTAGCTCAGTGCAGAGAGAGTTAATATGATACTCAGCTACTGAACTACATTTGTAAATCCAATGAAAATGCTGAATATTGACCATCTTCTAAAATTATTATTAATGTAAGATGCTGTATACATTGTATATGCCTACAACATATATTGTCAAAACATACAATGATTAAATAACACTTAAGTTTATTTGACCTGTCTATTAATACTCAAAATCACACAATTGCAGGATAAATTCATTCTACAATCGGGTTTTATATAAACAATTTTTTTTAGAATTAACACTAACAGTACACTGTACAATGTATGCATAACCAAGTATGTCTTCTAAGGAAAAAACTTAATACCGGTATCAATGCTTATACAATTTGATCAGTGCAATTTTTAATTATGTAAAGGTTTGATTTTACTGAACATATTTTGGCATAACTAAATAAACTGCAATATGTATATTAAAAGGAATTGAGCATCTGTCTTAATATATGTCTCAATAAAAATTTCTTTGATCAAAATGTGATATTGTAGCATAACCAGATCACCCACCTTTAATTAAAAATTGGATTTAAATTACAATGTACATAATTAAGTTTCATTTCAGGTTTTGGTTTTATGGTTTTATGTAATAACTGTATGGACCATGATCTGTTAGTTGGTAAAAAGACAAACTGGATTTAGAGAATGACTTACTGGTGTCAGATCAGTTTTCGCCCGTTGTTTATTTGATCAAATCTGTTATGTACAAATGAATTTTGACCCAAACAAATTTCAGAAGCTTAAATGTTTATGAAATTGAAGTCATCCTCCCAGTAACTTGACAGAAGATTTGTTTGAGTGAAAACAAACCTCTGAAAAGGGATGTTATTCTCTAATAATACATACATACTTTTTGGTTGTCGATTATTAGTATGCATTGAGAATTGGTCCTACATAAGTTGTCAGAATGGACAATTTGCCTTTCCAAGCCAAGGTGTTATGGAGATTGTATGTTACTTGTAAAGAAAACAAATGTAAATTCTAAAAATAAACAGGACCCCCAACCTATCAAGATATTTTTTGTATAAAGATTCAAACGTTTTTTAATGGTTTTCATCATTATAGTCCTTATATTGATTATTTCTCTATAAATTGTGTTCCACAACTTGCAAAAAAGGGGGTGGTGGTGACTGATTCACCTGTGCCTGTGGCAAAAATAGATACTGCATGCAAATCAAACATCTCGATCTTAAAAAAAAGATCACGAAAATGTTGGTATTGACATGATAAAGTTCTAGGCTTATGTATCTTATTTTGATTCTCCATGTGCTTTCTTCAAGTTCGGTAGGTATAGTATACGACCCCCTTTTTTCAGTATACATGTGCTTCAGGAGCTTGTCATTATTAATTAACTAAGGTTTACCTCTCAGCATCATTTGTCTGCAACGGACGATGTGTACATTTTCCTTTTTTTGTGAAATTCTGCTACATAAGTATCATATTGATAGTAAACAGGTGCGTGTGTATCATTCTCGTATTTGTCAACAAACAAGCTTTTTGGCGATGGCGATTTCCAAATATGGGCATTGAAGGGGTGGAGCTTCGCAAGACTGACAAGCGCCAAAAATCATATATTACAATCGACGTATTCAAAATAATGATATATTCACAATCTGGATAGTCAATAAATATATATGTTAATCTTACTGTCACAAAACGAACAAGGAATAAGTGCATTAGATCTGCAGAAACACATTTTTCCTTCGGGCAGTTCATCCATGAAGAGTACGTTTCCATGGATGCAGCGTCATTGCGTAAACTATTACAAAGGGGAGCAACTGTATGAAACAAACCGACGTGAAACAGCCTTAACACACCCGCGTTACAGAAGCATCAAAGCTGAGGTGTTCAGGTGCAATATAATAGATTCCCCGGATGTGACTCTGGATATCACGAAGGATTTTAAGATATCAAAGAGATAATCAGAATCCTTAAATCGAAGGACTGAAAATACAATGGTCAAAAGAAAAGGTACAAATGGACAAACAACGTTCTACAAAACATACATATAAAACTAAATATTGAGCAACACGAATCCCATTAAAACTAGGGGTGAACCCAGGTGCTCCGTAAAGGTAAGCAGTTCTTGCTCCACTAGTGGCACCCGTCGTGTAAATAGATTTACCGGATGTGACTGTGGACATCAAGCTCAATACACTGACGATTTCGATTTATATATATTGTATAAGGTCAATAGGTTTATAGTATTTTTTTTAAACTCTTTTGTTGCTTTTCTTTGTAAATCTAGATTATTAATCTTGTTCAGAAATTCATAACAGATACACGTAGATTTGTTCAAACTTATCTGGTCTTGTATTGATCAGTATTACACCTGTTATTTCATAATCTTGTATATATAATTTTGTATATGGTATTTGGATTTAGAACGTCTCTTTGAACGATATTTCAGTTAAATCGTGGTAGTCAGTTTTATTGGTGGAGGAAACCGGAGTACCCGGAGAAAATCATCGACAAACGTTATCACATAATGTTGTACCGGGTACACCTCGACATGAGCGGAATTCGAACACGCAACGTTGGTGGTGATGCGCACTGATTGCATATGATCACGACAACGAAGGCCCACGATTTGTTGTAAGCATTTGTTTTCAAAAATCGTGATATGTATTAATCATACATTGTAATAGTTGACGACACCGGGAAAATATATTGATAACATATTTTCAGAAATCATAAATTAAACAAAATAAATACCAACAACATTGAATTAATACAATAATGAACTGGTTTCGTTACATCGGTGGTGTAATGTTTAGCGTGCTCGCATTGAACGTGGTAGATCGTGTGTTCGAGCTCTGATCAGGTCAAACCAAAGACAATACAATTGGTATTTCTTGATTTTACGCTAAGTATGCAGCATTTAGGAGAAAGAGCAAACACTGATTGGCTCGTAATCAGGATAATGTGTCCGATTGGGGCGACATGTCTATCTGCGGACTATTGTTTTACTATAAACAAAAAGTGTGCTGGTCAAGTACAAAGCGGACCTCATCATATCTCATTGAAAACTTGTTCTTGCCATTATATAGCTGTACAATTGCTTAGTTAGTATTAAACAACAATCACTCACACACTCATTGGATCAAATACAGTAGGAATACATACCTATAATATTACTTCGGCCCTTAAACTAATTTGACCCAACCACCTTAAATTAGAATGCCTGTACCAAGCCAGTAAAGTGAACGGTCATGTATATTGTTGCTATGGCTACCGATATTGCGTCTAAATTTGGAACTGTTATAGTTGTGTGGTATTGTTTTTGTTTTTCACGGTCCGTCGTCGCCGTATGGTAGTTGGATTTATAACACCTATGCAATCAGTGCCTATTACCCCCAACGTTGTGAGTTCGAATCCCACTGAGGAGATGCGTACTGGATACACCATTATGTGATAAGTTTGTCAGTGACTTGCGACAGGTCGGTGGTTTTATCCGGGTAATCTGGTTTCCTCCACCAATGAAAATGACCGCCACGATATAACTGAAATATTGTTGAAAGTGGCGTTAAACACCTTCACCCTAACCTCTTCGTTGTTCATATAACGTTGACGATAGATTTGTTTTTCAATGTCTATGCCTTTTTTCTTACCACATGTTTTTTGTATATGTTATGTACATGGTAATTCTGTTAAATTAAGTATTCTATTAACACATATGGCATTTAATCAATCTGTATTACAAAAGAATTATACTTTCCAGTACGAAATTGAAAATCAACGCGATTACAATAAATAAGCTCTACTGCTGTGTTATTATTATATAAATTTATGAATGAAATTTGACGTCAGTTCGTGTTCATTATGGGCACGTGTTAAATTGTCCTAACCGCACCTTCTGTTGTTATTATTGTTGTTTACCACATGCGATAATTATTTCTGTTGGAATGGTGTTATGTTAAATCGGCTAACGTCATTAGAGAAACGCAATGTCAGGTCTATGTACAGTACAGTTTGTCAATTTTGTCAATATTTCAGAATAGGCGCACCCATTTAATCGCGCTTGTTTAGTACAAATACATATCACTATAAATAAGCAATATACAATGTTGTAAGATGAATGCATTCTTTGCCTTTGATCTTGATATAGTGTATATATCAGAATGTAAGCAACAGCTAAGGAATATATAATAATAAACACAGATACGAGATATTGCAAACCTTAAATCTGAGTTGTATTACTCTCAGAGAGCCTAGCAATAATCAACGAGCTAGATGTGATATTGCATGCCTTCATGCTACAAATCATTTATACCACGGCATTCGATTGCTTAGCCGTTTAACTCGTAAAACCGTGGTATAAACAATAAAGAGAAACAGAAATCGGGTCTATGTACAGTACATGCATAATGTTATATTCATTTCCACGACAGATCTACCTCGGTTTGTAAATTTTGTCAATATTTCACCCTAGCCACATCCAGATCGTGCTGGTTTAGTATAATAACATATCACAGTAAATATACAATATAAATTTAGAGAAACAGAAATGAGGTCTATATACAGTACAGATATAATGGCATGTTTATTTCTACGACGAGGTTTGTAGATTGTGTCAATATTTCACAATAACCGCACCCAGTTATACGTGCTGGTTTCGTACAAAGACGAAATACAATAAATATATAATAGACATTATTAGTTCGTTCTATGATACACTGAAACATTTACGACATCGAAAACATATTTTCTGTAGTGAAAGTGATGGGATTAAAACTTCCGCTGATTAAATATATCCAATTACAAAGGGTAGGTGTTGTTTTGAACTGAGATATAACTTTGCAAAGAAAAAAACCCCCAAACCCCTCCCTTGAAAAACAAGCACATGGAAAAGGTTTGAAGATACCAAAAGGGGTATTGAGAAACTGTAAATCGAATAATGACACATATAATACAATAGACAAAAAAAACTAGCAATGATCACCAAAACACAAAACAGGAAATAACGCTTTTATAAAAATTAGAAAATGTGGTTACTTAATTTTTGTTTTTAATGCCAAGTGACAAATGCACAGCTATATCATGGCAAGAATAACCTATATGCAGGTGTGATGATGATACATGTTTTGTTCAAGACCAACACGCCGGCTTTTGCTAAGACATGACGCTCCACCTAAAGATATTATCGTACACCCAAAGCCAATTATTTGATCTTACGCCTTAAAGCTACATATTTCAATTCAAGAACAAGCAGCAAATACCAATTTTATTGTTTTTCCTTTGATCCGACAGACAATAGAACCCACGATCTACCGTACTCGACGGCATCACACCACGGGAGAGACTTAGTGTTAGGGTTATAGTATTTAACACCACTTGCAATGCTATTTCAGTCATATCGTGGCGGGCAGTTGCATTGGTGGAAGTAACCGGAGTACTCGAAAAAAAAAACACCCACCTGTCGCAAGTCACTGACAAAGTTTTTCAAATAATGTTGCCATGAGTTGGATTCGAACTCACAACTTAATTGGTTATAGGCACAATATCTACCGTACTCGGCGGCCTCACACAGCGTGGAGGTAAAACATCCTCTTTCAAAAAAGTATTTACTCAAAATGATAGAACACAAAAAAAGACATTAATATTGCTACGCAGAAATCATAAGGTAAGCCTTATGACTACACAAAGTAGACCATGTTTAGCATATTAAGGCACAAAACGAACTCAAATAAGACAAAATGGAATGATACCAGGATAAACTTTTCCTTGTGAATGACAACTTTCTAGAAAGCCTAATAATTATAAGATTACTTCCTCGGTATAGTGTATTACTCTTGTTTATAACACTGCGACTGTGAAATAAAATCACATATATTAAATGACATCAGGAGAATGATACCCAGATGTAGCCTTTAGGCCTGAAATGAAATAACTCGTACAAAAATGATATAAAAACATATCATTTCGTGGTGGTGATCATATTGCAGTTGGATTTACCTGTGTAATCAGTGCCTATCACCACTGACTTTGTGAGTTCGAACCCCATTCCTGGCGAGGTATACTCGATACCACATTATGTGATAAAGTTCGTTAATGACTTGTGATGGGTCGGTGGTTTTCTCCGGGTACTCCCCTTTCCTCCACCAATAAAACTGACCGTCACGATATACCTGAAATATTGTTAAAAGTGACGTTAAACACCATAAAAACAACCAAATCAGAATTAAATCGGGAAGTTCAAAACATTTATTGATACCGTTATTTCGTTGTTCACACAAATTGATAACTAGGATATGAAATATCCCATTACCATTAAGTGTAAATTATTTTCTTATTAACATTCCTTTATTCTTGAAAAATTAATTCTCGCTGTATTTACAAATTGGAAGATTATATGATGCCATCTTAGTCAAATTTCATTTTTCGCTTTAATAAATCATCACATTGATTTATTTATTTACAGTATTTAATTAAACATTAGACATGCATAGTACTTTTTTCGATGGTTTGATTATATCTTTTTCGGTCGGGAGATTTTTAGTTATCAAAATGGTCGATTACCATCACGCACTATCTTCTACCTATTCTAAGCGAGAAGGGCCCATCATGTTCGTGATCGTATGATGGTAATATTTACAACTACCAATACAATCACTGCTTATTACCACTAAAGCTGTGGGAAGGAATCCCGCTCATGGGGAGATGTACTAGATACAACATTATGATGAGGTTGGTAAGTGAATTGCAGCAGGTCAGCGGTTTTCTCCGGGTACGCTTGTTTCAATAACATTTGACCGCCACGATAAAACTGAAATATTGCTGAAAGTGGCGTTAATTACCATATTCCTACCAAGTGAGGATTGCTATTCGAATTTCTCATTGACTTCTTGTGCATTGTAAATATAGCATTTCAACCAAGTTTGTATTCAAATAATTCAGCGGCTTAGAGAAAAAAATACTGAAAAATAATTGAGAGGTTCATTGTTGTTCATGTTTTGTGGTTTCTTTGTTTTATTTCTCTTAACGTGTGTCCTGATATTGCATTATTTGGTAGGAACTTCAGTATCAACTACCAGTGATTAAAATTATAATCTTATGATCGTTCATATGCTTGTCTATTGCATTAGTAAATCTCAAGTGTTACAATTTACGCTTGTCGTAAACACAATCATCCGGTCCTGTCGTCATTCGTGACTAATCACCAGGGTTGTAGCAAGAGTAACACGACGGGTGGCACATGTGGAGCAGGAATTGTTTACCCATCCGAAGCACCTGATTTCAAACCATTTTCAGTTTGTTGGGTGTTGCTCGATCTTTAGTTTTCTGTATAATATTTTGTAGATCGTTGTTTGTCCTTTTTCCTTTGGCCATTATATTGTCTGTACATCTTGGATTTTCGGCTTCTGATTACCACTTTGGTATCTTCAAGCATTTTTTCATATTTTTATTTTGACATTTTTGCGCGGTCTGAATATAAACTTTAATGTATGGAATTAATACAATCATTGTTTTATATGAAGTGGTCGTGAACAGAGCTCTGATAATTTTCTAGTTGATGGAGTTATTTCCCGTTATTTTCTGGAAATATAACTGTTCTAACATTGACGACTACAATGTTTGTACTATATACATTTAATCAACGCTTTATTCGTTTGTCGACCACTGAAAATAATAAAACAATGTCTTCCTTGTCTGTCTTACTATTGAGTATGTGCCAGTAACTGTTTCATCAGAATGATTTTATCTGTGCTAAAAAATTGCTACATATACCTTCCAATTAAATCACTCTCTTCGCAGACGTAAAATATATGTTTCTTCAATCTAAGTACCGGGGATTTATCGCAGCCGGATTGCTGTGTAAAGTAGGAATGTCTATCAATCTGCTAATCAGGTCATACCTGGGACAGATATTAACAGAGAAATAACACAGATTAAACAGCACAGAAGAAAACCCAGAAAAAAATATGTCTTTTACGAATACACGGAGAACCATTAATTGTATCAATAGCCATTGGTTTTGATCATTGAACACAATAATCCACGAATAGAATGACAGATATTAATTGTGCAAATTAATGAAAATTAGTCTAATTGGGAGACGACAACATAAAAAGATTTAACCATTTAAAATAAAATAAACCAAAACCTCTTGCAAACACACAAATAGATCTGATAAGCATGATAGCCACAATTATAATGTTTGACTCTTAACCAACCGTGATGTTTATGCAATGAAGCCGTATAACTTACACAATTGAAATAGTAGAAGAAATACCACACTGTGTGAACAGTTCAACATTGCAATAGAAACAAACAAAGGTAAAATCGATACCACACACTTTCCCGAATTGGTACATGCACTATAATAGACAAAAAGGGGATGAGATTATACATTAAACTAGTTTTATCAGCCCAGACCTCCCCAGATATTTGTTATTGTAATTGCATACCAAACTTATATGATACATGTTGTGCTATCCGATGTTTGAAACAAGGTTCATCCCGGTTTTTGGGTGGCGTCCGTGTTGCTCATAATTATGGTTTTCTGAGTTGTCTTTTTGTCTTTGTTTGTTTCCGTTCTGTAACTTGTGTATCCAATGTTGCCAGTGTCTCTGGATTGTCCATTCTTTATTGCCCGCTTCGGTTTTCTGGAACGTTTATTTAAATTGTAATGCTCCACAAGAGAATTTGGATACGTGACTGTATTGAGTTGTCTAAGATATAGTTCACGTGTTGCAGATAACATTAATTCTCGGATTAGCTGTAGTTTGACGTCACGCGAACATAAACGATTAAAATAGTAACACTATTTTCTATTTTGTCCATCATATCGTGTTCTCCAATTAATCAGATAGACAATTAGGTTCAATCCTATAGCTATGCCTGTTTTTCTATACAACCGTCCAGATCTTTTTGTCCCTAATGCATTATAGGAGATTGTCATATAATATAGATATTACCATTGATTGCCATAAATTTATATGACTGATCCAGAATACGAACGTCAATAAAAGTAGTCTTAAGACGTTTCCAGGAAGGAAATACTTATCACATATCCTATCGTAAACGGGAAATGACATCAAGTACCACCGAATTAAGGTATTATACAAAACACATCGTGTGACACACGTGGAACAGAAGCTGTTTACCCTTCCGGGACACATACGTTCACTCGTGGTTCTTAGTGGGGTTCGTTGCTGCTCAATGTTTAGTTTTCTGCTTAGTGTATTGTAAATCATTGGTTGAACTTTTGTCCTTTATTCGTTTGGTCATTTTATGTCTGTCCTTCTTCGATTTACGGTTTCTGAATAACTCCTTCATGCTTTTCTTATACGTGAATTTGATTGAAGCATGTATTGATCTATTCTTAGCCAAGTAACATAAAACATGTGTAGGTCTGAACTGTGATATATGCCCTATGGTGGAATGGTTAGCCTGCTCGTCGCTAGTGTGGTAGATCATGGGTTCGATCACCAGTTGGGTCAAGCCTAAAATAAAAATATTTGTCGCTTCTCCTCTAAGCAAGGGATATTAAGATGTCAGAACAAGGGCTTGCTGGCTCGGAGGCAGGTTAACGTGTTCTTGAGATTGCACTATAAACATCCAACCCGGCATGTTTATCCACTACAAAATAGGATATCATTATCAGTCTCAAAACAAATAACATATTATCACCATGATATACATTGTAACTGAAAAAAAACCTGCTAACTTGGCGCTAAGCAAAAACCATTTACTCACTCACGCAATTCATGTGCAAAGCATGCATGTTTCACTTGGTTGTAACGTCGTGAACAAAATGCATATGGTAATCTCATGATCATTTGGTAAGATTTTACTTTTCTTCTATAATTAGAAGCACCGATTGCCCGCAGGCCCGACAGTCCGATAATCAGACAGAACACTTAGTAAGCATGTGATAATTGTCGCATTGAGGCTGTGGTGTCTGATTCAATGTAGAATTTGAATGTTAAAGTTTATCCATAATGACTAAATTTAGAACCAAACGCGTCCACTCATTTTCTCCTGGAAAATGCTTTAAAAATCGTCGAAAATCGACGAAAATTGGACATCAACAGGATAACCAAAATCAGCTAAGGTTCCATAGCATATGCCAGCGAGGAATTGGAATTAGCTTTACTGAGTTACATTATTTAGAAAAAAATAGATTTCATATATAAATATAATATACACTTTACATTTACATCAATGACAATTCACTTATAAAAACATCCTCAGCACGTCGACCATTCTGTGTCAACATTGATGTAGGAAATGTCAATACTTATTTTGAACAAATCCAATCCATCTACGCTAGGAACGAGGCACGAAGTCACTTTAATCAAATGAATGGTTTCTGTAGATATAACGTACGTCGACATAATAACACTTCCCGTATAAATAAAGTGGGATATTTTTGAAATTGCTAAGACATTACTTTTAAATGCCATATAATCAAAGCTCTGACGTGACTGAGATGACCTATTTGAAGTAATGAAACACAGAGGAAATATACAAATATAGATATTTACTTATTACATTGAACACAAATCCGATTGCTGTTTCTTAGAAATTCAATTTATTTAAATGCTTGTCTACATTTTGTGAACATTTTTAATGGAAATTGTAGCTATTACTGCTTTCTGGTCCTAAAAGATATCGAAGAAAAGAAAATCAAACGATCGTTGCCAGGTGTCAACCCAATGAGCTGTGTGGCATATAGGTGATGCAGTCTCGATCACGTTATAATATGGAAATCCTAACCATATACTATATGGGTGTCACGTTTTGAGAATGCTCTCCTTGTACATAAACGACCTCATTTGCAGATATCGAAAAAGAGTAGACTACTAAAGATTAAATTTGTCGGCATTACCAACTTCCCCATTCATTTTGAGTGGTAGTCAAAAGTCGTTGCCATAGTAGTATCATTCCTTTTTCATATCTGTATCACATTTATGCATTGTTGAACTTGTTCTTGTACTTAATGTGTATGAAATATTTGCGCCATAACTCCTCTAGCAATCCGAGCAAAAATCACATTGAAATGTCATATACGTGTTGTTCTATTGCAAACATGGCGCTTTAATTTGAACCTGGGTGTCATCTGTGTCGCTTATCTCCAGGGAAACCAATTATCTTGTAATACAAAGAAATCAGCAAAATAATATACCAATATGTCGTTAAAGGCGAAAGCTATTTTTTTTTTTAAATAAATGATATGTTATTTCAGCTGACACCAATTGTAATCTGTAATATCAACTAACGCGTAGTTTTATTGCTTTTTAAGATGTGCCATCTTATTTACTGTGCCAATTACATTTTGTTTTTCCCATATAAACGTTTCCCTCTCTTCATGACAAATATGTTATCGTTCCTGCGGACAAGGCTTCCAACAATATCGTGTTTGTATGTAAATCATATTACTTCGAATGCCTAATCAAGGAATTAGGCATAAATAGCAACACCTCTAGTAATACCACATAAAACCAACTTCGTTCGACAAAGATGAAATCCTAGCTAACCACAGATCATTCATGACCTCATTAAACATTCCCTCTGGTAAAGAGTCTGAGGATTTACCCTATTTATATTGGATACCTAAACTCCACAAGACACCATACAAAGAAAGGTACATAGCGGGATCATCAACTGGTTCGACGAAAGAATTGTCTATTCACCTGACAAAGATTCTGTCTGCAGTAAAAGAGGGACAACAGAAATATTGTGAAACTGTTTACTCGCGTAGTGGCATAAATCACATGTGGATTTTAAAAAACTCTAAAGATCTTTTGGATAACCTGAAATCAAGATCTTTCTCTCAGGTATCCTCCATCAAAACCTTTGATTTTTCAACTCTATATACCCCTCTACCGCATGACAAATTAAAAACCCGCTTAAAAGAAACAATTCATAAAGCTTTTAGTCATATAAACTATGGCTCAAAATTTGTTGTGTTAGGCTACAATTCCACATATTTTTCAAAAAAATTCAAAAAGGTAAAACATGCTACTCCGAGGAACAAGTGATCAGTATGCTGGAGTTCCTCATCGATAACATATGTGTCTCCTTTGGAGGGACACTGTTTCAGCAGGTCGTCGGCATACCAATGGGTACGAATTGTGCCCCTCTTCTAGCCGATTTATTTTTATACTCATATGAGTCGGAGTTTCTTCAAAAGCTTGTAAAAGATAAGAAGATTCATGAGGCTAGAGCCTTTAATTTCACATACAGGTATATTGATGACGTTTTATCTATCAATAATTCTAGATTTGCAGAATTTCTTCCATTGATATATCCTCCAGAGCTGGAAGTTAAAGAGACCACCGATACAGCTTCGTCCGCATCATTTTTGGACTTATACCTCGAATTTGACGACAGTGGTCAACTCGGTACTAAAATTTATGATAAGCGGGACGACTTCAATTTTAAAATCATAAATTTTCCAAACATGTGCAGCAATATACCAGCTTCTCCTGCATATGGTGTTTACATCTCGCAATTGATTCGCTATGCAAGGGCCAGTAGCAATTATTCTGATTTCCTGAAACGTCATCTTTATCTGAGAAACAGGCTACTGGACCAGAGCTATAAAAAGATTCGCCTTATTCGATCTCTTAAAAAGTTTATATTCCGATACCAAGATCTTGTCGAAATTTATTCCGTCTCTGCAGAAAAAAATTATAAGCGATGCATTTTCATATAGTGAAAATGTATAAAGATAAAGAAGTCAAAAAATGTCAAGGATATTTTGTTTGTCAATGTGTGACGTAAAAATATTTTTGACATTTACGTCACCGAATATGGTACTGCTTTGACAACTATTTTACCTATTTTGTTCCTGTATTTAAATAATGTCATAGTGACAGCCGGAACCTTTGAACTGTAATGAGAGCGGGAGGTTTGGCGCCTTAAAATCTGATTCAACCCACCATTTCTTTAGAAATGCCTGTACCAAGTCAGGGTCATTACGGTTTTCACAGTTTTCCGGTTGTTGACTGATTTTGTCTGTTTATATAATTATGAGTTTTGACTTTCCCTTTGTAAGATTGTTCGGAGTTCGGTAATTTTGTTATTACCCTTATTTACCGCAAATGAGACAATGATAAGTACACAAATGACTATAATAACTATTTTCCGCTCTAACAATAGAATCAACCTAAATACAAAGGGGTAATCAGAATCCGTAATTCGAAGGACAGACACCACAATGGCGAAAAGAAAAAGGAGAAAAGATCAAACAATTATCTACACAACATTGCACAGAAAGTATCGAGTGACACGAACACAACCCCAAAAGGGGGAGAACCGAGGTGTTCCGGAAGGGTAAGCAGTTCCTACTCCACTAGTGTCACCCGTCGTGTTAACATAGTTACAAACCATGTGATCAGTCATGAATGAGGAAAGGACTGGGACGTGCTTACGACAAGTGGGACACATTCGTAGTTACTTGTGACACAGATGTTCCGAAAACTTTCGAAGGGATGACTTCAACTTAACCAATAGGAACCCACTGTTCAGTAGCTTCCTTGTTAGCGGCAACCATATATCACGAAACCCTAACCCTAACCCTAACCCAAACTCCGGAATATCGGATCAATTGACGGATATTTACTCCATATGCAGGCGCTGTTGGCATGTTGCTACATATAAATGGAAAGTTCACAAAGAGAAAATTGAAATAATCTCTTCTGTCGTAAAGTTTCATTATTGACCGTCCCTCACTGTCAATTTCGATGTGTAGGTCAAGATATGACGTCGACCTATCTGTATCTGTGGTATCCTTTATCACCAAAGTTAGAAAGCGACAGGGTGGCTCAATGAGTTAGGTAGTTAGATTATCTAGCAACTCATATACACATATCATCAATACGGCATAGGTTCGCGCCCGGCTTTTTAAATAACAAAAAATGGTGCACGCGACTCGCAGCCGCAAGTGATAAAGTTTACCAGTTGCTTGCCCATGGTCGGTGGTTCTCTCCGAGTACTCAGGCTTCTGCTATCACTAAAACTGGTTGCCATGATATAGCTGAAATATTGCTGAAAGTGGCATTAAACACCAAAAAGTAAAAAATCAAATCAAACCCAAACCTATAATTATTTGGTGAAAGGACATCATCTATATAGCGGAACGTGAAATTAAAGGATCGGGCTAGCTCCTTTTGGTTTTACTTTAGAAGCCTCTGTATAAAATATGTCGCGTCCGAAGAAAGGAACAAGTCGGCGAGAATAGGATGACACATTATACCCATATGTATGCCGGCTGTCTGTTGCAAAACACGTCAAGCAAATAAAATAAATATTTTGTCATTCAAGAACTCAATCATGTTGATATTATCAGTTTCGTAAAATCAGAGTGTTTTGTTTTTGTTTTTGTTTTTGTTTTTATTACAAAATAAGATCTGTCCCTTCTTATAATAGGTATTTGAATCTACGTTGGCCATTCTTTTTAACGAAACACAGTTGGATCAACTCCCTTAATTTGTCTTTCATCTGTTTTTTGCACACCTGCCGTTGAAAATAAAAATAAAAACAGAGGTGGTCGAGGGTGGCAATGCTTTTCCACACCTCTGTTGAATGAAATTATGGTTTTTGACGTAGACATTAAAGCTTTCTACCAGTCCAGTGGACAAGTTACTACACACATCAATAATTGTCTATGGCCATTTATATTCAATGAGTTATAATATAATAAATGTCTTCGACTTTAATGGCTGATAAAAATAACAACATTGCGTTCTGATAGGCATATTGAATGTAAATAATGTAGTGTATAAACAAATATATGTTTTAAAAGCTTTATTTCAGTGTAAAATGTTAAGAAACACCACAAGTTTTCGAGTGATGGTGTCTAAAGTCACATTATACAATATTTCAGTTATATCGTGGCGGTCAGTTTTATTGGTGCGTGAAACCGGAGTATCCAGAGAAAACCACCGACCTGCCATGAATCACTGACAAACTTTATCAGGTAAAGTTGTACACCTAGCACCGTTTCGAACTCACAACTTTAGTTTGTAGATCTAACTACCATACGATAAAGACCACGACGGCTTCAGCAAAAACACAAATTTAAGCATGGATTGTTTAATTACTGACATAAATATCATATTCCCGCAAAATAAAAAATAAACTATTAAGCAATTTTACTGAACACGATTAACATATACTATGAGTTAAACCAATCATTGAAGACCATACAATGACTGTGAAATGGTGACGAATAGTAAAAGTGATGAAAGTCAATAGTCATGTTCAGTTTCAAGTTTCATGTATGGGCCAATCATGCCAACCGCTCATGGCGAGGTGTACTCGATACAACATTATGTGATGAATTTAGTCAGTGACTTGTTCTCCTGATTCCTCCATCAATACAACTGAGATATTGTTGAAAGTGGCGTCAAACATTCGTCTTCTTTTTGACTACATTTATTTGTTGTTTGCTCCCTTGACTCCACAGATAATGGCTGCTGAATATACGAGCGCATGCGATACTAATCAATTGCAGCTTTTCCCACGCTCCTGAATTCTGTAGGAGGCTGTTATATCTAAGTGCTTGTTCCTGAATTCTGTGGGAGGTTGTTATATCTAAGTGCTTGTTCCTGAATTCTGTGGGAGGTTGTTATATCTAAGTGTTTGTTCCTGAATTCTGTGGGAGGTTGTTATATCTAAGTGTTTGTTCCTTGGCTTTGTACTATTGTTTATTGTTTTCATCCAGATTGTACTTTTGCTGAAAGATTGTCTCAGACATGTATATTCTGCGTTCGATGTACTGACAGCTTTTTTTTATATATATGTTGTGAAGTTCAACAGCTAAAAATCACTTTATTATGGTAATGACGCTATAAATGTTATTTTAGTAATTCATCCGTACCGCTTACGTTCGTGAAAATTTGTTTTTCTTCCGAATGTTCGGAATTCTCTGACCTTGGCATAACCACAATACGGATTCAGCTCACTAATAAATTTGATATATCTATGGAAAAAAAAATTACGTAGATGCCCTCCCCACATTTTACGACAAGTTATATATTAGTAGAAATGTTTATCAATATCTTATCAAGATTTAATCATTGTATCAAAGGATTCGTCTAGATTGGGTGACAACTCGACTCGTGTGAGACTGATTTTCATATCCATCATTTATATTGGATAACGATTTGCTAAGTACACATCAAATATTAAAGATTGCAAAATAATATTTCAGCTCGTTTCTCATTTTTGCTCTCTTTTCGTGATATCTTATTCTTGAAGTTAAATCCATGTGTTCCAAGTAAACCATTGAACGTATGGTTGATGTTTCTTGATTTTACTCACTATTCTTTGATCTTTTGATTCTGCCTGTAAATTCAATACAGAAATAGGAATTATCCATCAAAATTCTCATCTGATGCAGTTTGCGGCAGGTGGGTTTTACCGGGTACTCTGGTTCCCTCCAGCAATACGCTGACAGCCACGATATAGCTGAAATATTGTTGAAAGTGGCGCTAAACACCATAACCATAAACAAAACCATGGTGTCTTCTGCTTTTATTCATGTAAACGTTAGTTAGACAGATGTAAGTAAATCCGGGAATAGAAATCACAACTTTGAGATTATATCATAGCCAGAAATCATGGGTGATTTTGCTCATGAATATTCATAAACCAAATCGCGTCATTTATGACGTCAGCAAATAAACGTTGAACCATATTTGGAAGAGGCTGATGAAAACTCGTATCTATTTTTTTAGATGATATTTCATCACAGTTTTGAACACATAAATAACTTCATAATTATTTGTGATCGTATCAAAATTAATTGTCATCATATGTTTATTAGGAATCCGATGATGTGTGTAAAAGATCGAAAATATATTTAATGCACTGCCCCCCCCCCTTTTTTTTCCACGAAATAAAAATATGTAAATAAAAAATATAATGTGCATTTTTTTTCAATTTCTGTCCCACATAAGTATTAGTATGTCATTGAAATCGTTTAGTATGTATATTGTTAAATTTTTTGAACTTTATATATCGGCAGTATTGTTACCAATTGTATCATAGTTACTTCTTCTGTTGTTTTGTCGAAATAAAAAACATTCCCAGTTTTACGAAATAGTAGATATTTTTGCATGAACCCCTATTGAATCTCTACTAGAAAGGTAAACAAAACTTGTGAAGCCCTCTTTTAAATTATCGTGGGAACCTTTAATTTTTCAGCAAACTATTTATCGAAGAAAGATTCCTCAACAATGTTACCGGAACTGACCGAATTTGTCCCGGCAACTAGAATGGGGATTGCAAGAAAAGTGCTTTAAGGTCTTGAAAGCCGTGCAGGATGCATTTTTTCACTTCTTCTCAATGCTTTTGAATGGTGCTTACGCTTCAAAATTTGAAACTGGGTGGGAACCTTGAGTTTTCATGGTACAGCTGTAATATTTTGAGATATTGTTCAAACCGGTGCATAGTTTGATTTTCTATCCCGGCAATTAGTCCGGCCCAAGCTAACAGAAATTTTCCCGTTCAACTATATGTTAAAATTCAAATTATCTTTGAGCCGCCATTTTGAATATGCAAATAAGCAAATCACCTATCATTTCTGGCTATGTACGGTCTTTGTAATGCAATTACATGTAATTCCAATAACATATTATATACGATAACGGCCATGACGCGCCGGACATTTCCCCACACAGAAGAAACATCGTACAGCCATGTTATTGGATATATTAAACAAGACGAAGGAATCCTCACGAAAAACCAGGGTCGAACTCCAAAAGGGTAAACCATTCTTCCTACTCCACTAGTGGTACCCCTTGTCTTACTCTTGTATGGAATCAGTGCCTATCACCACTAAAGTCGTGGGTTCGATTCCGACTCAGGGCGAAGTGCACAACATTATGTGGTAAAGTTTCTCAGTGACTTACGGCACGTCGATGGTTTTCTCCGGGTACTTCAGTTTCCTCCACCAATAAAACTGACCGCCACGATATAACTGAAATATTGTTGAAAGTCGCGTTAAGCACCATAGAACGTAACATCTGATAATGTTTACATAAAGTCTTTCGAACTTTTATCAGTTTATCGATAAACGCCTACAAAATCGTATTTAAACCTATAATGAATACATATATTGTAGTTCCTTTCACAAATATAATTATCGATCTTACGAGCATGTTGTTTGCGAATAAAATTCCTCAGTTCTTTATCTTTTTTTCCATGGCCGGTGGAAACATTGCCGAATTAGTATAAATAAACGCTAAAGAATACCGATGGGGCAATTACAAATAGACAATCCAGAGAAACTGGCAACACAGAGCACAGAAGACGATGACAAACTTAAAAACAAACATGCGCTGGATATCACCACACGCAAACAAGACAAGACTGACAAGTTAATTTAGAATTTACACCAATGGGGTATTTTGATACGTTCCATGTTTGTTATTCTCGTCGTATTTTTCTACCAGCTATTCTAATCGGTTTTCAATTGTGCAAAACCGCTATAAATACTAAATTGTATTTTAAACCACAAATAGGCGCTATTTACGTGAATTTTTTTATGTAAAGTACGGCGTGGGTGTACTCAATTATTTGTTACAGGAAATGTAATCATCCGTGTTGTTATTCCAATAAAATGATTTAATACAACTTGGTATGGCACTGTACAATTTAACGTCAAGTGAGAAATAGTTCAGCTAATTTTGAATTGAATTTATACAAGTTTACAAACAATACATCGTATGCTGATACATGTGGCATTGGGATGGGTTTATGGTAGGATTACCACAAGAAAAAAAGAAGATGATGAATAGCGTCTAATATTGTATCTTGTAAAGGGTCATCAACAACAGCTCTATAGATAATTGCTCAGAAGGAGCTGTTGCAAGCTGTGTTTTACGTACAGGGAGTGCGCCATTCTCCATACACTAGGCAGCGATTTACGCCTCACCTACTTGTTGCGAATTTATCGACAGTTTTGTGATTTCTTTCGTTTTTCATTGCAGGATCACAAGCCTCTGCACAAACATTTATTTTCTCTTGAAGATGTGCATTGTCGCTGAAAAGTTGACAGCATTTTTTATTTACAAGATCATATATTTTTGTATTTATAAAATCATGTGGTAATCTGTCTGATAGACATTATGTAATAATTAACATACATGTATGCTGTACTATAAATGGAATAAAATTCCAAGGTTTATTGCTCCATTCTTAAGCGTCATATTTTATATACATAAATTCATTGCTATCATCCTCTGCAATCTCGAGATATCTATTCGAGCGCAAGAAGTGTTAAATTGTGAAAATGTCCATTAAGAACACCATGAAATAGTCATGAATATATCATATGTCTTTTTATCAATAGACATGAAATTCTCATTTTATTTTCGTTTTGGAAAGTGCGAATGTAAATGCAATATGTTTATGTTGTAATAGCATATTCAAGTTAGTCAATAATTTATCATGTTTATCACAGCGTTGAGAATATTTTTACATTTTAAATTGTTATACGTTTGTATATCTGGGAAGTAACTTTTTATTTTCAACATAAGCTTCAGGAAGTTCCTTTTTGGACAACTGGATGGGAAATTTATTGTCGTTATTTTATCATATTTTTATTAATGGGTTCCTTGTTTTTGATACAATTTCAGGATCTAAATGTAGTTATAACATGAATGCATTCTTTTCCGTTGATTTTTTTATGGTTCATATGCCATGATGTAAGCACAGCTAAGACCTATATAAAATAATAAACGCAGATACTATATATTGCATACTTCAAATCTCGGCTGTTTTGTATCTCTCAGAGAGCCTTGTGACAAACAAACAAACAAAAAGCAAAAAACAATCAAACAAAATACAAAGAAATGGCAAAACATGTCATACAACATTTAATGTATTAACTTACTAACACATCTAGAACTTCCAGGGGATATCCTTTTCTCACTTATGAGACAGACTAGTTCCTATTTTTAGCGATGTGGGATTTTCTTGTTGTCTTGCACTAGTGCAAGACAAAAATAAGACGTGCGTTATACCGCCAAATGCATGCTGTCCAGTTTATGTCAACTACCAGCCCAATTCTCCATGATTTTCCTTTTTAAAATAAACAATTCACTGTATATAAGTTTTCAATCTTTTAAAAACACGCAAATCCTAACAATCAGCCATATTATTACATAATAACCTTCACGCAATACACAAAAATACGGAACTACTTTTTTGATTGACATGAAGGGGAAATAACTCACATCGTTTACATGATCGTCTGCTAAAATTACATAAGCAAACACGAAACTAAAAACAGCTGATGAAAGTGAGAAATAAAATCAAACACCGTCAGCGAACGATTGAAATCTTACCATCGGGTGTCGGAGATTTCCCTGTCTTGCACTTTTGCCGGTGTTAGATTCTATATATCTCCTGCTCCCATTGTCAGAACTCTATATACGCTGTGAACCTCAGATGACCTTAAAACCTATATCTAAATTTGTTATTTGTGTTTGTTTCCGTATATGGTGGTATCCAACATATATTGTGTTGTGTTTTTGATTTGTTTTTCGTCGTCTTGTGTACTCTATGTTGCCAGTTTCTCTGGATTGTACATTTGTGATTGTCCCTTCGGTTATCTCTAACGTTTATTTATCTTGTGTACTCTATGTTGCCAGTTTCTCTGGATTGTCCATTTGTGATTGTCCCTTCGGTTATCTCTAACGTTTATTTATCTTGTGTACTCTATGTTGCCAGTTTCTCTGGATTGTACATTTGTGATTGTCCCTTCGGTTATCTCTAACGTTTATTTATCTTGTGTACTCTATGTTGCCAGTTTCTCTGGATTGTCCATTTGTGATTGTCCCTTCTGTTATCTCTAACGTTTATTTATCTTGTGTACTCTATGTTGCCAGTCTCTCTGGATTGTACATTTGTGATTGTCCCTTCTGTTATCTCTAACGTTTATTTATCTTGTGTACTCTATGTTGCCAGTCTCTCTGGATTGTACATTTGTGATTGTCCCTTCTGTTATCTCTAACGTTTATTTATCTTGTGTACTCTATGTTGCCAGTCTCTCTAGATTGTACATTTGTGATTGTCCCTTCTGTTATCTCTAACGTTTATTTATCTTGTGTACTCTATGTTGCCAGTCTCTCTAGATTGTACATTTGTGATTGTCCCTTCTGTTATCTCTAACGTTTATTTATCTTGTGTACTCTATGTTGCCAGTTTCTCTGGATTGTCCATTTGTGATTGTCCCTTCTGTTATCTCTAACGTTTATTTATCTTGTGTACTCTATGTTGCCAGTCTCTCTGGATTGTACATTTGTGATTGTCCCTTCTGTTATCTCTAACGTTTATTTATCTTGTGTACTCTATGTTGCCAGTTTCTCTGGGTTGTCCATTTGTTATTGCCCCTTCGGTATTCTCTAACGTTTATTTTCTCCTCCTTATACAAAAGCTTGAATCCTTGCCTGGTTTTGTCTGTATGTTTTTTTCAGTAAACTAAACACGAAATGATGTGATGTGATTGTAAGGGGACTTTGAAACTCTGCTTCACATTATTACTTTTTTTTTTATTAATGTTAAAAAATAACGTTTTCGGTTTGCTTTCCGTCTTAGTTATGATGTCATTTTCCCGTTTCCAGCTTTTGATAAAGTAAATAGCAATTTAATACTACGAATTCTCATGTTTTCCTTTCACAATTTGTCCTCCGTTATGCGTAAATTAGATACTAATTTGAATAGCACCACAAATTGGATATCTGATAAATTGATAAGAGAGTTGATACAGCTTGGTTTAATCCAAAAGGAATAACATTCTGAAAAATAAATACGACAATCCTTAAATTAAGTATTTCATAAATGTCAATTCATTGACAAAAGTAATTATTCTGTGTCCTTGCAAGTTGCTACATTTAATTTTAAATAATTCAAAAGTTTAAGTGGATCTTGTATTTCGTGTTTGCGTTTCTTGTTTGAAAGATGGGGAAGATTTCAATTTCTATAAGACATGTAAATTAAATGCAAGCTGTGAATAATTCAAAAAGTCTAAGTGTATTCTGCATTCGGTGGTGTGTGTTTCTTGCTTGAAGGGTGAGGGAGAAATTAATTTGTATAAGTCATGTATATTAAAGATAAGCTGTAAATATTTCAAAATGTCTAAGTGGATTCTGTATTCGTTGTTTCTTCTCTTATTCTAAGGATGGGGGAGATATCAATATTATTGCTAAAAGAGAAACGTTTTCAGTTTGCTTCCCGTCTTTGCTATGATATCATTTCCCCGTTTCCAGTATTAGATAAATTAGATAACAATTTAATACTACGAATCCTCATGCATTCCTTTCACCATTTTCCTTCCGTTGCGCGTAAATTAGATACTAATTTGAATATCACCACAAATTAGATATTTGATAAATAGCTACGAGAGTTGATACAGCTTGGTTTAATCCAAAACAAATAACATTCTGCAGAATAAATACGACAATCCTTAAATTAAGTATTTCATTAATTTCAATTCATTCTGTGTCCTTGCAAGTTGTTACATTTAATATTAGATAATTCAAAAAGTCTAAGTGGATTCTGTATTCGTTGTTTCTTCTCTTGTTTGAAGGTGGTGGGATTTCATTTTCTATAAAACATGCAAATTAAAGGCAAGCTGTAAATAATTCAAAATATCTAAGTGGATTCTGTATTCGTTGTTTCTTCTCTTGTTTGAAGGTGGTGGGATTTCATTTTCTATAAAACATGCAAATTAAAGGCAAGCTGTAAATAATTCAAAATGTCTAAGTGGATTCTGTATTCGTTGTTTCTTCTCTTGTTTGAAGGTGGTGGGATTTCATTTTCTATAAAACATGCAAATTAAAGGCAAGCTGTAAATAATTCAAAATATCTAAGTGGATTCTGTATTCGTTGTTTCTTCTCTTGTTTGAAGGTGGTGGGATTTCATTTTCTATAAAACATGCAAATTAAAGGCAAGCTGTAAATAATTCAAAATATCTAAGTGGATTCTGTATTCGTTGTTTCTTCTCTTGTTTGAAGGTGGTGGGATTTCATTTTCTATAAAACATGCAAATTAAAGGCAAGCTGTAAATAATTCAAAATATCTAAGTGGATTCTGTATTCGTTGTTTCTTCTCTTGTTTGAAGGTGGTGGGATTTCATTTTCTATAAAACATGCAAATTAAAGGCAAGCTGTAAATAATTCAAAATGTCTAAGTGGATTCTGTATTCGTTGTTTCTTCTCTTGTTTGAAGGTGGTGGGATTTCATTTTCTATAAAACATGCAAATTAAAGGCAAGCTGTAAATAATTCAAAATATCTAAGTGGATTCTGTATTCGTTGTTTCTTCTCTTGTTTGAAGGTGGTGGGATTTCATTTTCTATAAAACATGCAAATTAAAGGCAAGCTGTAAATAATTCAAAATATCTAAGTGGATTCTGTATTCGTTGTTTCTTCTCTTGTTTGAAGGTGGTGGGATTTCATTTTCTATAAAACATGCAAATTAAAGGCAAGCTGTAAATAATTCAAAATATCTAAGTGGATTCTGTATTCGTTGTTTCTTCTCTTGTTTGAAGGTGGTGGGATTTCATTTTCTATAAAACATGCAAATTAAAGGCAAGCTGTAAATAATTCAAAATATCTAAGTGGATTCTGTATTCGTTGTTTCTTCTCTTGTTTGAAGGTGGTGGGATTTCATTTTCTATAAAACATGCAAATTAAAGGCAAGCTGTAAATAATTCAAAATATCTAAGTGGATTCTGTATTCGTTGTTTCTTCTCTTGTTTGAAGGTGGTGGGATTTCATTTTCTATAAAACATGCACATTAAAGGCAAGCTGTAAATAATTCAAAATATCTAAGTGGATTCTGTATTCGTTGTTGTTTTTGTTTTAAGGATGGGGAGATATCACTTTTCTATAAGACATGTCAATTATAAAGGCAAGCTGTACTTTTCCGTAAATTAATAGTTTCTGTTCCAGTGACAGAAATTCTGTTTATCACAATTCTTCAATCAATTGTGAATGTTGTGTCTGGGATTTACACGGTAACGTTATGCATAATAATATACAGTCAAACCTGTCTTAGGCGGTCACTCATGGGGAATGTCAAAAGTGACCTCTCAAGAGAGGTAACATCTTAAGAAAAGGAGCAGCACTTCTATTGCTGTTCTGCATTTCACAGTCACAGTAAGAAATTCATCAATGGGCATATAACTCACGCCCTAAGATGAGTGTGAAACTTGTACTAGCCATGATATAGCTGAAAAAATGTGCACTTATCGCTTAACAAAGCCTATCACTTATTATACACTTGTTTCTGAATTATATTGGACAATTGATGTTGTTCTGTTTATATATGTCAACTATGCCAATAGAATATGCTTAATCGTAGGAGCATTGTACCATATTGTAAATTCTCCTCCAATTTTTTGCACCGTGTAGAAATATTGTCCTCGGTGTCTTTTGTATGGCCCATTGGAAATTATGATGTACTCTTTCTCTGTACTTTGTAGCAATATTACTCTCTGAACTGCGTTGGAAGGCATATTTAACGCCAGGATGACATTTGTTATACACGTTGAAGAATACCGAAGGGGAAATCAAGAATGGACATCCCAGAGACACTTGTAACACTGGGCATACAACACACAGGACAAACAAGCACAAAAACACACTACAACACAGAAAACTAAAAATATGAGCAACAAGCACCCAACCAAAAACCGGGTGTTTTATGCTTTGTAGTAATATTATCCTAACTTTCTTTGAATATCATACTGAAAGGTAGGCTGTACTCTTATCTTCTGTTTGTTATTAATTTATGACTCCAGCAACATCTCTCAGCATTGACAAACTTTATCACATAATGTTTATCGAGTACAACCCGCCATGAACAGCATTCGAACTCACAACGACTAACATGCTCTAAGAAAATACTAAAGGGTAAATAAAGGTAAAATTAACGCATGTATCACAAATGAAATACAAAATAAAAATACGAATCTGTCAGAACATTTCTAAAATTCAATCAGAAATAAAACAAAGCAAAAACAGAGTGAAAAACTATACTTTTAACACACATATACATGACATCTCACAAAACCGTATTAAATACATGCCATTTTGTATTCACAATAACATTATTTTATCTGTAATTTGTGAATCTCTATTTGACGCGAGTATAATAAATGTTTCCTGGTAACAAAAACTAATCCGGACATTGCTTTGATGTCACAATCATTAAATTAAAGCACTGAATAGATCAATTGAACGTTAACATTTTCCTTTATTTCCCTCTAAGGTGTGAATCTGTTATTTACATGGTTTAATCCTTGTTAATCCTTGTTTAGTAAATCGTGAAACAAAAGCACGGTTTTCCGGTTTTTGACATAATTATGGAAATATAATTCTATTCTTACTACAATTTATCAATAATTCGTAATCCGATTGGATATTGTCACTTATTCTACGTCATTCGAAAGAAATTTATAAATCAATATTTCCGCTTGCCGAACTACCCTTTCCCCCGGTCATTCCACGCGTATAAATCTACGAGCAATGATACTAAGGGGTTCAGCTGGAAAGATCTGCCATCTTGAAAATGTGAAATCATACATGTCATATTTACACCAATGCACAAAAATAATTAAAAAGCTTACCTTGAAAACTTATTTTAGTTAAATTGTATCAAACTTGAAGCGTACACGAAGCCAAATAACGTCTAATCTTTACGTTTCAAACTGGAAGTCTTCATATGTCGTCAATGACGTCATGTTGGTTATGTTCCAAAGTCGTCAATAACATTTCGCGGATTTTTTTTCAGTTTACAATCGTATGTGTATTGTATGTCCATTGTTTGAGGCTCCCATTGGGTATTTCTTTAATAGTATTTAGCGTCGAAAACAAACACGATGTCCAAGAATAAGAATTATAACGATTAAACACTGTGTTGTTATGAAATTATGTATGCATAAACTCCGGCAGCTCACTCACAAACTTTACATAAAGTCCAAAGGACTTTATTCAGTTTGTGAGTGATCTGCCGGAATTTAAGACAACTAGTAGAACATGAACTGTTGACCCTTCCAGGGTTCAACACCGGTGTCTTATGTGGAGTTCAGGTTGTTCAGTCTTTAGTTTCTTATTACCTTTAGATATCTTCAAACGTATCGTTTCTATTGACGACTAAACTTGTTGGGGTGGAATTAACATGGACAGATAGATAATAACGAAGAAAAAAGCAAAAAGAAAACATTGTTTCACAACAACGCACTCAAATGATTGAACAACGCGAACCCTACTAGCAGCCGAGTGGAAATAAAGTGCTCCCGAAGGTTAAGCTGAAAGAAAAAATACCACAGATACAGCTAGGTCTATTTCGTACCATTCACCTCGAAATTGGCAGTGAGGGCTGTTTAAGAACGAAACTTTACGACAAAAGGGATTATTTCAATTGTTCTACGGTTTCCGATTATCCCTTTGGTATCTTCACTCTTTTATCAACAATTTCTGTTCCGCCAGTACCATCATATATCTCATGCTAAAAATCTAACGAATCCTGAACGTGGTAAGGACGGGATTTAACAACTACAAATGACACATATCGGGGGTTATCTGTAACATAAACGTTCCGTAGAGGTTAACCAAGTAATGATAGTGACCGTAAAACAATCAAATGATGATTTGATCACTATAAACCCTAGGTTATATAGCTAACTAGTTAACAACATCCACTAGGAACACTAGGTTATATAGCTAACTAGTTAACAACATTCATTAGGAACCCTAGGTTATATAGCTAACTAGTTAACAACATTCATTAGGAACACTAGGTTATATAGCTAACTAGTTAACAACATTCATTAGGAACCCTAGGTTATATAGCTAACTAGTTAACAACATCCACTAGGAACCGTAGGTTATATAGCTAACTAGTTAACAACATCCACTAGGAACCCTGGGTTATATAGCTAACTAGTTAACAACATTCATTAGGAACCCTAGGTTATATAGCTAACTATTTAACAACATCCACTAGGAACCGTAGGTTATATAGCTAACTAGTTAACAACATCCACTAGGAACCCTAGGTTATATAGCTAACTAGTTAACAACATTCATTAGGAACCATATGTTATATAGCTAACTAGTTAACGACATCCACTAGGAACCGTAGGTTATATAGCTAACTAGTTAACAACATCCACTAGGAACCCTAGGTTATATAGCTAACTAGTTAACAACATCCACAAGGAACCCTAGGTTATATAGCTAACTAGTTAACAACATCCACTAGAAACCCTAGGTTATATAGCTAGCTAATTAACAACATTGACTAAGAACCCTAGGTTATATAGCTAAGTAGTTAACAACATCCACTCGAAACCCTAGGTTATATAGCTAAATAGTTAACAACATCCACTAGGAACCCTAGGTTATATAGCTAACTAGTTAACAACATCCACAAGGAACCCTAATTTATATAGCTAACTAGTTAACAACATCCACTAGGAACCCTAGGTTATATAGCTAACTAGTTAACAACATCCACTAGGAACCCTAGGCTAAATAGCTAACTAGTTAATAACATTCACTAGGAACCCTAGGTTATATAGCGAACTAGTTAACAACATCCACTGGGAACCCTAGGTTATATAGCTAACTAGTTAACAACATCCACTAGAAACCCTATGTTATATAGCTAACTAGTTAACAACATCCACTAGAAACCCTAGGTTATATAGCTAACTAGTTAACAACATCGACTAGGAACCCTAGGTAATGTAGCTAACTAGTTAACAGCATCCACTAGGAACCCTAGGTTATATAGCTAACTAGTTAACAACATCCACTAGGAACCCTAGGTTGTATAGCTAACTAGTTAACAACATTGACTAAGAACCCTAGGTTATATAGCTAACTAGTTAATAACATTCACTAGGAACCCTAGGTTATATAGCGAACTAGTTAACAACATCCACTAGGAACCCTAGGTTATATAGCTAAATAGTTAACAACATCCACTAGGAACCCTAGGTTATATAGCTAACTAGTTAACAACATCCACTAGGAACCCTAGGTGATATAGCTAACTAGTTAACAACATCCACTAGCAACCCTAGGTTATATAGCTAACTAGTTAAGAACATCCACTAGAAACCCTTGGTTATATAGCTAACTAGTTACAAACATTCACTAGGAACCCTAGGTTATACAGCTAACTAGTTAACAACATCCACTAGGAACCCTAGGTTATATAGCTAACTAGTTAACAACATCCACTAGAAACCCTAGGTTATATAGCTACCTAGTTAACAACATTCACTAGGAACCCTAGGTTATATAGCTAACTAGTTAACAACATCCACTAGAAACCCTAGGTTATATAGCTACCTAGTTAACAACATCCACTAGAAACCCTAGGTTATATAGCTAGCTAATTAACAACATTGACTAAGAACCCTAGGTTACATAGCTAAGTAGTTAACAACATCCACAAAAAACCCTAGGTTACATAGCTAACTAGTTAACAACATCCACTAGGAACCCTAGGCTAAATAGCTAAGTAGTTAACAACATCCACAAAAAACCCTAGGTTATATAGCTAACTAGTTAACAACATCCACTAGGAACCCTAGGCTAAATAGCTAACTAGTTAATAACATCCACTAGGAACCCTAGGTTGTATAGCTAACTAGTTAACAACATTGACTAAGAACCCTAGGTTATATAGCTAACTAGTTAATAACATTCACTAGGAACCCTAGGTTATATAGCTAACTAGTTAACAACATCCACTAGGAACCCTAGGTTATATAGCTAACTAGTTAACAACATCCACTAGGAACCCTAGGTTATATAGCTAACTAGTTAACAACATCCACTAGGAACCCTAGGTGATATAGCTAACTAGTTAACAACATCCACTAGCAACCCTAGGTTATATAGCTAACTAGTTAAAAACATTCACTAGGAACCCTAGGTTATATAGCTAACTAGTTAACAACATCCACTAGAAACCCTTGGTTATATAGCTAACTAGTTACAAACATTCACTAGGAACCCTAGGTTATACAGCTAACTAGTTAACAACATCCACTAGGAACCCTAGGTTATATAGCTAACTCGTTAACAACATCCACTAGAAACCCTAGGTTATATAGCTACCTAGTTAACAACATTCACTAGGAACCCTAGGTTATACAGCTAACTAGTTAACAACATCCACTAGAAACCCTAGGTTATATAGCTACCTAGTTAACAACATCCACTAGAAACCCTAGGTTATATAGCTAGCTAATTAACAACATTGACTAAGAACCCTAGGTTATATAGCTAAGTAGTTAACAACATCCACAAAAAACCCTAGGTTATATAGCTAACTAGTTAACAACATCCACTAGGAACAATAGGCTAAATAGCTAAGTAGTTAACAACATCCACAAAAAACCCTAGGTTATATAGCTAACTAGTTAACAACATCCACTAGGAACCCTAGGCTAAATAGCTAACTAGTTAATAACATCCACTAGGAACCCTAGGTTGTATAGCTAACTAGTTAACAACATTGACTAAGAACCCTAGGTTATATAGCTAACTAGTTAATAACATTCACTAGGAACCCTAGGTTATATAGCGAACTAGTTAACAACATCCACTAGGAACCCTAGGTTATATAGCTAACTAGTTAACAACATCCACTAGGAACCCTAGGTTATATAGCTAACTAGTTAACAACATCCACTAGGAACCCTAGGTGATATAGCTAACTAGTTAACAACATCCACTAGCAACCCTAGGTTATATAGCTAACTAGTTAAAAACATTCACTAGGAACCCTAGGTTATATAGCTAACTAGTTAACAACATCCACTAGAAACCCTTGGTTATATAGCTAACTAGTTACAAACATTCACTAGGAACCCTAGGTTATACAGCTAACTAGTTAACAACATCCACTAGGAACCCTAGGTTATATAGCTAACTAGTTAACAACATCCACTAGAAACCCTAGGTTATATAGCTACCTAGTTAACAACATTCACTAGGAACCCTAGGTTATATAGCTAACTAGTTAACAACATCCACTAGAAACCCTAGGTTATATAGCTACCTAGTTAACAACATCCACTAGAAACCCTAGGTTATATAGCTAGCTAATTAACAACATTGACTAAGAACCCTAGGTTATATAGCTAAGTAGTAAACAACATCCACAAAAAACCCTAGGTTATATAGCTAACTAGTTAACAATATCCACTAGGAACCCTAGGCTAAATAGCTAACAAGTTAATAACATTCACTAGGAACACTAGGTTATATAGCTAACTAGTTAACAACATCCACTAGGAACCCTAGGTTATATAGCTAACTAGTTAACAACATCCACTAGGAACCCTAGGTGATATAGCTAACTAGTTAACAACATCCACTAGCAACACTAGGTTATATAGCTAACTAGTTAAAACATTCACTAGGAACGCTAGGTTATATAGCTAACTAGTTAACAACATCCACTAGGAACCCTAGGTTATATAGCAAACTAGTTAACAACATCCACTAGGAACCCTAGGTTATATAGCTAACTAGTTAACAACATCCACTAGGAACCCTAATTTATATAGCTAACTAGTTAACAACATCCACTAGAAAACCTAGGTTATATAGCTAACTAGTTAACAACATCCACTAGGAACCCTAGGCTAAATAGCTAACTAGTTAATAACATTCACTAGGAACCCTAGGTTATATAGCGAACTAGTTAACAACATCCACTAGGAACCCTAGGTTATATAGCTAACTAGTTAACAACATCCACTAGAAACCCTAGGTTATATAGCAAACTAGTTAACAACATTCACTAGGAACCCTAGGTTATACAGCTAACTAGTTAACAACATCCACTAGGAACCCTAGGTTATATAGCTAACTAGTTAACAACATCCACTAGAAACCCTAGGTTATATAGCTACCTAGTTAACAACATTCACTAGGAACCTTAATTTATATAGCTAACTAGTTAACAACATCGACTAGGAACCCTAGGTAATGTAGCTAACTAGTTAACAGCATCCACTAGGAACCCTAGGTTATATAGCTAACTAGTTATTAACATCCACTAGGAACCCTAGGTTGTATAGCTAACTAGTTAACAACATTGACTAAGAACCCTAGGTTATATAGCTAACTAGTTAATAACATTCACTAGGAACCATAGGTTATATAGCGAACTAGTTAACAACATCCACTAGGAACCCTAGGTTATATAGCTAACTAGTTAAAAACATCCACTAGGAACCCTAGGTTATATAGCTAACTAGTTAACAACATCCACTAGAAACCCTTGGTTATATAGCTAACTAGTTACAAACATTCACTAGGAACCCTAGGTTATACAGCTAACTAGTTAACAACATCCACTAGGAACCCTAGGTTATATAGCTAACTAGTTAATAACATTCACTAGGAACCCTAGGTTATATAGCGAACTAGTTAACAACATCCACTAGGAACCCTAGGTTATATAGCTAACTAGTTAACAACATCCACTAGGAACCCTAGGTTATATAGCTAACTAGTTAACAACATCCACTAGGAACCCTAGGTGATATAGCTAACTAGTTAACAACATCCACTAGCAACCCTAGGTTATATAGCTAACTAGTTAAAAACATTCACTAGGAACCCTAGGTTATATAGCTAACTAGTTAACAACATCCACTAGAAACCCTATGTTATATAGCTAACTAGTTACAAACATTCACTAGAAACCCTAGGTTATATAGCGAACTAGTTAACAACATCCACTAGGAACCCTAGGTTATATAGCTAACTAGTTAACAACATCCACTAGGAACCCTAGGTTATATAGCTAACTAGTTAACAACATCCACTAGGAACCCTAGGTGATATAGCTAACTAGTTAACAACATCCACTAGCAACCCTAGGTTATATAGCTAACTAGTTAAAAACATTCACTAGGAACCCTAGGTTATATAGCTAACTAGTTAACAACATCCACTAGAAACCCTTGGTTATATAGCTAACTAGTTACAAACATTCACTAGGAACCCTAGGTTATACAGCTAACTAGTTAACAACATCCACTAGGAACCCTAGGTTATATAGCTAACTAGTTAACAACATTCACTAGGAACCCCAGGTTATATAGCTAACTAGTTAACAACATCCACTAGAAACCCTAGGTTATATAGCTATCTAATTAACAACATTGACTAAGAACCCTAGGTTATATAGCTAAGTAGTTAACAACATCCACTAGAAACCCTAGGTTATATAGCTAAATAGTTAACAACATCCACTAGGAACCCTAGGTTATATAGCTAACTAGTTAACAACATCCACTAGGAACCCTAATTTATATAGCTAACTAGTTAACAACATCCACTAGGAACCCTAGGTTATATAGCTAACTAGTTAACAACATCCACTAGGAACCCTAGGCTAAATAGCTAACTAGTTAATAACATTCACTAGGAACCCTAGGTTATATAGCGAACTAGTTAACAACATCCACTAGGAACCCTAGGTTATATAGCTAACTAGTTAACAACATCCACTAGAAACCCTAGGTTATATAGCTACCTAGTTAACAACATTCACTAGGAACCCTAGGTTATATAGCTAACTAGTTAACAACATCCACTGGGAATCCTAGGTTATATAGCTAACTAGTTAACAACATCCACTAGAAACCCTAGGTTATATAGCTAACTAGTTAACAACATTCACTAGGAACCCTAGGTTATACAGCTAACTAGTTAACAACATCCACTAAGAACCCTAGGTTATATAGCTAACTAGTTAACAACATCCACTAGAAACCCTAGGTTATATAGCTACCTAGTTAACAACATTCACTAGGAACCCTAGGTTATATAGCTACCTAGTTAACAACATCGACTAGGAACCCTAGGTAATGTAGCTAACTAGTTAACAGCATCCACTAGGAACCCTAGGTTATATAGCTAACTAGTTAACAACATCCACTAGGAACCCTAGGTTGTATAGCTAACTAGTTAACAACATTGACTAAGAACCCTAGGCTATATAGCTAACTAGTTAACAACATCCACTAGGAACCCTAGGTTATATAGCTAACTAGTCAACAACATCCACTAGGAACCCTAGGTGATATAGCTAACTAGTTAACAACATCCACTAGCAACCCTAGGTTATATAGCTAACTAGTTAAAAACATTCACTAGGAACCCTAGGTTATATAGCTAACTAGTTAACAACATCCACTAGAAACCCTTGGTTATATAGCTAACTAGTTACAAACATTCACTAGGAACCCTAGGTTATACAGCTAACTAGTTAACAACATCCACTAGGAACCCTAGGTTATATAGCTAACTAGTTAACAACATCCACTAGAAACCCTAGGTTATATAGCTACCTAGTTAACAACATCCACTAGAAACCCTTGGTTATATAGCTAACTAGTTACAAACATTCACTAGGAACCCTAGGTTATACAGCTAACTAGTTAACAACATCCACTAGGAACCCTAGGTTATATAGCTAACTCGTTAACAACATCCACTAGAAACCCTAGGTTATATAGCTACCTAGTTAACAACATTCACTAGGAACCCTAGGTTATATAGCTAACTAGTTAACAACATCCACTAGAAACCCTAGGTTATATAGCTACCTAGTTAACAACATCCACTAGAAACCCTAGGTTATATAGCTAGCTAATTAACAACATTGACTAAGAACCCTAGGTTATATAGCTAAGTAGTTAACAACATCCACAAAAAACCCTAGGTTATATAGCTAACTAGTTAACAACATCCACTAGGAACCCTAGGCTAAATAGCTAAGTAGTTAACAACATCCACAAAAAACCCTAGGTTATATAGCTAACTAGTTAACAACATCCACTAGGAACCCTAGGCTAAATAGCTAACTAGTTAATAACATCCACTAGGAACCCTAGGTTGTATAGCTAACTAGTTAACAACATTGACTAAGAACCCTAGGTTATATAGCTAACTAGTTAATAACATTCACTAGGAACCCTAGGTTATATAGCGAACTAGTTAACAACATCCACTAGGAACCCTAGGTTATATAGCTAACTAGTTAACAACATCCACTAGAAACCCTAGGTTATATAGCTACCTAGTTAACAACATTCACTAGGAACCCTAGGTTATATAGCTAACTAGTTAACAACATCCACTAGAAACCCTAGGTTATATAGCTACCTAGTTAACAACATCCACTAGAAACCCTAGGTTATATAGCTAGCTAATTAACAACATTGACTAAGAACCCTAGGTTACATAGCTAAGTAGTTAACAACATCCACAAAAAACCCTAGGTTACATAGCTAACTAGTTAACAACATCCACTAGGAACCCTAGGCTAAATAGCTAAGTAGTTAACAACATCCACAAAAAACCCTAGGTTATATAGCTAACTAGTTAACAACATCCACTAGGAACCCTAGGCTAAATAGCTAACTAGTTAATAACATCCACTAGGAACCCTAGGTTGTATAGCTAACTAGTTAACAACATTGACTAAGAACCCTAGGTTATATAGCTAACTAGTTAATAACATTCACTAGGAACCCTAGGTTATATAGCTAACTAGTTAACAACATCCACTAGGAACCCTAGGTTATATAGCTAACTAGTTAACAACATCCACTAGGAACCCTAGGTTATATAGCTAACTAGTTAACAACATCCACTAGGAACCCTAGGTGATATAGCTAACTAGTTAACAACATCCACTAGCAACCCTAGGTTATATAGCTAACTAGTTAAAAACATTCACTAGGAACCCTAGGTTATATAGCTAACTAGTTAACAACATCCACTAGAAACCCTTGGTTATATAGCTAACTAGTTACAAACATTCACTAGGAACCCTAGGTTATACAGCTAACTAGTTAACAACATCCACTAGGAACCCTAGGTTATATAGCTAACTCGTTAACAACATCCACTAGAAACCCTAGGTTATATAGCTACCTAGTTAACAACATTCACTAGGAACCCTAGGTTATACAGCTAACTAGTTAACAACATCCACTAGAAACCCTAGGTTATATAGCTACCTAGTTAACAACATCCACTAGAAAACCTAGGTTATATAGCTAGCTAATTAACAACATTGACTAAGAACCCTAGGTTATATAGCTAAGTAGTTAACAACATCCACAAAAAACCCTAGGTTATATAGCTAACTAGTTAACAACATCCACTAGGAACAATAGGCTAAATAGCTAAGTAGTTAACAACATCCACAAAAAACCCTAGGTTATATAGCTAACTAGTTAACAACATCCACTAGGAACCCTAGGCTAAATAGCTAACTAGTTAATAACATCCACTAGGAACCCTAGGTTGTATAGCTAACTAGTTAACAACATTGACTAAGAACCCTAGGTTATATAGCTAACTAGTTAATAACATTCACTAGGAACCCTAGGTTATATAGCGAACTAGTTAACAACATCCACTAGGAACCCTAGGTTATATAGCTAACTAGTTAACAACATCCACTAGGAACCCTAGGTTATATAGCTAACTAGTTAACAACATCCACTAGGAACCCTAGGTGATATAGCTAACTAGTTAACAACATCCACTAGCAACCCTAGGTTATATAGCTAACTAGTTAAAAACATTCACTAGGAACCCTAGGTTATATAGCTAACTAGTTAACAACATCCACTAGAAACCCTTGGTTATATAGCTAACTAGTTACAAACATTCACTAGGAACCCTAGGTTATACAGCTAACTAGTTAACAACATCCACTAGGAACCCTAGGTTATATAGCTAACTAGTTGACAACATCCACTAGAAACCCTAGGTTATATAGCTACCTAGTTAACAACATTCACTAGGAACCCTAGGTTATATAGCTAACTAGTTAACAACATCCACTAGAAACCCTAGGTTATATAGCTACCTAGTTAACAACATCCACTAGAAACCCTAGGTTATATAGCTAGCTAATTAACAACATTGACTAAGAACCCTAGGTTATATAGCTAAGTAGTAAACAACATCCACAAAAAACCCTAGGTTATATAGCTAACTAGTTAACAATATCCACTAGGAACCCTAGGCTAAATAGCTAACAAGTTAATAACATTCACTAGGAACACTAGGTTATATAGCTAACTAGTTAACAACATCCACTAGGAACCCTAGGTTATATAGCTAACTAGTTAACAACATCCACTAGGAACCCTAGGTGATATAGCTAACTAGTTAACAACATCCACTAGCAACACTAGGTTATATAGCTAACTAGTTAAAACATTCACTAGGAACGCTAGGTTATATAGCTAACTAGTTAACAACATCCACTAGGAACCCTAGGTTATATAGCAAACTAGTTAACAACATCCACTAGGAACCCTAGGTTATATAGCTAACTAGTTAACAACATCCACTAGGAACCCTAATTTATATAGCTAACTAGTTAACAACATCCACTAGAAAACCTAGGTTATATAGCTAACTAGTTAACAACATCCACTAGGAACCCTAGGCTAAATAGCTAACTAGTTAATAACATTCACTAGGAACCCTAGGTTATATAGCGAACTAGTTAACAACATCCACTAGGAACCCTAGGTTATATAGCTAACTAGTTAACAACATCCACTAGAAACCCTAGGTTATATAGCAAACTAGTTAACAACATTCACTAGGAACCCTAGGTTATACAGCTAACTAGTTAACAACATCCACTAGGAACCCTAGGTTATATAGCTAACTAGTTAACAACATCCACTAGAAACCCTAGGTTATATAGCTACCTAGTTAACAACATTCACTAGGAACCTTAATTTATATAGCTAACTAGTTAACAACATCGACTAGGAACCCTAGGTAATGTAGCTAACTAGTTAACAGCATCCACTAGGAACCCTAGGTTATATAGCTAACTAGTTATTAACATCCACTAGGAACCCTAGGTTGTATAGCTAACTAGTTAACAACATTGACTAAGAACCCTAGGTTATATAGCTAACTAGTTAATAACATTCACTAGGAACCATAGGTTATATAGCGAACTAGTTAACAACATCCACTAGGAACCCTAGGTTATATAGCTAACTAGTTAAAAACATCCACTAGGAACCCTAGGTTATATAGCTAACTAGTTAACAACATCCACTAGAAACCCTTGGTTATATAGCTAACTAGTTACAAACATTCACTAGGAACCCTAGGTTATACAGCTAACTAGTTAACAACATCCACTAGGAACCCTAGGTTATATAGCTAACTAGTTAATAACATTCACTAGGAACCCTAGGTTATATAGCGAACTAGTTAACAACATCCACTAGGAACCCTAGGTTATATAGCTAACTAGTTAACAACATCCACTAGGAACCCTAGGTTATATAGCTAACTAGTTAACAACATCCACTAGGAACCCTAGGTGATATAGCTAACTAGTTAACAACATCCACTAGCAACCCTAGGTTATATAGCTAACTAGTTAAAAACATTCACTAGGAACCCTAGGTTATATAGCTAACTAGTTAACAACATCCACTAGAAACCCTATGTTATATAGCTAACTAGTTACAAACATTCACTAGAAACCCTAGGTTATATAGCGAACTAGTTAACAACATCCACTAGGAACCCTAGGTTATATAGCTAACTAGTTAACAACATCCACTAGGAACCCTAGGTTATATAGCTAACTAGTTAACAACATCCACTAGGAACCCTAGGTGATATAGCTAACTAGTTAACAACATCCACTAGCAACCCTAGGTTATATAGCTAACTAGTTAAAAACATTCACTAGGAACCCTAGGTTATATAGCTAACTAGTTAACAACATCCACTAGAAACCCTTGGTTATATAGCTAACTAGTTACAAACATTCACTAGGAACCCTAGGTTATACAGCTAACTAGTTAACAACATCCACTAGGAACCCTAGGTTATATAGCTAACTAGTTAACAACATTCACTAGGAACCCCAGGTTATATAGCTAACTAGTTAACAACATCCACTAGAAACCCTAGGTTATATAGCTATCTAATTAACAACATTGACTAAGAACCCTAGGTTATATAGCTAAGTAGTTAACAACATCCACTAGAAACCCTAGGTTATATAGCTAAATAGTTAACAACATCCACTAGGAACCCTAGGTTATATAGCTAACTAGTTAACAACATCCACTAGGAACCCTAATTTATATAGCTAACTAGTTAACAACATCCACTAGGAACCCTAGGTTATATAGCTAACTAGTTAACAACATCCACTAGGAACCCTAGGCTAAATAGCTAACTAGTTAATAACATTCACTAGGAACCCTAGGTTATATAGCGAACTAGTTAACAACATCCACTAGGAACCCTAGGTTATATAGCTAACTAGTTAACAACATCCACTAGAAACCCTAGGTTATATAGCTACCTAGTTAACAACATTCACTAGGAACCCTAGGTTATATAGCTAACTAGTTAACAACATCCACTGGGAATCCTAGGTTATATAGCTAACTAGTTAACAACATCCACTAGAAACCCTAGGTTATATAGCTAACTAGTTAACAACATTCACTAGGAACCCTAGGTTATACAGCTAACTAGTTAACAACATCCACTAAGAACCCTAGGTTATATAGCTAACTAGTTAACAACATCCACTAGAAACCCTAGGTTATATAGCTACCTAGTTAACAACATTCACTAGGAACCCTAGGTTATATAGCTAACTAGTTAACAACATCGACTAGGAACCCTAGGTAATGTAGCTAACTAGTTAACAGCATCCACTAGGAACCCTAGGTTATATAGCTAACTAGTTAACAACATCCACTAGGAACCCTAGGTTGTATAGCTAACTAGTTAACAACATTGACTAAGAACCCTAGGCTATATAGCTAACTAGTTAACAACATCCACTAGGAACCCTAGGTTATATAGCTAACTAGTCAACAACATCCACTAGGAACCCTAGGTGATATAGCTAACTAGTTAACAACATCCACTAGCAACCCTAGGTTATATAGCTAACTAGTTAAAAACATTCACTAGGAACCCTAGGTTATATAGCTAACTAGTTAACAACATCCACTAGAAACCCTTGGTTATATAGCTAACTAGTTACAAACATTCACTAGGAACCCTAGGTTATACAGCTAACTAGTTAACAACATCCACTAGGAACCCTAGGTTATATAGCTAACTAGTTAACAACATCCACTAGAAACCCTAGGTTATATAGCTACCTAGTTAACAACATCCACTAGAAACCCTTGGTTATATAGCTAACTAGTTACAAACATTCACTAGGAACCCTAGGTTATACAGCTAACTAGTTAACAACATCCACTAGGAACCCTAGGTTATATAGCTAACTCGTTAACAACATCCACTAGAAACCCTAGGTTATATAGCTACCTAGTTAACAACATTCACTAGGAACCCTAGGTTATATAGCTAACTAGTTAACAACATCCACTAGAAACCCTAGGTTATATAGCTACCTAGTTAACAACATCCACTAGAAACCCTAGGTTATATAGCTAGCTAATTAACAACATTGACTAAGAACCCTAGGTTATATAGCTAAGTAGTTAACAACATCCACAAAAAACCCTAGGTTATATAGCTAACTAGTTAACAACATCCACTAGGAACCCTAGGCTAAATAGCTAAGTAGTTAACAACATCCACAAAAAACCCTAGGTTATATAGCTAACTAGTTAACAACATCCACTAGGAACCCTAGGCTAAATAGCTAACTAGTTAATAACATCCACTAGGAACCCTAGGTTGTATAGCTAACTAGTTAACAACATTGACTAAGAACCCTAGGTTATATAGCTAACTAGTTAATAACATTCACTAGGAACCCTAGGTTATATAGCGAACTAGTTAACAACATCCACTAGGAACCCTAGGTTATATAGCTAACTAGTTAACAACATCCACTAGGAACCCTAGGTTATATAGCTAACTAGTTAACAACATCCACTAGGAACCCTAGGTGATATAGCTAACTAGTTAACAACATCCACTAGCAACCCTAGGTTATATAGCTAACTAGTTAAAAACATTCACTAGGAATCCTAGGTTATATAGCTAACTAGTTAACAACATCCACTAGAAACCCTTGGTTATATAGCTAACTAGTTACAAACATTCACTAGGAACCCTAGGTTATACAGCTAACTAGTTAACAACATCCACTAGGAACCCTAGGTTATATAGCTAACTAGTTAACAACATCCACTAGAAACCCTAGGTTATATAGCTACCTAGTTAACAACATTCACTAGGAACCCTAGGTTATATAGCTAACTAGTTAACAACATCCACTAGAAACCCTAGGTTATATAGCTACCTAGTTAACAACATCCACTAGAAACCCTAGGTTATATAGCTAGCTAATTAACAACATTGACTAAGAACCCTAGGTTATATAGCTAAGTAGTAAACAACATCCACAAAAAACCCTAGGTTATATAGCTAACTAGTTAACAACATCCACTAGGAACCCTATGCTAAATAGCTAACAAGTTAATAACATTCACTAGGAACACTAGGTTATATAGCTAACTAGTTAACAACATCCACTAGGAACCCTAGGTTATATAGCTAACTAGTTAACAACATCCACTAGGAACCCTAGGTGATATAGCTAACTAGTTAACAACATCCACTAGCAACACTAGGTTATATAGCTAACTAGTTAAAAACATTCACTAGGAACGCTAGGTTATATAGCTAACTAGTTAACAACATCCACTGGGAAACCTAGGTTATATAGCAAACTAGTTAACAACATCCACTAGGAACCCTAGGTTATATAGCTAACTAGTTAACAACATCCACTAGGAACCCTAATTTATATAGCTAACTAGTTAACAACATCCACTAGAAAACCTAGGTTATATAGCTAACTAGTTAACAACATCCACTAGGAACCCTAGGCTAAATAGCTAACTAGTTAATAACATTCACTAGGAACCCTAGGTTATATAGCGAACTAGTTAACAACATCCACTAGGAACCCTAGGTTATATAGCTAACTAGTTAACAACATCCACTGGGAACCCTAGGTTATATAGCTAACTAGTTAACAACATCCACTAGAAATCCTAGGTTATATAGCAAACTAGTTAACAACATTCACTAGGAACCCTAGGTTATACAGCTAACTAGTTAACAACATCCACTAGCAACCCTAGGTTATATAGCTAACTAGTTAACAACATCCACTAGAAACCCTAGGTTATATAGCTACCTAGTTAACAACATTCACTAGGAACCCTAATTTATATAGCAAACTAGTTAACAACATCGACTAGGAACCCTAGGTAATGTAGCTAACTAGTTAACAGCATCCACTAGGAACCCTAGGTTATATAGCTAACTAGTTAACAACATCCACTAGGAACCCTAGGTTGTATAGCTAACTAGTTAACAACATTGACTAAGAACCCTAGGTTATATAGCTAACTAGTTAATAACATTCACTAGGAACCCTAGGTTATATAGCGAACTAGTTAACAACATCCACTAGGAACCCTAGGTTATATAGCTAACTAGTTAAAAACATTCACTAGGAACCCTAGGTTATATAGCTAACTAGTTAACAACATCCACTAGAAACCCTTGGTTATATAGCTAACTAGTTACAAACATTCACTAGGAACCCTAGGTTATACAGCTAACTAGTTAACAACATCCACTAGGAACCCTAGGTTATATAGCTAACTAGTTAATAACATTCACTAGGAACCCTAGGTTATATAGCGAACTAGTTAACAACATCCACTAGGAACCCTAGGTTATATAGCTAACTAGTTAACAACATCCACTAGGAACCCTAGGTTATATAGCTAACTAGTTAACAACATCCACTAGGAACCCTAGGTTATATAGCTAACTAGTTAAAAACATTCACTAGGAACCCTAGGTTATATAGCTAACTAGTTAACAACATCCACTAGAAACCCTATGTTATATAGCTAACTAGTTACAAACATTCACTAGAAACCCTAGGTTATATAGCGAACTAGTTAACAACATCCACTAGGAACCCTAGGTTATATAGCTAACTAGTTAACAACATCCACTGGGAACCCTAGGTTATATAGCTAACTAGTTAACAACATCCACTAGGAACCCTAGGTGATATAGCTAACTAGTTAACAACATCCACTAGCAACCCTAGGTTATATAGCTAACTAGTTAAAAACATTCACTAGGAACCCTAGGTTATATAGCTAACTAGTTAACAACATCCACTAGAAACCCTTGGTTATATAGCTAACTAGTTACAAACATTCACTAGGAACCCTAGGTTATACAGCTAACTAGTTAACAACATCCACTAGGAACCCTAGGTTATATAGCTAACTAGTTAACAACATCCACTAGAAACCCTAGGTTATATAGCTACCTAGTTAACAACATTCACTAGGAACCCCAGGTTATATAGCTAACTAGTTAACAACATCCACTAGAAACCCTAGGTTATATAGCTATCTAATTAACAACATTGACTAAGAACCCTAGGTTATATAGCTAAGTAGTTAACAACATCCACTAGAAACCCTAGGTTATATAGCTAAATAGTTAACAACATCCACTAGGAACCCTAGGTTATATAGCTAACTAGTTAACAACATCCACTAGGAACCCTAATTTATATAGCTAACTAGTTAACAACATCCACTAGGAACCCTAGGTTATATAGCTAACTAGTTAACAACATCCACTAGGAACCCTAGGCTAAATAGCTAACTAGTTAATAACATTCACTAGGAACCCTAGGTTATATAGCGAACTAGTTAACAACATCCACTAGGAACCCTAGGTTATATAGCTAACTAGTTAACAACATCCACTGGGAATCCTAGGTTATATAGCTAACTAGTTAACAACATCCACTAGAAACCCTAGGTTATATAGCTAACTAGTTAACAACATTCACTAGGAACCCTAGGTTATATAGCTAACTAGTTAACAACATCCACTAAGAACCCTAGGTTATATAGCTAACTAGTTAACAACATCCACTAGAAACCCTAGGTTATATAGCTAACTAGTTAACAACATTCACTAGGAACCCTAGGTTATATAGCGAACTAGTTAACAACATCCACTAAGAACCCTAGGTTATATAGCTACCTATTTAACAACATTCACTAGGAACCCTAGGTTATATAGCTAACTAGTTAACAACATCGACTAGGAACCCTAGGTAATGTAGCTAACTAGTTAACAGCATCCACTAGGAACCCTAGGTTATATAGCTAACTAGTTAACAACATCCACTAGGAACCCTAGGTTGTATAGCTAACTAGTTAACAACATTGACTAAGAACCCTAGGGTATATAGCTAACTAGTTAATAACATTCACTAGGAACCCTAGGTTATATAGCGAACTAGTTAACAACATCCACTAGGAACCCTAGGTTATATAGCTAACTAGTTAACAACATCCACTAGGAACCCTAGGTTATATAGTTAACTAGTTAACAACATCCACTAGGAACCCTAGGTGATATAGCTAACTAGTTAACAACATCCACTAGCAACCCTAGGTTATATAGCTAACTAGTTAAAAACATTCACTAGGAACCCTAGGTTATATAGCTAACTAGTTAACAACATCCACTAGAAACCCTTGGTTATATAGCTAACTAGTTACAAACATTCAATAGGAACCCTAGGTTATACAGCTAACTAGTTAACAACATCCACTAGGAACCCTAGGCTAAATAGCTAACTAGTTAATAACATCCACTAGGAACCCTAGGTTGTATAGCTAACTAGTTAACAACATTGACTAAGAACCCTAGGTTATATAGCTAACTAGTTAATAACATTCACTAGGAACCCTAGGTTATATAGCGAACTAGTTAACAACATCCACTAGGAACCCTAGGTTATATAGCTAACTAGTTAACAACATCCACTAGGAACCCTAGGTTATATAGCTAACTAGTTAACAACATCCACTAGGAACCCTAGGTGATATAGCTAACTAGTTAACAACATCCACTAGCAACCCTAGGTTATATAGCTAACTAGTTAAAAACATTCACTAGGAATCCTAGGTTATATAGCTAACTAGTTAACAACATCCACTAGAAACCCTTGGTTATATAGCTAACTAGTTACAAACATTCACTAGGAACCCTAGGTTATACAGCTAACTAGTTAACAACATCCACTAGGAACCCTAGGTTATATAGCTAACTAGTTAACAACATCCACTAGAAACCCTAGGTTATATAGCTACCTAGTTAACAACATTCACTAGGAACCCTAGGTTATATAGCTAACTAGTTAACAACATCCACTAGAAACCCTAGGTTATATAGCTACCTAGTTAACAACATCCACTAGAAACCCTAGGTTATATAGCTAGCTAATTAACAACATTGACTAAGAACCCTAGGTTATATAGCTAAGTAGTAAACAACATCCACAAAAAACCCTAGGTTATATAGCTAACTAGTTAACAACATCCACTAGGAACCCTATGCTAAATAGCTAACAAGTTAATAACATTCACTAGGAACACTAGGTTATATAGCTAACTAGTTAACAACATCCACTAGGAACCCTAGGTTATATAGCTAACTAGTTAACAACATCCACTAGGAACCCTAGGTGATATAGCTAACTAGTTAACAACATCCACTAGCAACACTAGGTTATATAGCTAACTAGTTAAAAACATTCACTAGGAACGCTAGGTTATATAGCTAACTAGTTAACAACATCCACTGGGAAACCTAGGTTATATAGCAAACTAGTTAACAACATCCACTAGGAACCCTAGGTTATATAGCTAACTAGTTAACAACATCCACTAGGAACCCTAATTTATATAGCTAACTAGTTAACAACATCCACTAGAAAACCTAGGTTATATAGCTAACTAGTTAACAACATCCACTAGGAACCCTAGGCTAAATAGCTAACTAGTTAATAACATTCACTAGGAACCCTAGGTTATATAGCGAACTAGTTAACAACATCCACTAGGAACCCTAGGTTATATAGCTAACTAGTTAACAACATCCACTGGGAACCCTAGGTTATATAGCTAACTAGTTAACAACATCCACTAGAAATCCTAGGTTATATAGCAAACTAGTTAACAACATTCACTAGGAACCCTAGGTTATACAGCTAACTAGTTAACAACATCCACTAGCAACCCTAGGTTATATAGCTAACTAGTTAACAACATCCACTAGAAACCCTAGGTTATATAGCTACCTAGTTAACAACATTCACTAGGAACCCTAGGTTATATAGCTAACTAGTTAACAACATCCACTAGGAACCCTAGGTGATATAGCTAACTAGTTAACAACATCCACTAGCAACACTAGGTTATATAGCTAACTAGTTAAAAACATTCACTAGGAACGCTAGGTTATATAGCTAACTAGTTAACAACATCCACTGGGAAACCTAGGTTATATAGCAAACTAGTTAACAACATCCACTAGGAACCCTAGGTTATATAGCTAACTAGTTAACAACATCCACTAGGAACCCTAATTTATATAGCTAACTAGTTAACAACATCCACTAGAAAACCTAGGTTATATAGCTAACTAGTTAACAACATCCACTAGGAACCCTAGGCTAAATAGCTAAGTAGTTAACAACATCCACAAAAAACCCTAGGTTATATAGCTAACTAGTTAACAACATCCACTAGGAACCCTAGGCTAAATAGCTAACTAGTTAATAACATCCACTAGGAACCCTAGGTTGTATAGCTAACTAGTTAACAACATTGACTAAGAACCCTAGGTTATATAGCTAACTAGTTAATAACATTCACTAGGAACCCTAGGTTATATAGCGAACTAGTTAACAACATCCACTAGGAACCCTAGGTTATATAGCTAACTAGTTAACAACATCCACTAGGAACCCTAGGTTATATAGCTAACTAGTTAACAACATCCACTAGGAACCCTAGGTGATATAGCTAACTAGTTAACAACATCCACTAGCAACCCTAGGTTATATAGCTAACTAGTTAAAAACATTCACTAGGAATCCTAGGTTATATAGCTAACTAGTTAACAACATCCACTAGAAACCCTTGGTTATATAGCTAACTAGTTACAAACATTCACTAGGAACCCTAGGTTATACAGCTAACTAGTTAACAACATCCACTAGGAACCCTAGGTTATATAGCTAACTAGTTAACAACATCCACTAGAAACCCTAGGTTATATAGCTACCTAGTTAACAACATTCACTAGGAACCCTAGGTTATATAGCTAACTAGTTAACAACATCCACTAGAAACCCTAGGTTATATAGCTACCTAGTTAACAACATCCACTAGAAACCCTAGGTTATATAGCTAGCTAATTAACAACATTGACTAAGAACCCTAGGTTATATAGCTAAGTAGTAAACAACATCCACAAAAAACCCTAGGTTATATAGCTAACTAGTTAACAACATCCACTAGGAACCCTATGCTAAATAGCTAACAAGTTAATAACATTCACTAGGAACACTAGGTTATATAGCTAACTAGTTAACAACATCCACTAGGAACCCTAGGTTATATAGCTAACTAGTTAACAACATCCACTAGGAACCCTAGGTGATATAGCTAACTAGTTAACAACATCCACTAGCAACACTAGGTTATATAGCTAACTAGTTAAAAACATTCACTAGGAACGCTAGGTTATATAGCTAACTAGTTAACAACATCTACTGGGAAACCTAGGTTATATAGCAAACTAGTTAACAACATCCACTAGGAACCCTAGGTTATATAGCTAACTAGTTAACAACATCCACTAGGAACCCTAATTTATATAGCTAACTAGTTAACAACATCCACTAGAAAACCTAGGTTATATAGCTAACTAGTTAACAACATCCACTAGGAACCCTAGGCTAAATAGCTAACTAGTTAATAACATTCACTAGGAACCCTAGGTTATATAGCGAACTAGTTAACAACATCCACTAGGAACCCTAGGTTATATAGCTAACTAGTTAACAACATCCACTGGGAACCCTAGGTTATATAGCTAACTAGTTAACAACATCCACTAGAAATCCTAGGTTATATAGCAAACTAGTTAACAACATTCACTAGGAACCCTAGGTTATACAGCTAACTAGTTAACAACATCCACTAGCAACCCTAGGTTATATAGCTAACTAGTTAACAACATCCACTAGAAACCCTAGGTTATATAGCTACCTAGTTAACAACATTCACTAGGAACCCTAATTTATATAGCAAACTAGTTAACAACATCGACTAGGAACCCTAGGTAATGTAGCTAACTAGTTAACAGCATCCACTAGGAACCCTAGGTTATATAGTTAACTAGTTAACAACATCCACTAGGAACCCTAGGTTGTATAGCTAACTAGTTAACAACATTGACTAAGAACCCTAGGTTATATAGCTAACTAGTTAATAACATTCACTAGGAACCCTAGGTTATATAGCGAACTAGTTAACAACATCCACTAGGAACCCTAGGTTATATAGCTAACTAGTTAAAAACATTCACTAGGAACCCTAGGTTATATAGCTAACTAGTTAACAACATCCACTAGAAACCCTTGGTTATATAGCTAACTAGTTACAAACATTCACTAGGAACCCTAGGTTATACAGCTAACTAGTTAACAACATCCACTAGGAACCCTAGGTTATATAGCTAACTAGTTAATAACATTCACTAGGAACCCTAGGTTATATAGCGAACTAGTTAACAACATCCACTAGGAACCCTAGGTTATATAGCTAACTAGTTAACAACATCCACTAGGAACCCTAGGTTATATAGCTAACTAGTTAACAACATCCACTAGGAACCCTAGGTTATATAGCTAACTAGTTAAAAACATTCACTAGGAACCCTAGGTTATATAGCTAACTAGTTAACAACATCCACTAGAAACCCTATGTTATATAGCTAACTAGTTACAAACATTCACTAGAAACCCTAGGTTATATAGCGAACTAGTTAACAACATCCACTAGGAACCCTAGGTTATATAGCTAACTAGTTAACAACATCCACTGGGAACCCTAGGTTATATAGCTAACTAGTTAACAACATCCACTAGGAACCCTAGGTGATATAGCTAACTAGTTAACAACATCCACTAGCAACCCTAGGTTATATAGCTAACTAGTTAAAAACATTCACTAGGAACCCTAGGTTATATAGCTAACTAGTTAACAACATCCACTAGAAACCCTTGGTTATATAGCTAACTAGTTACAAACATTCACTAGGAACCCTAGGTTATACAGCTAACTAGTTAACAACATCCACTAGGAACCCTAGGTTATATAGCTAACTAGTTAACAACATCCACTAGAAACCCTAGGTTATATAGCTACCTAGTTAACAACATTCACTAGGAACCCCAGGTTATATAGCTAACTAGTTAACAACATCCACTAGAAACCCTAGGTTATATAGCTATCTAATTAACAACATTGACTAAGAACCCTAGGTTATATAGCTAAGTAGTTAACAACATCCACTAGAAACCCTAGGTTATATAGCTAAATAGTTAACAACATCCACTAGGAACCCTAGGTTATATAGCTAACTAGTTAACAACATCCACTAGGAACCCTAATTTATATAGCTAACTAGTTAACAACATCCACTAGGAACCCTAGGTTATATAGCTAACTAGTTAACAACATCCACTAGGAACCCTAGGCTAAATAGCTAACTAGTTAATAACATTCACTAGGAACCCTAGGTTATATAGCGAACTAGTTAACAACATCCACTAGGAACCCTAGGTTATATAGCTAACTAGTTAACAACATCCACTGGGAATCCTAGGTTATATAGCTAACTAGTTAACAACATCCACTAGAAACCCTAGGTTATATAGCTAACTAGTTAACAACATTCACTAGGAACCCTAGGTTATATAGCTAACTAGTTAACAACATCCACTAAGAACCCTAGGTTATATAGCTAACTAGTTAACAACATCCACTAGAAACCCTAGGTTATATAGCTAACTAGTTAACAACATTAACTAGGAACCCTAGGTTATATAGCGAACTAGTTAACAACATCCACTAAGAACCCTAGGTTATATAGCTACCTAGTTAACAACATTCACTAGGAACCCTAGGTTATATAGCTAACTAGTTAACAACATCGACTAGGAACCCTAGGTAATGTAGCTAACTAGTTAACAGCATCCACTAGGAACCCTAGGTTATATAGCTAACTAGTTAACAACATCCACTAGGAACCCTAGGTTGTATAGCTAACTAGTTAACAACATTGACTAAGAACCCTAGGGTATATAGCTAACTAGTTAATAACATTCACTAGGAACCCTAGGTTATATAGCGAACTAGTTAACAACATCCACTAGGAACCCTAGGTTATATAGCTAACTAGTTAACAACATCCACTAGGAACCCTAGGTTATATAGTTAACTAGTTAACAACATCCACTAGGAACCCTAGGTGATATAGCTAACTAGTTAACAACATCCACTAGCAACCCTAGGTTATATAGCTAACTAGTTAAAAACATTCACTAGGAACCCTAGGTTATATAGCTAACTAGTTAACAACATCCACTAGAAACCCTTGGTTATATAGCTAACTAGTTACAAACATTCAATAGGAACCCTAGGTTATACAGCTAACTAGTTAACAACATCCACTAGGAACCCTAGGTTATATAGCTAACTAGTTAACAACATCCACTAGAAACCCTAGGTTATATAGCTACCTAGTTAACAGCATTCACTAGGAACCCCAGGTTATATAGCTAACTAGTTAACAACATCCACTAGAAACCCTAGGTTATATAGCTAGCTAATTAACAACATCCACTAGGAACCCTAGGCTAAATAGCTAACTAGTTAATAACATTCACTAGGAACCCTAGGTTATATAGCAAACTAGTTAACAACATCCACTAGGAACACTAGGCTAACTAGTTAACAACATCCACTAGGAACCCTAGGTTATATAGCTAACTAGTTAACAACATCCACTAGGAACCCTAGGTGATATAGCTAACTAGTTAACAACATCCACTAGCAACACTAGGTTATATAGCTAACTAGTTAAAAACATTCACTAGGAACCCTAGGTTATATAGCTAACTAGTTAACAACATCCACTAGAAACCCTAGGTTATATAGCTAACTAGTTAACAACATTCACTAGGAACTCTAGGTTATACAGCTAACTAGTTAACAACATCCACTAGGAACCCTAGGTTATATAGCTAACTAGTTAACAACATCCACTAGAAACCCTAGGTTATATAGCTAACTAGTTAACAACATCCACTAGGAACCCTAATTTATATAGCTAACTAGTTAACAACATCCACTAGGAACCCTAGGTTATATAGCTAACTAGTTAACAACATCCACTAGGAACCCTAGGCTAAATAGCTAACTAGTTAATAACATTCACTAGGAACCCTAGGTTATATAGCGAACTAGTTAACAACATCCACTAGGAACCCTAGGTTATATAGCTAACTAGTTAACAACATCCACTGGGAACCCTAGGTTATATAGCTAACTAGTTAACAACATCCACTAGGAACCCTAGGTGATATAGCTAACTAGTTAACAACATCCACTAGCAACCCTAGGTTATATAGCTAACTAGTTAAAAACATTCACTAGGAACCCTAGGTTATATAGCTAACTAGTTAACAACATCCACTGGAAACCCTTGGTTATATAGCTAACTAGTTACAAACATTCACTAGGAACCCTAGGTTATACACCTAACTAGTTAACAACATCCACTAGGAACCCTAGGTTATATAGCTAACTAGTTAACAACATCCACTAGAAACCCTAGGTTATATAGCTACCTAGTTAACAACATTCACTAGGAACCCTAGGTTATATAGCTAACTAGTTAACAACATCCACTAGAAACCCTAGGTTATATAGCTACCTAGTTAACAACATCCACTAGAAACCCTAGGTTATATAGCTAGCTAATTAACAACATTGACTAAGAACCCTAGGTTATATAGCTAAGTAGTTAACAACATCCACAAAAAACCCTAGGTTATATAGCTAACTAGTTAACAACATCCACTAGGAACCCTAGGCTAAATAGCTAACTAGTTAATAACATTCACTAGGAACACTAGATTATATAGCTAACTAGTTAACAACATCCACTAGGAACCCCAGGTTATATAGCTAACTAGTTAACAACATCCACTAGGAACCCTAGGTGATATAGCTAACTAGTTAACAACATCCACTAGCAACACTAGGTTATATAGCTAACTAGTTAAAAACATTCACTAGGAACGCTAGGTTATATAGCTAACTAGTTAACAACATCCACTAGGAACCCTAGGTTATATAGCAAACTAGTTAACAACATCCACTAGGAACGCTAGGTTATATAGCTAACTAGTTAACAACATCCACTAGGAACCCTAATTTATATAGCTAACTAGTTAACAACATCCACTAGAAAACCTAGGTTATATAGCTAACTAGTTAACAACATCCACTAGGAACCCTAGGCTAAATAGCTAACTAGTTAATAACATTCACTAGGAACCCTAGGTTATATAGCGAACTAGTTAACAACATCCACTAGGAACCCTAGGTTATATAGCTAACTAGTTAACAACATCCACTGGGAACCCTAGGTTATATAGCTAACTAGTTAACAACATCCACTAGAAACCCTAGGTTATATAGCAAACTAGTTAACAACATTCACTAGGAACCCTAGGTTATACAGCTAACTAGTTAACAACATCCACTAGGAACCCTAGGTTATATAGCTAACTAGTTAACAACATCCACTAGAAACCCTAGGTTATATAGCTACCTAGTTAACAACATTCACTAGGAACCCTAATTTATATAGCTAACTAGTTAACAACATCGACTAGGAACCCTAGGTAATGTAGCTAACTAGTTAACAGCATCCACTAGGAACCCTAGGTTATATAGCTAACTAGTTAACAACATCCACTAAGAACCCTAGGTTATATAGCTAACTAGTTAAAAACATTCACTAGGAACCCTAGGTTATACAGCTAACTAGTTAACAACATCCACTAGGAACCCTAGGTTATATAGCTAACTAGTTAACAACATCCACTAGAAACCCTAGGTTATATAGCTAACTAGTTAACAACATCCACTAGAAACCCTTGGTTATATAGCTAACTAGTTACAAACATTCACTAGGAACCTTAGGTTATACAGCTAACTAGTTAACAACATCCACTAGGAACCCTAGGTTATATAGATAACTAGTTAATAACATTCACTAGGAACCCTAGGTTATATAGCGAACTAGTTAACAACATCCACTAGGAACCCTAGGTTATATAGCTAACTAGTTAACAACATCCACTAGGAACCCTAGGTTATATAGCTAACTAGTTAACAACATTCACTAGGAACCCTAGGTGATATAGCTAACTAGTTAACAACATCCACTAGCAACCCTAGGTTATATAGCTAACTAGTTAAAAACATTCACTAGGAACCCTAGTTTATATAGCTAACTAGTTAACAACATCCACTAGAAACCCTATGTTATATAGCTAACTAGTTACAAACATTCACTAGAAACCCTAGGTTATATAGCGAACTAGTTAACAACATCCAATAGGAACCCTAGGTTATATAACTAACTAGTTAACAACATCCACTAGGAACCCTAGGTTATATAGCTAACTAGTTAACAACATCCACTAGGAACCCTAGGTGATATAGCTAACTAGTTAACAATATCCACTAGCAACCCTAGGTTATAAAGCTAACTAGTTAAAAACATTCACTAGGAACCCTAGGTTATATAGCTAACTAGTTAACAACATCCACTAGAAACCCTTGGTTATATAGCTAACTAGTTACAAACATTCACTAGGAACCCTAGGTTATACAGCTAACTAGTAAACAACATCCACTAGGAACCCTAGGTTATATAGCTAACTAGTTAACAACATCCACTAGAAACCCTAGGTTATATAGCCACCTAGTTAACAACATTCACTAGGAACCCCAGGTTATATAGCTAACTAGTTAACAACATCCACTAGAAACCCTAGGTTATGTAGCTAGCTAATTAACAACATCCACTAGGAACCCTAGGCTAAATAGCTAACTAGTTAATAACATTCACTAGGAACCCTAGGTTATATAGCAAACTAGTTAACAACATCCACTAGGAACACTAGGCTAACTAGTTAACAACATCCACTAGGAACCCTAGGTTATATAGCTAACTAGTTAGAAACATCCACTAGGAACCCTAGGTGATATAGCTAACTAGTTAACAACATCCACTAGCAACACTAGGTTATATAGCTAACTAGTTAAAAACATTCACTAGGAACCCTAGGTTATATAGCTAACTAGTTAACAACATCCACTAGAAACCCTAGGTTATATAGCTAACTAGTTAACAACATTCACTAGGAACCCTAGGTTATACAGCTAACTAGTTAACAACATCCACTAGGAACCCTAGGTTATATAGCTAACTAGTTAACAACATCCACTAGAAACCCTAGGTTATATAGCTAACTAGTTAACAACATCCACTAGGAACCCTAATTTATATAGCTAACTAGTTAACAACATCCACTAGGAACCCTAGGTTATATAGCTAACTAGTTAACAACATCCACTAGGAACCCTAGGCTAAATAGCTAACTAGTTAATAACATTCACTAGGAACCCTAGGTTATATAGCGAACTAGTTAACAACATCCACTAGGAACCCTAGGTTATATAGCTAACTAGTTAACAACATCCACTGGGAACCCTAGGTTATATAGCTAACTAGTTAACAACATCCACTAGGAACCCTAGGTGATATAGCTAACTAGTTAACAACATCCACTAGCAACCCTAGGTTATATAGCTAACTAGTTAAAAACATTCACTAGGAACCCTAGGTTATATAGCTAACTAGTTAACAACATCCACTGGAAACCCTTGGTTATATTGCTAACTAGTTACAAACATTCACTAGGAACCCTAGGTTATACACCTAACTAGTTAACAACATCCACTAGGAACCCTAGGTTATATAGCTAACTAGTTAACAACATCCACTAGAAACCCTAGGTTATATAGCTACCTAGTTAACAACATTCACTAGGAACCCTAGGTTATATAGCTAACTAGTTAACAACATCCACTAGAAACCCTAGGTTATATAGCTACCTAGTTAACAACATCCACTAGAAACCCTAGGTTATATAGCTAGCTAATTAACAACATTGACTAAGAACCCTAGGTTATATAGCTAAGTAGTTAACAACATCCACAAAAAACCCTAGGTTATATAGCTAACTAGTTAACAACATCCACTAGGAACCCTAGGCTAAATAGCTAACTAGTTAATAACATTCACTAGGAACACTAGATTATATAGCTAACTAGTTAACAACATCCACTAGGAACCCTAGGTTATATAGCTAACTAGTTAACAACATCCACTAGGAACCCTAGGTGATATAGCTAACTAGTTAACAACATCCACTAGCAACACTAGGTTATATAGCTAACTAGTTAAAAACATTCACTAGGAACGCTAGGTTATATAGCTAACTAGTTAACAACATCCACTAGGAACCCTAGGTTACATAGCAAACTAGTTAACAACATCCACTAGGAACGCTAGGTTATATAGCTAACTAGTTAACAACATCCACTAGGAACCCTAATTTATATAGCTAACTAGTTAACAACATCCACTAGAAAACCTAGGTTATATAGCTAACTAGTTAACAACATCCACTAGGAACCCTAGGCTAAATAGCTAACTAGTTAATAACATTCACTAGGAACCCTAGGTTATATAGCGAACTAGTTAACAACATCCACTAGGAACCCTAGGTTATATAGCTAACTAGTTAACAACATCCACTGGGAACCCTAGGTTATATAGCTAACTAGTTAACAACATCCACTAGAAACCCTAGGTTATATAGCAAACTAGTTAACAACATTCACTAGGAACCCTAGGTTATACAGCTAACTAGTTAACAACATCCACTAGGAACCCTAGGTTATATAGCTAACTAGTTAACAACATCCTCTAGAAACCCTAGGTTATATAGCTACCTAGTTAACAACATTTACTAGGAACCCTAATTTATATAGCTAACTAGTTAACAACATCGACTAGGAACCCTAGGTAATGTAGCTAACTAGTTAACAGCATCCACTAGGAACCCTAGGTTATATAGCTAACTAGTTAACAACATCCACTAGGAACCCTAGGTTATATAGCTAACTAGTTAAAAACATTCACTAGGAACCCTAGGTTATATAGCTAACTAGTTAACAACATCCACTAGAAACCCTTGGTTATATAGCTAACTAGCTACAAACATCCACTAGGAACCCTAGGTTATATAGCTAACTAGTTAACAACATCCACTAGAAACCCTAGGTTATATAGCTACCTAGTTAACAACATTCACTAGGAACCCCAGGTTATATAGCTAACTAGTTAACAACATCCACTAGAAACCCTAGGTTATATAGCTAGCTAATTAACAACATCCACTAGGAACCCTAGGCTAAATAGCTAACTAGTTAATAACATTCACTAGGAACCCTAGGTTATATAGCAAACTAGTTAACAACATCCACTAGGAACACTAGGCTAACTAGTTAACAACATCCACTAGGAACCCTAGGTTATATAGCTAACTAGTTAACAACATCCACTAGGAACCCTAGGTGATATAGCTAACTAGTTAACAACATCCACTAGCAACACTAGGTTATATAGCTAACTAGTTAAAAACATTCACTAGGAACCCTAGGTTATATAGCTAACTAGTTAACAACATCCACTAGAAACCCTAGGTTATATAGCTAACTAGTTAACAACATTCACTAGGAACCCTAGGTTATACAGCTAACTAGTTAACAACATCCACTAGGAACCCTAGGTTATATAGCTAACTAGTTAACAACATCCACTAGAAACCCTAGGTTATATAGCTAACTAGTTAACAACATCCACTAGGAACCCTAATTTATATAGCTAACTAGTTAACAACATCCACTAGGAACCCTAGGTTATATAGCTAACTAGTTAACAACATCCACTAGGAACCCTAGGCTAAATAGCTAACTAGTTAATAACATTCACTAGGAACCCTAGGTTATATAGCGAACTAGTTAACAACATCCACTAGGAACCCTAGGTTATATAGCTAACTAGTTAACAACATCCACTGGGAACCCTAGGTTATATAGCTAACTAGTTAACAACATCCACTAGGAACCCTAGGTGATATAGCTAACTAGTTAACAACATCCACTAGCAACCCTAGGTTATATAGCTAACTAGTTAAAAACATTCACTAGGAACCCTAGGTTATATAGCTAACTAGTTAACAACATCCACTGGAAACCCTTGGTTATATAGCTAACTAGTTACAAACATTCACTAGGAACCCTAGGTTATACACCTAACTAGTTAACAACATCCACTAGGAACCCTAGGTTATATAGCTAACTAGTTAACAACATCCACTAGAAACCCTAGGTTATATAGCTACCTAGTTAACAACATTCACTAGGAACCCTAGGTTATATAGCTAACTAGTTAACAACATCCACTAGAAACCCTAGGTTATATAGCTACCTAGTTAACAACATCCACTAGAAACCCTAGGTTATATAGCTAGCTAATTAACAACATTGACTAAGAACCCTAGGTTATATAGCTAAGTAGTTAACAACATCCACAAAAAACCCTAGGTTATATAGCTAACTAGTTAACAACATCCACTAGGAACCCTAGGCTAAATAGCTAACTAGTTAATAACATTCACTAGGAACACTAGATTATATAGCTAACTAGTTAACAACATCCACTAGGAACCCTAGGTTATATAGCTAACTAGTTAACAACATCCACTAGGAACCCTAGGTGATATAGCTAACTAGTTAACAACATCCACTAGCAACACTAGGTTATATAGCTAACTAGTTAAAAACATTCACTAGGAACGCTAGGTTATATAGCTAACTAGTTAACAACATCCACTAGGAACCCTAGGTTATATAGCAAACTAGTTAACAACATCCACTAGGAACGCTAGGTTATATAGCTAACTAGTTAACAACATCCACTAGGAACCCTAATTTATATAGCTAACTAGTTAACAACATCCACTAGAAAACCTAGGTTATATAGCTAACTAGTTAACAACATCCACTAGGAACCCTAGGCTAAATAGCTAACTAGTTAATAACATTCACTAGGAACCCTAGGTTATATAGCGAACTAGTTAACAACATCCACTAGGAACCCTAGGTTATATAGCTAACTAGTTAACAACATCCACTGGGAACCCTAGGTTATATAGCTAACTAGTTAACAACATCCACTAGAAACCCTAGGTTATATAGCAAACTAGTTAACAACATTCACTAGGAACCCTAGGTTATACAGCTAACTAGTTAACAACATCCACTAGGAACCCTAGGTTATATAGCTAACTAGTTAACAACATCCTCTAGAAACCCTAGGTTATATAGCTACCTAGTTAACAACATTCACTAGGAACCCTAATTTATATAGCTAACTAGTTAACAACATCGACTAGGAACCCTAGGTAATGTAGCTAACTAGTTAACAGCATCCACTAGGAACCCTAGGTTATATAGCTAACTAGTTAACAACATCCACTAGGAACCCTAGGTTATATAGCTAACTAGTTAAAAACATTCACTAGGAACCCTAGGTTATATAGCTAACTAGTTAACAACATCCACTAGAAACCCTTGGTTATATAGCTAACTAGTTACAAACATTCACTAGGAACCCTAGGTTATACAGCTAACTAGTTAACAACATCCACTAGGAACCCTAGGTTATATAGCTAACTAGTTAATAACATTCACTAGGAACCCTAGGTTATATAGCGAACTAGTTAACAACATCCACTAGGAACCCTAGGTTATATAGCTAACTAGTTAACAACATCCACTAGGAACCCTAGGTTATATAGCTAACTAGTTAACAACATTCACTAGGAACCCTAGGTGATATAGCTAACTAGTTAACAACATCCACTAGCAACCCTAGGTTATATAGCTAACTAGTTAAAAACATTCACTAGGAACCCTAGTTTATATAGCTAACTAGTTAACAACATCCACTAGAAACCCTATGTTATATAGCTAACTAGTTACAAACATTCACTAGAAACCCTAGGTTATATAGCGAACTAGTTAACAACATCCACTAGGAACCCTAGGTTATATAACTAACTAGTTAACAACATCCACTAGGAACCCTAGGTTATATAGCTAACTAGTTAACAACATCCACTAGGAACCCTAGGTGATATAGCTAACTAGTTAACAACATCCACTAGCAACCCTAGGTTATATAGCTAACTAGTTAAAAACATTCACTAGGAACCCTAGGTTATATAGCTAACTAGTTAACAACATCCACTAGAAACCCTTGGTTATATAGCTAACTAGTTACAAACATTCACTAGGAACCCTAGGTTATACAGCTAACTAGTTAACAACATCCACTAGGAACCCTAGGTTATATAGCTAACTAGTTAACAACATCCACTAGACACCCTAGGTTATATAGCTACCTAGTTAACAACATTCACTAGGAACCCCAGGTTATATAGCTAACTAGTTAACAACATCCACTAGAAACCCTAGGTTATATAGCTATCTAATTAACAACATTGACTAAGAACCCTAGGTTATATAGCTAAGTAGTTAACAACATCCACTAGGAACCCTAGGTTATATAGCTACCTAGTTAACAACATTCACTAGGAACCCTAGGTTATATAGCTAACTAGTTAACAACATCCACTAGAAACCCTAGGTTATATAGCTAACTAGTTAACAACATCCACTAGGAACCCTAGGTTATATAGCGAACTAGTTAACAACATCCACTAGGAACCCTAGGTTATATAGCTAACTAGTTAACAACATCCACTGGGAACCCTAGGTTATATAGCTAACTAGTTAACAACATCCACTAGAAACCCTAGGTTATATAGCAAACTAGTTAACAACATTCACTAGGAACCCTAGGTTATACAGCTAACTAGTTAACAACATCCACTAGGAACCCTAGGTTATATAGCTAACTAGTTAACAACATCCACTAGAAACCCTAGGTTATATAGCTACCTAGTTAACAACATTCACTAGGAACCCTAATTTATATAGCTAACTAGTTAACAACATCGACTAGGAACCCTAGGTAATGTAGCTAACTAGTTAACAGCATCCACTAGGAACCCTAGGTTATATAGCTAACTAGTTAACAACATCCACTAGGAACCCTAGGTTATATAGCTAACTAGTTAAAAACATTCACTAGGAACCCTAGGTTATATAGCTAACTAGTTAACAACATCCACTAGAAACCCTTGGTTATATAGCTAACTAGTTACAAACATTCACTAGGAACCCTAGGTTATACAGCTAACTAGTTAACAACATCCACTAGGAACCCTAGGTTATATAGCTAACTAGTTAATAACATTCACTAGGAACCCTAGGTTATATAGCGAACTAGTTAACATCATCCACTAGGAACACTAGGTTATATAGCTAACTAGTTAACAACATCCACTAGGAACCCTAGGTTATATAGCTAACTAGTTAACAACATCCACTAGGAACCCTAGGTGATATAGCTAACTAGTTAACAACATCCACTAGCAACCCTAGGTTATATAGCTAACTAGTTAAAAACATTCACTAGGAACCCTAGTTTATATAGCTAACTAGTTAACAACATCCACTAGAAACCCTATGTTATATAGCTAACTAGTTACAAACATTCACTAGAAACCCTAGGTTATATAGCGAACTAGTTAACAACATCCACTAGGAACCCTAGGTTATATAGCTAACTAGTTAACAACATCCACTAGGAACCCTAGGTTATATAGCTAACTAGTTAACAACATCCACTAGGAACCCTAGGTGATATAGCTAACTAGTTAACAACATCCACTAGCAACCCTAGGTTATATAGCTAACTAGTTAAAAACATTCACTAGGAACCCTAGGTTATATAGCTAACTAGTTAACAACATCCACTAGAAACCCTTGGTTATATAGCTAACTAGTTACAAACATTCACTAGGAACCCTAGGTTATACAGCTAACTAGTTAACAACATCCACTAGGAACCCTAGGTTATATAGCTAACTAGTTAACAACATCCACTAGAAACCCTAGGTTATATAGCTACCTAGTTAACAACATTCACTAGGAACCCCAGGTTATATAGCTAACTAGTTAACAACATCCATTAGAAACCCTAGGTTATATAGCTATCTAATTAACAACATTGACTAAGAACCCTAGGTTATATAGCTAAGTAGTTAACAACATCCACTAGAAACCCTAGGTTATATAGCTAAATAGTTAACAACATCCACTAGGAACCCTAGGTTATATAGCTAACTAGTTAACAACATCCACAAGGAACCCTAATTTATATAGCTAACTAGTTAACAACATCCACTAGGAACCCTAGGTTATATAGCTAACTAGTTAACAACATCCACTAGGAACCCTAGGCTAAATAGCTAACTAGTTAATAACATTCACTAGGAACCCTAGGTTATATAGCGAACTAGTTAACAACATCCACTAGGAACCCTAGGTTATATAGCTAACTAGTTAACAACATCCACTGGGAATCCTAGGTTATATAGCTAACTAGTTAACAACATCCACTAGAAACCCTAGGTTATATAGCTAACTAGTTAACAACATTCACTAGGAACCCTAGGTTATATAGCTAACTAGTTAACAACATCGACTAGGAACCCTAGGTAATGTAGCTAACTAGTTAACAGCATCCACTAGGAACCCTAGGTTATATAGCTAACTAGTTAACAACATCCACTAGGAACCCTAGGTTGTATAGCTAACTAGTTAACAACATTGACTAAGAACCCTAGGTTATATAGCTAACTAGTTAATAACATTCACTAGGAACCCTAGGTTATATAGCGAACTAGTTAACAACATCCACTAGGAACCCTAGGTTATATAGCTAACTAGTTAACAACATCCACTAGGAACCCTAGGTTATATAGCTAACTAGTTAACAACATCCACTAGGAACCCTAGGTGATATAGCTAACTAGTTAACAACATCCACTAGCAATCCTAGGTTATATAGCTAACTAGTTGAAAACATTCACTAGGAACCCTAGGTTATATAGCTAACTAGTTAACAACATCCACTAGAAACCCTTGGTTATATAGCTAACTAGTTACAAACATTCACTAGGAACCCTAGGTTATACAGCTAACTAGTTAACAACATCCACTAGGAACCCTAGGTTATATAGCTAACTAGTTAACAACATCCACTAGAAACCCTAGGTTATATAGCTACCTAGTTAACAACATTCACTAGAAACCCCAGGTTATATAGCTAACTAGTTAACAACATCCACTAGAAAACCTAGGTTATATAGCTAGCTAATTAACAACATTGACTAAGAACCCTAGGTTATATAGCTAAGTAGTTAACAACATCCACAAAAAACCCTAGGTTATATAGCTAACTAGTTAACAACATCCACTAGGAACCCTAGGCTAAATAGCTAACTAGTTAATAACATTCACTAGGAACCCTAGGTTATATAGCAAACTAGTTAACAACATCCACTAGGAACACTAGGTTATATAGCTAACTAGTTAACAACATCCACTAGGAACCCTAGGTTATATAGCTAACTAGTTAACAACATCCACTAGGAACCCTATGTGATATAGCTAACTAGTTAACAACATCCACTAGCAACACTAGGTTATATAGCTAACTAGTTAAAAACATTCACTAGGAACCCTAGGTTATATAGCTAACTAGTTAACAACATCCACTAGAAACCCTAGGTTATATAGCTAACTAGTTAACAACATTCACTAGGAACCCTAGGTTATACAGCTAACTAGTTAACAACATCCACTAGGAACCCTAGGTTATATAGCTAACTAGTTAACAACATCCACTAGAAACCCTAGGTTATATAGCTAACTAGTTAACAACATCCACTAGGAACCCTAATTTATATAGCTAACTAGTTAACAACATCCACTAGGAACCCTAGGTGATATAGCTAACTAGTTAACAACATCCACTAGGAACCCTAGGCTAAATAGCTAACTAGTTAATAACATTCACTAGGAACCCTAGGTTATATAGCGAACTAGTTAACAACATCCACTAGGAACCCTAGGTTATATAGCTAACTAGTTAACAACATCCACTAGGAACCCTAGGTTATATAGCTAACTAGTTAACAACATCCACTAGAAACCCTAGGTTATATAGCTACCTAGTTAACAACATTCACTAGGAACCCTAGGTTATATAGCTAACTAGTTAACAACATCGACTAGGAACCCTAGGTAATGTAGCTAACTAGTTAACAGCATCCACTAGGAACCCTAGGTTATATAGCTAACTAGTTAACAACATCCACTAGGAACCCTAGGTTGTATAGCTAACTAGTTAACAACATTGACTAAGAACCCTAGGTTATATAGCTAACTAGTTAATAACATTCACTAGGAACCCTAGGTTATATAGCGAACTAGTTAACAACATCCACTAGGAACCCTAGGTTATATAGCTAACTAGTTAAAAACATTCACTAGGAACCCTAGGTTATATAGCTAACTAGTTAACAACATCCACTAGAAACCCTTGGTTATATAGCTAACTAGTTACAAACATTCACTAGGAACCCTAGGTTATACAGCTAACTAGTTAACAACATCCACTAGGAACCCTAGGTTATATAGCTAACTAGTTAATAACATTCACTAGGAACCCTAGGTTATATAGCGAACTAGTTAACAACATCCACTAGGAACCCTAGGTTATATAGCTAACTAGTTAACAACATCCACTAGGAACCCTAGGTTATATAGCTAACTAGTTAACACCATCCACTAGGAACCCTAGGTGATATAGCTAACTAGTTAACAACATCCACTAGCAACCCTAGGTTATATAGCTAACTAGTTAAAAACATTCACTAGGAACCCTAGGTTATATAGCTAACTAGTTAACAACATCCACTAGAAACCCTTGGTTATATAGCTAACTAGTTACAAACATTCACTAGGAACCCTAGGTTATACAGCTAACTAGTTAACAACATCCACTAGGAACCCTAGGTTATATAGCTAACTAGTTACAAACATTCACTAGGAACCCTAGGTTATATAGCAAACTAGTTAACAACATCCACTAGGAACACTAGGCTAACTAGTTAACAACATCCACTAGGAACCCTAGGGTATATAGCTAACTAGTTAACAACATCCACTAGGAACCCTAGGTGATATAGCTAACTAGTTAACAACATCCACTAGCAACACTAGGTTATATAGCTAACTAGTTAAAAACATTCACTAGGAACCCTAGGTTATATAGCTAACTAGTTAACAACATCCACTAGGAACCCTAGGTTATATAGCTAACTAGTTAACAACATTCACTAGGAACCCTAGGTGATATAGCTAACTAGTTAACAACATCCACTAGCAACCCTAGGTTATATAGCTAACTAGTTAAAAACATTCACTAGGAACCCTAGTTTATATAGCTAACTAGTTAACAACATCCACTAGAAACCCTATGTTATATAGCTAACTAGTTACAAACATTCACTAGAAACCCTAGGTTATATAGCAAACTAGTTAACAACATCCACTAGGAACACTAGGTTATATAGCTAACTAGTTAACAACATCCACTAGGAACCCTAGGTTATATAGCTAACTAGTTAACAACATCCACTAGGAACCCTATGTGATATAGCTAACTAGTTAACAACATCCACTAGCAACACTAGGTTATATAGCTAACTAGTTAAAAACATTCACTAGGAACCCTAGGTTATATAGCTAACTAGTTAACAACATCCACTAGAAACCCTAGGTTATATAGCTAACTAGTTAACAACATTCACTAGGAACCCTAGGTTATACAGCTAACTAGTTAACAACATCCACTAGGAACCCTAGGTTATATAGCTAACTAGTTAACAACATCCACTAGAAACCCTAGGTTATATAGCTAACTAGTTAACAACATCCACTAGGAACCCTAATTTATATAGCTAACTAGTTAACAACATCCACTAGGAACCCTAGGTGATATAGCTAACTAGTTAACAACATCCACTAGGAACCCTAGGCTAAATAGCTAACTAGTTAATAACATTCACTAGGAACCCTAGGTTATATAGCGAACTAGTTAACAACATCCACTAGGAACCCTAGGTTATATAGCTAACTAGTTAACAACATCCACTAGGAACCCTAGGTTATATAGCTAACTAGTTAACAACATCCACTAGAAACCCTAGGTTATATAGCTACCTAGTTAACAACATTCACTAGGAACCCTAGGTTATATAGCTAACTAGTTAACAACATCGACTAGGAACCCTAGGTAATGTAGCTAACTAGTTAACAGCATCCACTAGGAACCCTAGGTTATATAGCTAACTAGTTAACAACATCCACTAGGAACCCTAGGTTGTATAGCTAACTAGTTAACAACATTGACTAAGAACCCTAGGTTATATAGCTAACTAGTTAATAACATTCACTAGGAACCCTAGGTTATATAGCGAACTAGTTAACAACATCCACTAGGAACCCTAGGTTATATAGCTAACTAGTTAAAAACATTCACTAGGAACCCTAGGTTATATAGCTAACTAGTTAACAACATCCACTAGAAACCCTTGGTTATATAGCTAACTAGTTACAAACATTCACTAGGAACCCTAGGTTATACAGCTAACTAGTTAACAACATCCACTAGGAACCCTAGGTTATATAGCTAACTAGTTAATAACATTCACTAGGAACCCTAGGTTATATAGCGAACTAGTTAACAACATCCACTAGGAACCCTAGGTTATATAGCTAACTAGTTAACAACATCCACTAGGAACCCTAGGTTATATAGCTAACTAGTTAACACCATCCACTAGGAACCCTAGGTGATATAGCTAACTAGTTAACAACATCCACTAGCAACCCTAGGTTATATAGCTAACTAGTTAAAAACATTCACTAGGAACCCTAGGTTATATAGCTAACTAGTTAACAACATCCACTAGAAACCCTTGGTTATATAGCTAACTAGTTACAAACATTCACTAGGAACCCTAGGTTATACAGCTAACTAGTTAACAACATCCACTAGGAACCCTAGGTTATATAGCTAACTAGTTACAAACATTCACTAGCAACCCTAGGTTATATAGCAAACTAGTTAACAACATCCACTAGGAACACTAGGCTAACTAGTTAACAACATCCACTAGGAACCCTAGGGTATATAGCTAACTAGTTAACAACATCCACTAGGAACCCTAGGTGATATAGCTAACTAGTTAACAACATCCACTAGCAACACTAGGTTATATAGCTAACTAGTTAAAAACATTCACTAGGAACCCTAGGTTATATAGCTAACTAGTTAACAACATCCACTAGAAACCCTAGGTTATATAGCTAACTAGTTAACAACATTCACTAGGAACCCTAGGTTATACAGCTAACTAGTTAACAACATCCACTAGGAACCCTCGGTTATATAGCTAACTAGTTAACAACATCCACTAGAAACCCTAGGTTATATAGCTAACTAGTTAACAACATCCACTAGGAACCCTAATTTATATAGCTAACTAGTTAACAACATCCACTAGGAACCCTAGGCTAAATAGCTAACTAGTTAATAACATTCACTAGGAACCCTAGGTTATATAGCGAACTAGTTAACAACATCCACTAGGAACCCTAGGTTATATAGCTAACTAGTTAACAACATCCACTGAGAACCCTAGGTTATATAGCTAACTAGTTAACAACATCCACTAGGAACCCTAGGTGATATAGCTAACTAGTTAACAACATCCACTAGCAACCCTAGGTTATATAGCTAACTAGTTAAAAACATTCACTAGGAACCCTAGGTTATATAGCTAACTAGTTAACAACATCCACTAGAAACCCTTGGTTATATAGCTAACTAGTTACAAACATTCACTAGGAACCCTAGGTTATACAGCTAACTAGTTAACAACATCCACTAGGAACCCTAGGTTATATAGCTAACTAGTTAATAACATTCACTAGGAACCCTAGGTTATATAGCGAACTAGTTAACAACATCCACTAGGAACCCTAGGTTATATAGCTAACTAGTTAACAACATCCACTAGGAACCCTAGGTTATATAGCTAACTAGTTAACACCATCCACTAGGAACCCTAGGTGATATAGCTAACTAGTTAACAACATCCACTAGCAACCCTACGTTATATAGCTAACTAGTTAAAAACATTCACTAGGAACCCTAGGTTATATAGCTAACTAGTTAACAACATCCACTAGAAACCCTTGGTTATATAGCTAACTAGTTACAAACATTCACTAGAAACCCTAGGTTATATAGCGAACTAGTTAACAACATCCACTAGGAACCCTAGGTTATATAGCTAACTAGTTAACAACATCCACTAGGAACCCTAGGTTATATAGCTAACTAGTTAACAACATCCACTAGGAACCCTAGGTGATATAGCTAACTAGTTAACAACATCCACTAGCAACCCTAGGTTATATAGCTAACTAGTTAAAAACATTCACTAGGAACCCTAGGTTATATAGCTAACTAGTTAACAACATCCACTAGAAACCCTTGGTTATATAGCTAACTAGTTACAAACATTCACTAGGAACCCTAGGTTATACAGCTAACTAGTTAACAACATCCACTAGGAACCCTTGGTTATATAGCTAACTAGTTACAAACATTCACTAGGAACCCTAGGTTATATAGCAAACTAGTTAACAACATCCACTAGGAACACTAGGCTAACTAGTTAACAACATCCACTAGGAACCCTAGGTTATATAGCTAACTAGTTAACAACATCCACTAGGAACCCTAGGTGATATAGCTAACTAGTTAACAACATCCACTAGCAACACTAGGTTATATAGCTAACTAGTTAAAAACATTCACTAGGAACCCTAGGTTATATAGCTAACTAGTTAACAACATCCACTAGAAACCCTAGGTTATATAGCTAACTAGTTAACAACATTCACTAGGAACCCTAGGTTATACAGCTAACTAGTTAACAACATCCACTAGGAACCCTAGGTTATATAGCTAACTAGTTAACAACATCCACTAGAAACCCTAGGTTATATAGCTAACTAGTTAACAACATCCACTAGGAACCCTAATTTATATAGCTAACTAGTTAACAACATCCACTAGGAACCCCAGGTTATATAGCTAACTAGTTAACAACATCCACTAGGAACCCTAGGCTAAATAGCTAACTAGTTAATAACATTCACTAGGAACCCTAGGTTATATAGCGAACTAGTTAACAACATCCACTAGGAACCCTAGGTTATATAGCTAACTAGTTAACAACATCCACTGGGAACCCTAGGTTATATAGCTAACTAGTTAACAACATCCACTAGGAACCCTAGGTGATATAGCTAACTAGTTAACAACATCCACTAACAACCCTAGGTTATATAGCTAACTAGTTAAAAACATTCACTAGGAACCCTAGTTTATACAGCTAATTAGTTAAAAACATCCACTAGGAACCCTAGGTTATATAGCTAACTAGTTTACAACATCCACTAGAAACCCTAGGTTATATAGCTACCTAGTTAACAACATTCACTAGGAACCATAGGTTATATAGTTAACTAGTTAACAACATCCACTAGAAACCCTAGGTTATATAGCTACCTAGTTAACAACATCCACTAGAAACCCTAGGTTATATAGCTAGCTAATTAACAACATTGACTAAGAACCCTAGGTTATATAGCTAAGTAGTTAACAACATCCACAAAAAACCCTAGGTTATATAGCTAACTAGTTAACAACATCCACTAGGAACCCTAGGCTAAATAGCTAACTAGTTAATAACATTCACTAGGAACACTAGGTTATATAGCTAACTAGTTAACAACATCCACTAGGAACCCTAGGTTATATAGCTAACTAGTTAACAACATCCACTAGGAACCCTAGGTGATATAGCTAACTAGTTAACAACATCCACTAGCAACACTAGGTTATATAGCTAACTAGTTAAAAACATTCACTAGGAACGCTAGGTTATATAGCTAACTAGTTAACAACATCCACTAGGAACCCTAGGTTATATAGCAAACTAGTTAACAACATCCACTAGGAACACTAGGTTATATAGCTAACTAGTTAACAACATCCACTAGGAACCCTAATTTATATAGCTAACTAGTTAACAACATCCACTAGAAAACCTAGGTTATATAGCTAACTAGTTAACAACATCCACTAGAAACCCTAGGTTATATAGCTACCTAGTTAACAACATTCACTAGGAACCCTAATTTATATAGCTAACTAGTTAACAACATCGACTAGGAACCCTAGGTAATGTAGCTAACTAGTTAACAGCATCCACTAGGAACCCTATGTTATATAGCTAACTAGTTAACAACATCCACTAGGAACCCTAGGTTGTATAGCTAACTAGTTAACAACATTGACTAAGAACCCTAGGTTATATAGCTAACTAGTTAATAACATTCACTAGGAACCCTAGGTTATATAGCGAACTAGTTAACAACATCCACTAGGAACCCTAGGTTATATAGCTAACTAGTTAAAAACATTCACTAGGAACCCTAGGTTATATAGCTAACTAGTTAACAACTTCCACTAGAAACCCTTGGTTATATAGCTAACTAGTTACAAACATTCACTAGGAACCCTAGGTTATACAGCTAACTAGTTAACAACATCCACTAGGAACCCTAGGTTATATAGCTAACTAGTTAATAACATTCACTAGGAACCCTAGGTTATATAGCGAACTAGTTAACAACATCCACTAGGAACCCTAGGTTATATAGCTAACTAGTTAACAACATCCACTAGGAACCCTAGGATATATAGCTAACTAGTTAACAACATCCACTAGGAACCCTAGGTGATATAGCTAACTAGTTAACAACATCCACTAGCAACCCTAGGTTATATAGCTAACTAGTTAAAAACATTCACTAGGAACCCTAGGTTATATAGCTAACTAGTTAACAACATCCACTAGAAACCCTATGTTATATAGCTAACTAGTTACAAACATTCACTAGAAACCCTAGGTTATATAGCGAACTAGTTAACAACATCCACTAGGAACCCTAGGTTATATAGCTAACTAGTTAACAACATCCACTAGGAACCCTAGGTTATATAGCTAACTAGTTAACAACATCCACTAGGAACCCTAGGTGATATAGCTAACTAGTTAACAACATCCACTAGCAACCCTAGGTTATATAGCTAACTAGTTAAAAACATTCACTAGGAACCCTAGGTTATATAGCTAACTAGTTAACAACATCCACTAGAAACCCTTGGTTATATAGCTAACTAGTTACAAACATTCACTAGGAACCCTAGGTTATACAGCTAACTAGTTAACAACATCCACTAGGAACCCTAGGTTATATAGCTAACTAGTTAACAACATCCACTAGAAACCCTAGGTTATAAAGCTACCTAGTTAACAACATTCACTAGGAACCCCAGGTTATATAGCTAACTAGTTAACAACATCCACTAGAAACCCTAGGTTATATAGCTATCTAATTAACAACATTGACTAAGAACCCTAGGTTATATAGCTAAGTAGTTAACAACATCCACTAGAAACCCTAGGTTATATAGCTAAATAGTTAACAACATCCACTAGGAACCCTAGGTTATATAGCTAACTAGTTAACAACATCCACTAGGAACCCTAATTTATATAACTAACTAGTTAACAACATCCACTAGGAACCCTAGGTTATATAGCTAACTAGTTAACAACATCCACTAGGAACCCTAGGCTAAATAGCTAACTAGTTAATAACATTCACTAGGAACCCTAGGTTATATAGCGAACTAGTTAACAACATCCACTAGGAACCCTAGGTTATATAGCTAACTAGTTAACAACATCCACTGGGAATCCTAGGTTATATAGCTAACTAGTTAACAACATCCACTAGAAACTCTAGGTTATATAGCTAACTAGTTAACAACATTCACTAGGAACCCTAGGTTATACAGCTAACTAGTTAACAACATCCACTAAGAACCCTAGGTTATATAGCTAACTAGTTAACAACATCCACTAGAAACCCTAGGTTATATAGCTACCTAGTTAATAACATTCACTAGGAACCCTAGGTTATATAGCTAACTAGTTAACAACATCGACTAGGAACCCTAGGTAATGTAGCTAACTAGTTAACAGCATCCACTAGGAACCCTAGGTTATATAGCTAACTAGTTAACAACATCCACTAGGAACCCTAGGTTGTATAGCTAACTAGTTAACAACATTGACGAAGAACCCTAGGTTATATAGCTAACTAGTTAATAACATTCACTAGGAACCCTAGGTTATATAGCGAACTAGTTAACAACATCCACTAGGAACCCTAGGTTATATAGCTAACTAGTTAACAACATCCACTAGGAACCCTAGGTTATATAGCTAACTAGTTAACAACATCCACTAGGAACCCTAGGTGATATAGCTAACTAGTTAACAACATCCACTAGCAACCCTAGGTTATATAGCTAACTAGTTAAAAACATTCACTAGGAACCCTAGGTTATATAGCTAACTAGTTAACAACATCCACTAGAAACCCTTGGTTATATAGCTAACTAGTTACAAACATTCACTAGGAACCCTAGGTTATACAGCTAACTAGTTAACAACATCCACTAGGAACCCTAGGTTATATAGCTAACTAGTTAACAACATCCACTAGAAACCCTAGGTTATATAGCTACCTAGTTAACAACATTCACTAGGAACCCCAGGTTATATAGCTAACTAGTTAACAACATCCACTAGAAAACCTAGGTTATATAGCTAGCTAATTAACAACATTGACTAAGAACCCTAGGTTATATAGCTAAGTAGTTAACAACATCCACAAAAAACCCTAGGTTATATAGCTAACTAGTTAACAACATCCACTAGGAACCCTAGGCTAAATAGCTAACTAGTTAATAACATTCACTAGGAACCCTAGGTTATATAGCAAACTAGTTAACAACATCCACTAGGAACACTAGGTTATATAGCTAACTAGTTAACAACATCCACTAGGAACCCTAGGTTATATAGCTAACTAGTTAACAACATCCACTAGGAACCCTAGGTGATATAGCTAACTAGTTAACAACATCCACTAGCAACACTAGGTTATATAGCTAACTAGTTAAAAACATTCACTAGGAACCCTAGGTTATATAGCTAACTAGTTAACAACATCCACTAGAAACCCTAGGTTATATAGCTAACTAGTTAACAACATTCACTAGGAACCCTAGGTTATACAGCTAACTAGTAAACAACATCCACTAGGAACCCTAGGTTATATAGCTAACTAGTTAACAACATCCACTAGAAACCCTAGGTTATATAGCTAACTAGTTAACAACATCCACTAGGAACCCTAATTTATATAGCTAACTAGTTAACAACATCCACTAGGAACCCTAGGCTAAATAGCTAACTAGTTAATAACATTCACTAGGAACCCTAGGTTATATAGCGAACTAGTTAATAACATCCACTAGGAACCCTAGGTTATATAGCTAACTAGTTAACAACATCCACTGGGAACCCTAGGTTATATAGCCAACTAGTTAACAACATTCACTAGGAACCCCAGGTTATATAGCTAACTAGTTAACAACATCCACTAGAAAACCTAGGTTATATAGCTAGCTAATTAACAACATTGACTAAGAACCCTAGGTTATATAGCTAAGTAGTTAACAACATCCACAAAAAACCCTAGGTTATATAGCTAACTAGTTAACAACATCCACTAGGAACCCTAGGCTAAATAGCTAACTAGTTAATAACATTCACTAGGAACCCTAGGTTATATAGCAAACTAGTTAATAACATTCACTAGGAACCCTAGGTTATATAGCGAACTAGTTAACAACATCCACTAGGAACCCTAGGTTATATAGCTAACTAGTTAACAACATCCACTAGGAACCCTAGGTTATATAGCTAACTAGTTAACACCATCCACTAGGAACCCTAGGTGATATAGCTAACTAGTTAACAACATCCACTAGCAACCCTAAGTTATATAGCTAACTAGTTAAAAACATTCACTAGGAACCCTAGGTTATATAGCTAACTAGTTAACAACATCCACTAGAAACCCTTGGTTATATAGCTAACTAGTTACAAACATTCACTAGAAACCCTAGGTTATATAGCGAACTAGTTAACAACATCCACTAGGAACCCTAGGTTATATAGCTAACTAGTTAACAACATCCACTAGGAACCCTAGGTTATATAGCTAACTAGTTAACAACATCCACTAGGAACCCTGGGTGATATAGCTAACTAGTTAACAACATCCACTAGCAACCCTAGGTTATATAGCTAACTAGTTAAAAACATTCACTAGGAACCCTAGGTTATATAGCTAACTAGTTAACAACATCCACTAGGAACACTAGGCTAACTAGTTAACAACATCCACTAGGAACCCTTGGTTATATAGCTAACTAGTTACAAACATTCACTAGGAACCCTAGGGTATATAGCTAACTAGTTAACAACATCCACTAGGAACCCTAGGTGATATAGCTAACTAGTTAACAACATCCACTAGCAACACTAGGTTATATAGCTAACTAGTTAAAAACATTCACTAGGAACCCTAGGTTATATAGCTAACTAGTTAACAACATCCACTAGGAACCCTAGGTTATATAGCTAACTAGTTAACAACATTCACTAGGAACCCTAGGTGATATAGCTAACTAGTTAACAACATCCACTAGCAACCCTAGGTTATATAGCTAACTAGTTAAAAACATTCACTAGGAACCCTAGTTTATATAGCTAACTAGTTAACAACATCCACTAGAAACCCTATGTTATATAGCTAACTAGTTACAAACATTCACTAGAAACCCTAGGTTATATAGCAAACTAGTTAACAACATCCACTAGGAACACTAGGTTATATAGCTAACTAGTTAACAACATCCACTAGGAACCCTAGGTTATATAGCTAACTAGTTAACAACATCCACTAGGAACCCTATGTGATATAGCTAACTAGTTAACAACATCCACTAGCAACACTAGGTTATATAGCTAACTAGTTAAAAACATTCACTAGGAACCCTAGGTTATATAGCTAACTAGTTAACAACATCCACTAGAAACCCTAGGTTATATAGCTAACTAGTTAACAACATTCACTAGGAACCCTAGGTTATACAGCTAACTAGTTAACAACATCCACTAGGAACCCTAGGTTATATAGCTAACTAGTTAACAACATCCACTAGAAACCCTAGGTTATATAGCTAACTAGTTAACAACATCCACTAGGAACCCTAATTTATATAGCTAACTAGTTAACAACATCCACTAGGAACCCTAGGTGATATAGCTAACTAGTTAACAACATCCACTAGGAACCCTAGGCTAAATAGCTAACTAGTTAATAACATTCACTAGGAACCCTAGGTTATATAGCGAACTAGTTAACAACATCCACTAGGAACCCTAGGTTATATAGCTAACTAGTTAACAACATCCACTAGGAACCCTAGGTTATATAGCTAACTAGTTAACAACATCCACTAGAAACCCTAGGTTATATAGCTACCTAGTTAACAACATTCACTAGGAACCCTAGGTTATATAGCTAACTAGTTAACAACATCGACTAGGAACCCTAGGTAATGTAGCTAACTAGTTAACAGCATCCACTAGGAACCCTAGGTTATATAGCTAACTAGTTAACAACATCCACTAGGAACCCTAGGTTGTATAGCTAACTAGTTAACAACATTGACTAAGAACCCTAGGTTATATAGCTAACTAGTTAATAACATTCACTAGGAACCCTAGGTTATATAGCGAACTAGTTAACAACATCCACTAGGAACCCTAGGTTATATAGCTAACTAGTTAAAAACATTCACTAGGAACCCTAGGTTATATAGCTAACTAGTTAACAACATCCACTAGAAACCCTTGGTTATATAGCTAACTAGTTACAAACATTCACTAGGAACCCTAGGTTATACAGCTAACTAGTTAACAACATCCACTAGGAACCCTAGGTTATATAGCTAACTAGTTAATAACATTCACTAGGAACCCTAGGTTATATAGCGAACTAGTTAACAACATCCACTAGGAACCCTAGGTTATATAGCTAACTAGTTAACAACATCCACTAGGAACCCTAGGTTATATAGCTAACTAGTTAACACCATCCACTAGGAACCCTAGGTGATATAGCTAACTAGTTAACAACATCCACTAGCAACCCTAGGTTATATAGCTAACTAGTTAAAAACATTCACTAGGAACCCTAGGTTATATAGCTAACTAGTTAACAACATCCACTAGAAACCCTTGGTTATATAGCTAACTAGTTACAAACATTCACTAGGAACCCTAGGTTATACAGCTAACTAGTTAACAACATCCACTAGGAACCCTAGGTTATATAGCTAACTAGTTACAAACATTCACTAGCAACCCTAGGTTATATAGCAAACTAGTTAACAACATCCACTAGGAACACTAGGCTAACTAGTTAACAACATCCACTAGGAACCCTAGGGTATATAGCTAACTAGTTAACAACATCCACTAGGAACCCTAGGTGATATAGCTAACTAGTTAACAACATCCACTAGCAACACTAGGTTATATAGCTAACTAGTTAAAAACATTCACTAGGAACCCTAGGTTATATAGCTAACTAGTTAACAACATCCACTAGAAACCCTAGGTTATATAGCTAACTAGTTAACAACATTCACTAGGAACCCTAGGTTATACAGCTAACTAGTTAACAACATCCACTAGGAACCCTCGGTTATATAGCTAACTAGTTAACAACATCCACTAGAAACCCTAGGTTATATAGCTAACTAGTTAACAACATCCACTAGGAACCCTAATTTATATAGCTAACTAGTTAACAACATCCACTAGGAACCCTAGGCTAAATAGCTAACTAGTTAATAACATTCACTAGGAACCCTAGGTTATATAGCGAACTAGTTAACAACATCCACTAGGAACCCTAGGTTATATAGCTAACTAGTTAACAACATCCACTGAGAACCCTAGGTTATATAGCTAACTAGTTAACAACATCCACTAGGAACCCTAGGTGATATAGCTAACTAGTTAACAACATCCACTAGCAACCCTAGGTTATATAGCTAACTAGTTAAAAACATTCACTAGGAACCCTAGGTTATATAGCTAACTAGTTAACAACATCCACTAGAAACCCTTGGTTATATAGCTAACTAGTTACAAACATTCACTAGGAACCCTAGGTTATACAGCTAACTAGTTAACAACATCCACTAGGAACCCTAGGTTATATAGCTAACTAGTTAATAACATTCACTAGGAACCCTAGGTTATATAGCGAACTAGTTAACAACATCCACTAGGAACCCTAGGTTATATAGCTAACTAGTTAACAACATCCACTAGGAACCCTAGGTTATATAGCTAACTAGTTAACACCATCCACTAGGAACCCTAGGTGATATAGCTAACTAGTTAACAACATCCACTAGCAACCCTACGTTATATAGCTAACTAGTTAAAAACATTCACTAGGAACCCTAGGTTATATAGCTAACTAGTTAACAACATCCACTAGAAACCCTTGGTTATATAGCTAACTAGTTACAAACATTCACTAGAAACCCTAGGTTATATAGCGAACTAGTTAACAACATCCACTAGGAACCCTAGGTTATATAGCTAACTAGTTAACAACATCCACTAGGAACCCTAGGTTATATAGCTAACTAGTTAACAACATCCACTAGGAACCCTAGGTGATATAGCTAACTAGTTAACAACATCCACTAGCAACCCTAGGTTATATAGCTAACTAGTTAAAAACATTCACTAGGAACCCTAGGTTATATAGCTAACTAGTTAACAACATCCACTAGAAACCCTTGGTTATATAGCTAACTAGTTACAAACATTCACTAGGAACCCTAGGTTATACAGCTAACTAGTTAACAACATCCACTAGGAACCCTTGGTTATATAGCTAACTAGTTACAAACATTCACTAGGAACCCTAGGTTATATAGCAAACTAGTTAACAACATCCACTAGGAACACTAGGCTAACTAGTTAACAACATCCACTAGGAACCCTAGGTTATATAGCTAACTAGTTAACAACATCCACTAGGAACCCTAGGTGATATAGCTAACTAGTTAACAACATCCACTAGCAACACTAGGTTATATAGCTAACTAGTTAAAAACATTCACTAGGAACCCTAGGTTATATAGCTAACTAGTTAACAACATCCACTAGAAACCCTAGGTTATATAGCTAACTAGTTAACAACATTCACTAGGAACCCTAGGTTATACAGCTAACTAGTTAACAACATCCACTAGGAACCCTAGGTTATATAGCTAACTAGTTAACAACATCCACTAGAAACCCTAGGTTATATAGCTAACTAGTTAACAACATCCACTAGGAACCCTAATTTATATAGCTAACTAGTTAACAACATCCACTAGGAACCCCAGGTTATATAGCTAACTAGTTAACAACATCCACTAGGAACCCTAGGCTAAATAGCTAACTAGTTAATAACATTCACTAGGAACCCTAGGTTATATAGCGAACTAGTTAACAACATCCACTAGGAACCCTAGGTTATATAGCTAACTAGTTAACAACATCCACTGGGAACCCTAGGTTATATAGCTAACTAGTTAACAACATCCACTAGGAACCCTAGGTGATATAGCTAACTAGTTAACAACATCCACTAACAACCCTAGGTTATATAGCTAACTAGTTAAAAACATTCACTAGGAACCCTAGTTTATACAGCTAATTAGTTAAAAACATCCACTAGGAACCCTAGGTTATATAGCTAACTAGTTTACAACATCCACTAGAAACCCTAGGTTATATAGCTACCTAGTTAACAACATTCACTAGGAACCATAGGTTATATAGTTAACTAGTTAACAACATCCACTAGAAACCCTAGGTTATATAGCTACCTAGTTAACAACATCCACTAGAAACCCTAGGTTATATAGCTAGCTAATTAACAACATTGACTAAGAACCCTAGGTTATATAGCTAAGTAGTTAACAACATCCACAAAAAACCCTAGGTTATATAGCTAACTAGTTAACAACATCCACTAGGAACCCTAGGCTAAATAGCTAACTAGTTAATAACATTCACTAGGAACACTAGGTTATATAGCTAACTAGTTAACAACATCCACTAGGAACCCTAGGTTATATAGCTAACTAGTTAACAACATCCACTAGGAACCCTAGGTGATATAGCTAACTAGTTAACAACATCCACTAGCAACACTAGGTTATATAGCTAACTAGTTAAAAACATTCACTAGGAACGCTAGGTTATATAGCTAACTAGTTAACAACATCCACTAGGAACCCTAGGTTATATAGCAAACTAGTTAACAACATCCACTAGGAACACTAGGTTATATAGCTAACTAGTTAACAACATCCACTAGGAACCCTAATTTATATAGCTAACTAGTTAACAACATCCACTAGAAAACCTAGGTTATATAGCTAACTAGTTAACAACATCCACTAGAAACCCTAGGTTATATAGCTACCTAGTTAACAACATTCACTAGGAACCCTAATTTATATAGCTAACTAGTTAACAACATCGACTAGGAACCCTAGGTAATGTAGCTAACTAGTTAACAGCATCCACTAGGAACCCTATGTTATATAGCTAACTAGTTAACAACATCCACTAGGAACCCTAGGTTGTATAGCTAACTAGTTAACAACATTGACTAAGAACCCTAGGTTATATAGCTAACTAGTTAATAACATTCACTAGGAACCCTAGGTTATATAGCGAACTAGTTAACAACATCCACTAGGAACCCTAGGTTATATAGCTAACTAGTTAAAAACATTCACTAGGAACCCTAGGTTATATAGCTAACTAGTTAACAACTTCCACTAGAAACCCTTGGTTATATAGCTAACTAGTTACAAACATTCACTAGGAACCCTAGGTTATACAGCTAACTAGTTAACAACATCCACTAGGAACCCTAGGTTATATAGCTAACTAGTTAATAACATTCACTAGGAACCCTAGGTTATATAGCGAACTAGTTAACAACATCCACTAGGAACCCTAGGTTATATAGCTAACTAGTTAACAACATCCACTAGGAACCCTAGGATATATAGCTAACTAGTTAACAACATCCACTAGGAACCCTAGGTGATATAGCTAACTAGTTAACAACATCCACTAGCAACCCTAGGTTATATAGCTAACTAGTTAAAAACATTCACTAGGAACCCTAGGTTATATAGCTAACTAGTTAACAACATCCACTAGAAACCCTATGTTATATAGCTAACTAGTTACAAACATTCACTAGAAACCCTAGGTTATATAGCGAACTAGTTAACAACATCCACTAGGAACCCTAGGTTATATAGCTAACTAGTTAACAACATCCACTAGGAACCCTAGGTTATATAGCTAACTAGTTAACAACATCCACTAGGAACCCTAGGTGATATAGCTAACTAGTTAACAACATCCACTAGCAACCCTAGGTTATATAGCTAACTAGTTAAAAACATTCACTAGGAACCCTAGGTTATATAGCTAACTAGTTAACAACATCCACTAGAAACCCTTGGTTATATAGCTAACTAGTTACAAACATTCACTAGGAACCCTAGGTTATACAGCTAACTAGTTAACAACATCCACTAGGAACCCTAGGTTATATAGCTAACTAGTTAACAACATCCACTAGAAACCCTAGGTTATAAAGCTACCTAGTTAACAACATTCACTAGGAACCCCAGGTTATATAGCTAACTAGTTAACAACATCCACTAGAAACCCTAGGTTATATAGCTATCTAATTAACAACATTGACTAAGAACCCTAGGTTATATAGCTAAGTAGTTAACAACATCCACTAGAAACCCTAGGTTATATAGCTAAATAGTTAACAACATCCACTAGGAACCCTAGGTTATATAGCTAACTAGTTAACAACATCCACTAGGAACCCTAATTTATATAACTAACTAGTTAACAACATCCACTAGGAACCCTAGGTTATATAGCTAACTAGTTAACAACATCCACTAGGAACCCTAGGCTAAATAGCTAACTAGTTAATAACATTCACTAGGAACCCTAGGTTATATAGCGAACTAGTTAACAACATCCACTAGGAACCCTAGGTTATATAGCTAACTAGTTAACAACATCCACTGGGAATCCTAGGTTATATAGCTAACTAGTTAACAACATCCACTAGAAACTCTAGGTTATATAGCTAACTAGTTAACAACATTCACTAGGAACCCTAGGTTATACAGCTAACTAGTTAACAACATCCACTAAGAACCCTAGGTTATATAGCTAACTAGTTAACAACATCCACTAGAAACCCTAGGTTATATAGCTACCTAGTTAATAACATTCACTAGGAACCCTAGGTTATATAGCTAACTAGTTAACAACATCGACTAGGAACCCTAGGTAATGTAGCTAACTAGTTAACAGCATCCACTAGGAACCCTAGGTTATATAGCTAACTAGTTAACAACATCCACTAGGAACCCTAGGTTGTATAGCTAACTAGTTAACAACATTGACGAAGAACCCTAGGTTATATAGCTAACTAGTTAATAACATTCACTAGGAACCCTAGGTTATATAGCGAACTAGTTAACAACATCCACTAGGAACCCTAGGTTATATAGCTAACTAGTTAACAACATCCACTAGGAACCCTAGGTTATATAGCTAACTAGTTAACAACATCCACTAGGAACCCTAGGTGATATAGCTAACTAGTTAACAACATCCACTAGCAACCCTAGGTTATATAGCTAACTAGTTAAAAACATTCACTAGGAACCCTAGGTTATATAGCTAACTAGTTAACAACATCCACTAGAAACCCTTGGTTATATAGCTAACTAGTTACAAACATTCACTAGGAACCCTAGGTTATACAGCTAACTAGTTAACAACATCCACTAGGAACCCTAGGTTATATAGCTAACTAGTTAACAACATCCACTAGAAACCCTAGGTTATATAGCTACCTAGTTAACAACATTCACTAGGAACCCCAGGTTATATAGCTAACTAGTTAACAACATCCACTAGAAAACCTAGGTTATATAGCTAGCTAATTAACAACATTGACTAAGAACCCTAGGTTATATAGCTAAGTAGTTAACAACATCCACAAAAAACCCTAGGTTATATAGCTAACTAGTTAACAACATCCACTAGGAACCCTAGGCTAAATAGCTAACTAGTTAATAACATTCACTAGGAACCCTAGGTTATATAGCAAACTAGTTAACAACATCCACTAGGAACACTAGGTTATATAGCTAACTAGTTAACAACATCCACTAGGAACCCTAGGTTATATAGCTAACTAGTTAACAACATCCACTAGGAACCCTAGGTGATATAGCTAACTAGTTAACAACATCCACTAGCAACACTAGGTTATATAGCTAACTAGTTAAAAACATTCACTAGGAACCCTAGGTTATATAGCTAACTAGTTAACAACATCCACTAGAAACCCTAGGTTATATAGCTAACTAGTTAACAACATTCACTAGGAACCCTAGGTTATACAGCTAACTAGTAAACAACATCCACTAGGAACCCTAGGTTATATAGCTAACTAGTTAACAACATCCACTAGAAACCCTAGGTTATATAGCTAACTAGTTAACAACATCCACTAGGAACCCTAATTTATATAGCTAACTAGTTAACAACATCCACTAGGAACCCTAGGCTAAATAGCTAACTAGTTAATAACATTCACTAGGAACCCTAGGTTATATAGCGAACTAGTTAATAACATCCACTAGGAACCCTAGGTTATATAGCTAACTAGTTAACAACATCCACTGGGAACCCTAGGTTATATAGCCAACTAGTTAACAACATTCACTAGGAACCCCAGGTTATATAGCTAACTAGTTAACAACATCCACTAGAAAACCTAGGTTATATAGCTAGCTAATTAACAACATTGACTAAGAACCCTAGGTTATATAGCTAAGTAGTTAACAACATCCACAAAAAACCCTAGGTTATATAGCTAACTAGTTAACAACATCCACTAGGAACCCTAGGCTAAATAGCTAACTAGTTAATAACATTCACTAGGAACCCTAGGTTATATAGCAAACTAGTTAATAACATTCACTAGGAACCCTAGGTTATATAGCGAACTAGTTAACAACATCCACTAGGAACCCTAGGTTATATAGCTAACTAGTTAACAACATCCACTAGGAACCCTAGGTTATATAGCTAACTAGTTAACACCATCCACTAGGAACCCTAGGTGATATAGCTAACTAGTTAACAACATCCACTAGCAACCCTAAGTTATATAGCTAACTAGTTAAAAACATTCACTAGGAACCCTAGGTTATATAGCTAACTAGTTAACAACATCCACTAGAAACCCTTGGTTATATAGCTAACTAGTTACAAACATTCACTAGAAACCCTAGGTTATATAGCGAACTAGTTAACAACATCCACTAGGAACCCTAGGTTATATAGCTAACTAGTTAACAACATCCACTAGGAACCCTAGGTTATATAGCTAACTAGTTAACAACATCCACTAGGAACCCTGGGTGATATAGCTAACTAGTTAACAACATCCACTAGCAACCCTAGGTTATATAGCTAACTAGTTAAAAACATTCACTAGGAACCCTAGGTTATATAGCTAACTAGTTAACAACATCCACTAGGAACACTAGGCTAACTAGTTAACAACATCCACTAGGAACCCTTGGTTATATAGCTAACTAGTTACAAACATTCACTAGGAACCCTAGGTTATACAGCTAACTAGTTAACAACATCCACTAGGAACCCTAGGTTATATAGCTAACTAGTTACAAACATTCACTAGGAACCCTAGGTTATATAGCAAACTAGTTAACAACATCCACTAGGAACACTAGGCTAACTAGTTAACAACATCCACTAGGAACCCTAGGGTATATAGCTAACTAGTTAACAACATCCACTAGGAACCCTAGGTGATATAGCTAACTAGTTAACAACATCCACTAGCAACACTAGGTTATATAGCTAACTAGTTAAAAACATTCACTAGGAACCCTAGGTTATATAGCTAACTAGTTAACAACATCCACTAGAAACCCTAGGTTATATAGCTAACTAGTTAACAACATTCACTAGGAACCCTAGGTTATACAGCTAACTAGTTAACAACATCCACTAGGAACCCTCGGTTATATAGCTAACTAGTTAACAACATCCACTAGAAACCCTAGGTTATATAGCTAACTAGTTAACAACATCCACTAGGAACCCTAATTTATATAGCTAACTAGTTAACAACATCCACTAGGAACCCTAGGTTATATAGCTAACTAGTTAACAACATCCACTAGGAACCCTAGGCTAAATAGCTAACTAGTTAATAACATTCACTAGGAACCCTAGGTTATATAGCGAACTAGTTAACAACATCCACTAGGAACCCTAGGTTATATAGCTAACTAGTTAACAACATCCACTGAGAACCCTAGGTTATATAGCTAACTAGTTAACAACATCCACTAGGAACCCTAGGTGATATAGCTAACTAGTTAACAACATCCACTAGCAACCCTAGGTTATATAGCTAACTAGTTAAAAACATTCACTAGGAACCCTAGGTTATATAGCTAACTAGTTAACAACATCCACTAGAAACCCTTGGTTATATAGCTAACTAGTTACAAACATTCACTAGGAACCCTAGGTTATACAGCTAACTAGTTAACAACATCCACTAGGAACCCTAGGTTATATAGCTAACTAGTTAATAACATTCACTAGGAACCCTAGGTTATATAGCGAACTAGTTAACAACATCCACTAGGAACCCTAGGTTATATAGCTAACTAGTTAACAACATCCACTAGGAACCCTAGGTTATATAGCTAACTAGTTAACACCATCCACTAGGAACCCTAGGTGATATAGCTAACTAGTTAACAACATCCACTAGCAACCCTACGTTATATAGCTAACTAGTTAAAAACATTCACTAGGAACCCTAGGTTATATAGCTAACTAGTTAACAACATCCACTAGAAACCCTTTGTTATATAGCTAACTAGTTACAAACATTCACTAGAAACCCTAGGTTATATAGCGAACTAGTTAACAACATCCACTAGGAACCCTAGGTTATATAGCTAACTAGTTAACAACATCCACTAGGAACCCTAGGTTATATAGCTAACTAGTTAACAACATCCACTAGGAACCCTAGGTGATATAGCTAACTAGTTAACAACATCCACTAGCAACCCTAGGTTATATAGCTAACTAGTTAAAAACATTCACTAGGAACCCTAGGTTATATAGCTAACTAGTTAACAACATCCACTAGAAACCCTTGGTTATATAGCTAACTAGTTACAAACATTCACTAGGAACCCTAGGTTATACAGCTAACTAGTTAACAACATCCACTAGGAACCCTTGGTTATATAGCTAACTAGTTACAAACATTCACTAGGAACCCTAGGTTATATAGCAAACTAGTTAACAACATCCACTAGGAACACTAGGCTAACTAGTTAACAACATCCACTAGGAACCCTAGGTTATATAGCTAACTAGTTAACAACATCCACTAGCAACACTAGGTTATATAGCTAACTAGTTAAAAACATTCACTAGGAACCCTAGGTTATATAGCTAACTAGTTAACAACATCCACTAGAAACCCTAGGTTATATAGCTAACTAGTTAACAACATTCACTAGGAACCCTAGGTTATACAGCTAACTAGTTAACAACATCCACTAGGAACCCTAGGTTATATAGCTAACTAGTTAACAACATCCACTAGAAACCCTAGGTTATATAGCTAACTAGTTAACAACATCCACTAGGAACCCTAATTTATATAGCTAACTAGTTAACAACATCCACTAGGAACCCCAGGTTATATAGCTAACTAGTTAACAACATCCACTAGGAACCCTAGGCTAAATAGCTAACTAGTTAATAACATTCACTAGGAACCCTAGGTTATATAGCGAACTAGTTAACAACATCCACTAGGAACCCTAGGTTATATAGCTAACTAGTTAACAACATCCACTGGGAACCCTAGGTTATATAGCTAACTAGTTAACAACATCCACTAGCAACCCTAGGTTATATAGCTAACTAGTTAAAAACATTCACTAGGAACCCTAGGTTATATAGCTAACTAGTTAACAACATCCACTAGAAACCCTTGGTTATATAGCTAACTAGTTACAAACATTCACTAGGAACCCTAGTTTATACAGCTAACTAGTTAAAAACATCCACTAGGAACCCTAGGTTATATAGCTAACTAGTTAACAACATCCACTAGAAACCCTAGGTTATATAGCTACCTAGTTAACAACATTCACTAGGAACCATAGGTTATATAGCTAACTAGTTAACAACATCCACTAGAAACCCTAGGTTATATAGCTACCTAGTTAACAACATCCACTAGAAACCCTAGGTTATATAGCTAGCTAATTAACAACATTGACTAAGAACCCTAGGTTATATAGCTAAGTAGTTAACAACATCCACAAAAAACCCTAGGTTATATAGCTAACTAGTTAACAACATCCACTAGGAACCCTAGGCTAAATAGCTAACTAGTTAATAACATTCACTAGGAACACTAGGTTATATAGCTAACTAGTTAACAACATCCACTAGGAACCCTAGGTTATATAGCTAACTAGTTAACAACATCCACTAGGAACCCTAGGTGATATAGCTAACTAGTTAACAACATCCACTAGCAACACTAGGTTATATAGCTAACTAGTTAAAAACATTCACTAGGAACGCTAGGTTATATAGCTAACTAGTTAACAACATCCACTAGGAACCCTAGGTTATATAGCAAACTAGTTAACAACATCCACTAGGAACACTAGGTTATATAGCTAACTAGTTAACAACATCCACTAGGAACCCTAATTTATATAGCTAACTAGTTAACAACATCCACTAGAAAACCTAGGTTATATAGCTAACTAGTTAACAACATCCACTAGAAACCCTAGGTTATATAGCTACCTAGTTAACAACATTCACTAGGAACCCTAATTTATATAGCTAACTAGTTAACAACATCGACTAGGAACCCTAGGTAATGTAGCTAACTAGTTAACAGCATCCACTAGGAACCCTAGGTTATATAGCTAACTAGTTAACAACATCCACTAGGAACCCTAGGTTGTATAGCTAACTAGTTAACAACATTGACTAAGAACCCTAGGTTATATAGCTAACTAGTTAATAACATTCACTAGGAACCCTAGGTTATATAGCGAACTAGTTAACAACATCCACTAGGAACCCTAGGTTATATAGCTAACTAGTTAAAAACATTCACTAGGAACCCTAGGTTATATAGCTAACTAGTTAACAACTTCCACTAGAAACCCTTGGTTATATAGCTAACTAGTTACAAACATTCACTAGGAACCCTAGGTTATACAGCTAACTAGTTAACAACATCCACTAGGAACCCTAGGTTATATAGCTAACTAGTTAATAACATTCACTAGGAACCCTAGGTTATATAGCAAACTAGTTAACAACATCCACTAGGAACCCTAGGTTATATAGCTAACTAGTTAACAACATCCACTAGGAACCCTAGGATATATAGCTAACTAGTTAACAACATCCACTAGGAACCCTAGGTTATATAGCTAACTAGTTAACAACATCCACTAGAAACCCTATGTTATATAGCTAACTAGTTACTAACATTCACTAGAAACCCTAGGTTATATAGCGAACTAGTTAACAACATCCACTAGGAACCCTAGGTTATATAGCTAACTAGTTAACAACATCCACTAGGAACCCTAGGTTATATAGCTAACTAGTTAACAACATCCACTAGGAACCCTAGGTGATATAGCTAACTAGTTAACAACATCCACTAGCAACCCTAGGTTATATAGCTAACTAGTTAAAAACATTCACTAGGAACCCTAGGTTATATAGCTAACTAGTTAACAACATCCACTAGAAACCCTTGGTTATATAGCTAACTAGTTACAAACATTCACTAGGAACCCTAGGTTATACAGCTAACTAGTTAACAACATCCACTAGGAACCCTAGGTTATATAGCTAACTAGTTAACAACATCCACTAGAAACCCTAGGTTATATAGCTACCTAGTTAACAACATTCACTAGGAACCCCAGGTTATATAGCTAACTAGTTAACAACATCCACTAGAAACCCTAGGTTATATAGCTATCTAATTAACAACATTGACTAAGAACCCTAGGTTATATAGCTAAGTAGTTAACAACATCCACTAGAAACCCTAGGTTATATAGCTAAATAGTTAACAACATCCACTAGGAACCCTAGGTTATATAGCTAACTAGTTAACAACATCCACTAGGAACCCTAATTTATATAGCTAACTAGTTAACAACATCCACTAGGAACCCTAGGTTATATAGCTAACTAGTTAACAACATCCACTAGGAACCCTAGGCTAAATAGCTAACTAGTTAATAACATTCACTAGGAACCCTAGGTTATATAGCGAACTAGTTAACAACATCCACTAGGAACCCTAGGTTATATAGCTAACTAGTTAACAACATCCACTGGGAATCCTAGGTTATATAGCTAACTAGTTAACAACATCCACTAGAAACTCTAGGTTATATAGCTAACTAGTTAACAACATTCACTAGGAACCCTAGGTTATACAGCTAACTAGTTAACAACATCCACTAAGAACCCTAGGTTATATAGCTAACTAGTTAACAACATCCACTAGAAACCCTAGGTTATATAGCTACCTAGTTAATAACATTCACTAGGAACCCTAGGTTATATAGCTAACTAGTTAACAACATCGACTAGGAACCCTAGGTAATGTAGCTAACTAGTTAACAGCATCCACTAGGAACCCTAGGTTATATAGCTAACTAGTTAACAACATCCACTAGGAACCCTAGGTTGTATAGCTAACTAGTTAACAACATTGACTAAGAACCCTAGGTTATATAGCTAACTAGTTAATAACATTCACTAGGAACCCTAGGTTATATAGCGAACTAGTTAACAACATCCACTAGGAACCCTAGGTTATATAGCTAACTAGTTAACAACATCCACTAGGAACCCTAGGTTATATAGCTAACTAGTTAACAACATCCACTAGGAACCCTAGGTGATATAGCGAACTAGTTAACAACATCCACTAGCAACCCTAGGTTATATAGCTAACTAGCTAAAAACATTCACTAGGAACCCTAGGTTATATAGCTAACTAGTTAACAACATCCACTAGAAACCCTTGGTTATATAGCTAACTAGTTACAAACATTCACTAGGAACCCTAGGTTATACAGCTAACTAGTTAACAACATCCACTAGGAACCCTAGGTTATATAGCTAACTAGTTAACAACATCCACTAGAAACCCTAGGTTATATAGCTACCTAGTTTACAACATTCACTAGGAACCCCAGGTTATATAGCTAACTAGTTAACAACATCCACTAGAAAACCTAGGTTATATAGCTAGCTAATTAACAACATTGACTAAGAACCCTAGGTTATATAGCTAAGTAGTTAACAACATCCACAAAAAACCCTAGGTTATATAGCTAACTAGTTAACAACATCCACTAGGAACCCTAGGCTAAATAGCTAACTAGTTAATAACATTCACTAGGAACCCTAGGTTATATAGCAAACTAGTTAACAACATCCACTAGGAACACTAGGTTATATAGCTAACTAGTTAACAACATCCACTAGGAACCCTAGGTTATATAGCTAACTAGTTAACAACATCCACTAGGAACCCTAGGTGATATAGCTAACTAGTTAACAACATCCACTAGCAACACTAGGTTATATAGCTAACTAGTTAAAAACATTCACTAGGAACCCTAGGTTATATAGCTAACTAGTTAACAACATCCACTAGAAACCCTAGGTTATATAGCTAACTAGTTAACAACATTCACTAGGAACCCTAGGTTATACAGCTAACTAGTTAACAACATCCACTAGGAACCCTAGGTTATATAGCTAACTAGTTAACAACATCCACTAGAAACCCTAGGTTATATAGCTAACTAGTTAACAACATTCACTAGGAACCCTAGGTTATACAGCTAACTAGTTAACAACATCCACTAGGAACCCTAGGTTATATAGCTAACTAGTTAACAACATCCACTAGAAACCCTAGGTTATATAGCTAACTAGTTAACAACATCCACTAGGAACCCTAATTTATATAGCTAACTAGTTAACAACATCCACTAGGAACCCTAGGCTAAATAGCTAACTAGTTAATAACATTCACTAGGAACCCTAGGTTATATAGCGAACTAGTTAATAACATCCACTAGGAACCCTAGGTTATATAGCTAACTAGTTAACAACATCCACTGGGAACCCTAGGTTATATAGCTAACTAGTTAACAACATTCACTAGGAACCCTAGGTTATATAGCTAACTAGTTAACAACATCCACTAGAAACCCTAGGTTATATAGCTACCTAGTTAACAACATTCACTAGGAACCCCAGGTTATATAGCTAACTAGTTAACAACATCCACTAGAAAACCTAGGTTATATAGCTAGCTAATTAACAACATTGACTAAGAACCCTAGGTTATATAGCTAAGTAGTTAACAACATCCACAAAAAACCCTAGGTTATATAGCTAACTAGTTAACAACATCCACTAGGAACCCTAGGCTAAATAGCTAACTAGTTAATAACATTCACTAGGAACCCTAGGTTATATAGCTAACTAGTTAACAACATCCACTAGGAACCCTAGGTGATATAGCTAACTAGTTAACAACATCCACTAGCAACACTAGGTTATATAGCTAACTAGTTAAAAACATTCACTAGGAACCCTAGGTTATATAGCTAACTAGTTAACAACATCCACTAGAAACCCTAGGTTATATAGCTAACTAGTTAACAACATTCACTAGGAACCCTAGGTTATACAGCTAACTAGTTAACAACATCCACTAGGAACCCTAGGTTATATAGCTAACTAGTTAACAACATCCACTAGAAACCCTAGGTTATATAGCTAACTAGTTAACAACATCCACTAGGAACCCTAATTTATATAGCTAACTAGTTAACAACATCCACTAGGAACCCTAGGCTAAATAGCTAACTAGTTAATAACATTCACTAGGAACCCTAGGTTATATAGCGAACTAGTTAATAACATCCACTAGGAACCCTAGGTTATATAGCTAACTAGTTAACAACATCCACTGGGAACCCTAGGTTATATAGCCAACTAGTTAACAACATCCACTGGGAACCCTAGGTTATATAGCTAACTAGTTAACAACATCCACTTGAAACCCTAGGTTATACAGCTAACTAGTTAACAACATCCACTAGGAACCCTAGGTTATATAGCTAACTAGTTAACAACATCCACTAGAAACCCTAGGTTATATAGCTACCTAGTTAACAACATTCACTAGGAACCCTAGGTTATATAGCTAACTAGTTAACAACATCGACTAGGAACCCTAGGTAATGTAGCTAACTAGTTAACAGCATCCACTAGGAACCCTAGGTTATATAGTTAACTAGTTAACAACATCCACTAGGAACCCTAGGTTGTATAGCTAACTAGTTAACAACATTGACTAAGAACCCTAGGTTATATAGCTAACTAGTTAATAACATTCACTAGGAACCCTAGGTTATATAGCGAACTAGTTAACAACATCCACTAGGAACCCTAGGTTATATAGCTAACTAGTTAAAAACATTCACTAGGAACCCTAGGTTATATAGCTAACTAGTTAACAACATCCACTAGAAACCCTTGGTTATATAGCTAACTAGTTAAAAACATTCACTAGGAACCCTAGGTTATACAGCTAACTAGTTAACAACATCCACTAGGAACCCTTGGTTATATAGCTAACTAGTTAATAACATTCACTAGGAACCCTAGATTATATAGCGAACTAGTTAACAACATCCACTAGGAACCCTAGGTTATATAGCTAACTAGTTAACAACATCCACTAGGAACCCTAGGTGATATAGCTAACTAGTTAACAACATCCACTAGCAACCCTACGTTATATAGCTAACTAGTTAAAAACATTCACTAGGAACCCTAGGTTATATAGCTAACTAGTTAACAACATCCACTAGAAACCCTTGGTTAAATAGCTAACTAGTTACAAACATTCACTAGAAACCCTAGGTTATATAGCGAACTAGTTAACAACATCCACTAGGAACCCTAGGTTATATAGCTAACTAGTTAACAACATCCATTAGCAACCCTAGGTTATATAGCTAACTAGTTAAAAACATTCACTAGGAACCCTAGGTTATATAGCTAACTAGTTAACAACATCCACTAGAAACCCTTGGTTATATAGCTAACTAGTTACAAACATTCACTAGGAACCCTAGGTTATACAGCTAACTAGTTAACAACATCCACTAGGAACCCTAGGTTATATAGCTAACTAGTTAACAACATCCACTAGAAACCCTAGGTTATATAGCTACCTAGTTAACAACATTCACTAGGAACCCCAGGTTATATAGCTAACTAGTTAACAACATCCACTAGAAACCCTAGGTTATATAGCTATCTAATTAACAACATTGACTAAGAACCCTAGGTTATATAGCTAAGTAGTTAACAACATCCACTAGAAACCCTAGGTTATATAGCTAAATAGTTAACAACATCCACTAGGAACCCTAGGTTATATAGCTAACTAGTTAACAACATCCACTAGGAACCCTAATTTATATAGCTAACTAGTTAACAACATCCACTAGGAACCCTAGGTTATATAGCTAACTAGTTAACAACATCCACTAGGAACCCTAGGTGATATAGCTAACTAGTTAACAACATCCACTAGCAACACTAGGTTATATAGCTAACTAGTTAAAAACATTCACTAGGAACCCTAGGTTATATAGCTAACTAGTTAACAACATCCACTAGAAACCCTAGGTTATATAGCTAACTAGTTAACAACATTCACTAGGAACCCTAGGTTATACAGCTAACTAGTTAACAACATCCACTAGGAACCCTAGGTTATATAGCTAACTAGTTAACAACATCCACTAGAAACCCTAGGTTATATAGCTAACTAGTTAACAACATCCACTAGGAACCCTAATTTATATAGCTAACTAGTTAACAACATCCACTAGGAACCCCAGGTTATATAGCTAACTAGTTAACAACATCCACTAGGAACCCTAGGCTAAATAGCTAACTAGTTAATAACATTCACTAGGAACCCTAGGTTATATAGCGAACTAGTTAACAACATCCACTAGGAACCCTAGGTTATATAGCTAACTAGTTAACAACATCCACTGGGAACCCTAGGTTATATAGCTAACTAGTTAACAACATCCACTAGCAACCCTAGGTTATATAGCTAACTAGTTAAAAACATTCACTAGGAACCCTAGGTTATATAGCTAACTAGTTAACAACATCCACTAGAAACCCTTGGTTATATAGCTAACTAGTTACAAACATTCACTAGGAACCCTAGTTTATACAGCTAACTAGTTAAAAACATCCACTAGGAACCCTAGGTTATATAGCTAACTAGTTAACAACATCCACTAGAAACCCTAGGTTATATAGCTACCTAGTTAACAACATTCACTAGGAACCATAGGTTATATAGCTAACTAGTTAACAACATCCACTAGAAACCCTAGGTTATATAGCTACCTAGTTAACAACATCCACTAGAAACCCTAGGTTATATAGCTAGCTAATTAACAACATTGACTAAGAACCCTAGGTTATATAGCTAAGTAGTTAACAACATCCACAAAAAACCCTAGGTTATATAGCTAACTAGTTAACAACATCCACTAGGAACCCTAGGCTAAATAGCTAACTAGTTAATAACATTCACTAGGAACACTAGGTTATATAGCTAACTAGTTAACAACATCCACTAGGAACCCTAGGTTATATAGCTAACTAGTTAACAACATCCACTAGGAACCCTAGGTGATATAGCTAACTAGTTAACAACATCCACTAGCAACACTAGGTTATATAGCTAACTAGTTAAAAACATTCACTAGGAACGCTAGGTTATATAGCTAACTAGTTAACAACATCCACTAGGAACCCTAGGTTATATAGCAAACTAGTTAACAACATCCACTAGGAACACTAGGTTATATAGCTAACTAGTTAACAACATCCACTAGGAACCCTAATTTATATAGCTAACTAGTTAACAACATCCACTAGAAAACCTAGGTTATATAGCTAACTAGTTAACAACATCCACTAGAAACCCTAGGTTATATAGCTACCTAGTTAACAACATTCACTAGGAACCCTAATTTATATAGCTAACTAGTTAACAACATCGACTAGGAACCCTAGGTAATGTAGCTAACTAGTTAACAGCATCCACTAGGAACCCTAGGTTATATAGCTAACTAGTTAACAACATCCACTAGGAACCCTAGGTTGTATAGCTAACTAGTTAACAACATTGACTAAGAACCCTAGGTTATATAGCTAACTAGTTAATAACATTCACTAGGAACCCTAGGTTATATAGCGAACTAGTTAACAACATCCACTAGGAACCCTAGGTTATATAGCTAACTAGTTAAAAACATTCACTAGGAACCCTAGGTTATATAGCTAACTAGTTAACAACTTCCACTAGAAACCCTTGGTTATATAGCTAACTAGTTACAAACATTCACTAGGAACCCTAGGTTATACAGCTAACTAGTTAACAACATCCACTAGGAACCCTAGGTTATATAGCTAACTAGTTAATAACATTCACTAGGAACCCTAGGTTATATAGCGAACTAGTTAACAACATCCACTAGGAACCCTAGGTTATATAGCTAACTAGTTAACAACATCCACTAGGAACCCTAGGATATATAGCTAACTAGTTAACAACATCCACTAGGAACCCTAGGTGATATAGCTAACTAGTTAACAACATCCACTAGCAACCCTAGGTTATATAGCTAACTAGTTAAAAACATTCACTAGGAACCCTAGGTTATATAGCTAACTAGTTAACAACATCCACTAGAAACCCTATGTTATATAGCTAACTAGTTACAAACATTCACTAGAAACCCTAGGTTATATAGCGAACTAGTTAACAACATCCACTAGGAACCCTAGGTTATATAGCTAACTAGTTAACAACATCCACTAGGAACCCTAGGTTATATAGCTAACTAGTTAACAACATCCACTAGGAACCCTAGGTGATATAGCTAACTAGTTAACAACATCCACTAGCAACCCTAGGTTATATAGCTAACTAGTTAAAAACATTCACTAGGAACCCTAGGTTATATAGCTAACTAGTTAACAACATCCACTAGAAACCCTTGGTTATATAGCTAACTAGTTACAAACATTCACTAGGAACCCTAGGTTATACAGCTAACTAGTTAACAACATCCACTAGGAACCCTAGGTTATATAGCTAACTAGTTAACAACATCCACTAGAAACCCTAGGTTATATAGCTACCTAGTTAACAACATTCACTAGGAACCCCAGGTTATATAGCTAACTAGTTAACAACATCCACTAGAAACCCTAGGTTATATAGCTATCTAATTAACAACATTGACTAAGAACCCTAGGTTATATAGCTAAGTAGTTAACAACATCCACTAGAAACCCTAGGTTATATAGCTAAATAGTTAACAACATCCACTAGGAACCCTAGGTTATATAGCTAACTAGTTAACAACATCCACTAGGAACCCTAATTTATATAGCTAACTAGTTAACAACATCCACTAGGAACCCTAGGTTATATAGCTAACTAGTTAACAACATCCACTAGGAACCCTAGGCTAAATAGCTAACTAGTTAATAACATTCACTAGGAACCCTAGGTTATATAGCGAACTAGTTAACAACATCCACTAGGAACCCTAGGTTATATAGCTAACTAGTTAACAACATCCACTGGGAATCCTAGGTTATATAGCTAACTAGTTAACAACATCCACTAGAAACTCTAGGTTATATAGCTAACTAGTTAACAACATTCACTAGGAACCCTAGGTTATACAGCTAACTAGTTAACAACATCCACTAAGAACCCTAGGTTATATAGCTAACTAGTTAACAACATCCACTAGAAACCCTAGGTTATATAGCTACCTAGTTAATAACATTCACTAGGAACCCTAGGTTATATAGCTAACTAGTTAACAACATCGACTAGGAACCCTAGGTAATGTAGCTAACTAGTTAACAGCATCCACTAGGAACCCTAGGTTATATAGCTAACTAGTTAACAACATCCACTAGGAACCCTAGGTTGTATAGCTAACTAGTTAACAACATTGACTAAGAACCCTAGGTTATATAGCTAACTAGTTAATAACATTCACTAGGAACCCTAGGTTATATAGCGAACTAGTTAACAACATCCACTAGGAACCCTAGGTTATATAGCTAACTAGTTAACAACATCCACTAGGAACCCTAGGTTATATAGCTAACTAGTTAACAACATCCACTAGGAACCCTAGGTTATATAGCGAACTAGTTAACAACATCCACTAGCAACCCTAGGTTATATAGCTAACTAGCTAAAAACATTCACTAGGAACCCTAGGTTATATAGCTAACTAGTTAACAACATCCACTAGAAACCCTTGGTTATATAGCTAACTAGTTACAAACATTCACTAGGAACCCTAGGTTATACAGCTAACTAGTTAACAACATCCACTAGGAACCCTAGGTTATATAGCTAACTAGTTAACAACATCCACTAGAAACCCTAGGTTATATAGCTACCTAGTTAACAACATTCACTAGGAACCCCAGGTTATATAGCTAACTAGTTAACAACATCCACTAGAAAACCTAGGTTATATAGCTAGCTAATTAACAACATTGACTAAGAACCCTAGGTTATATAGCTAAGTAGTTAACAACATCCACAAAAAACCCTAGGTTATATAGCTAACTAGTTAACAACATCCACTAGGAACCCTAGGCTAAATAGCTAACTAGTTAATAACATTCACTAGGAACCCTAGGTTATATAGCAAACTAGTTAACAACATCCACTAGGAACACTAGGTTATATAGCTAACTAGTTAACAACATCCACTAGGAACCCTAGGTTATATAGCTAACTAGTTAACAACATCCACTAGGAACCCTAGGTGATATAGCTAACTAGTTAACAACATCCACTAGCAACACTAGGTTATATAGCTAACTAGTTAAAAACATTCACTAGGAACCCTAGGTTATATAGCTAACTAGTTAACAACATCCACTAGAAACCCTAGGTTATATAGCTAACTAGTTAACAACATTCACTAGGAACCCTAGGTTATACAGCTAACTAGTTAACAACATCCACTAGGAACCCTAGGTTATATAGCTAACTAGTTAACAACATCCACTAGAAACCCTAGGTTATATAGCTAACTAGTTAACAACATTCACTAGGAACCCTAGGTTATACAGCTAACTGGTTAACAACATCCACTAGGAACCCTAGGTTATATAGCTAACTAGTTAACAACATCCACTAGAAACCCTAGGTTATATAGCTAACTAGTTAACAACATCCACTAGGAACCCTAATTTATATAGCTAACTAGTTAACAACATCCACTAGGAACCCTAGGCTAAATAGCTAACTAGTTAATAACATTCACTAGGAACCCTAGGTTATATAGCGAACTAGTTAATAACATCCACTAGGAACCCTAGGTTATATAGCTAACTAGTTAACAACATCCACTGGGAACCCTAGGTTATATAGCTAACTAGTTAACAACATCCACTAGGAACCCTAGGTTATATAGCTAACTAGTTAACAACATCCACTAGAAACCCTAGGTTATATAGCTACCTAGTTAACAACATTCACTAGGAACCCCAGGTTATATAGCTAACTAGTTAACAACATCCACTAGAAAACCTAGGTTATATAGCTAGCTAATTAACAACATTGACTAAGAACCCTAGGTTATATAGCTAAGTAGTTAACAACATCCACAAAAAACCCTAGGTTATATAGCTAACTAGTTAACAACATCCACTAGGAACCCTAGGCTAAATAGCTAACTAGTTAATAACATTCACTAGGAACCCTAGGTTATATAGCTAACTAGTTAACAACATCCACTAGGAACCCTAGGTGATATAGCTAACTAGTTAACAACATCCACTAGCAACACTAGGTTATATAGCTAACTAGTTAAAAACATTCACTAGGAACCCTAGGTTATATAGCTAACTAGTTAACAACATCCACTAGAAACCCTAGGTTATATAGCTAACTAGTTAACAACATTCACTAGGAACCCTAGGTTATACAGCTAACTAGTTAACAACATCCACTAGGAACCCTAGGTTATATAGCTAACTAGTTAACAACATCCACTAGAAACCCTAGGTTATATAGCTAACTAGTTAACAACATCCACTAGGAACCCTAATTTATATAGCTAACTAGTTAACAACATCCACTAGGAACCCTAGGCTAAATAGCTAACTAGTTAATAACATTCACTAGGAACCCTAGGTTATATAGCGAACTAGTTAATAACATCCACTAGGAACCCTAGGTTATATAGCTAACTAGTTAACAACATCCACTGGGAACCCTAGGTTATATAGCCAACTAGTTAACAACATCCACTGGGAACCCTAGGTTATATAGCTAACTAGTTAACAACATCCACTTGAAACCCTAGGTTATACAGCTAACTAGTTAACAACATCCACTAGGAACCCTAGGTTATATAGCTAACTAGTTAACAACATCCACTAGAAACCCTAGGTTATATAGCTACCTAGTTAACAACATTCACTAGGAACCCTAGGTTATATAGCTAACTAGTTAACAACATCGACTAGGAACCCTAGGTAATGTAGCTAACTAGTTAACAGCATCCACTAGGAACCCTAGGTTATATAGCTAACTAGTTAACAACATCCACTAGGAACCCTAGGTTGTATAGCTAACTAGTTAACAACATTGACTAAGAACCCTAGGTTATATAGCTAACTAGTTAATAACATTCACTAGGAACCCTAGGTTATATAGCGAACTAGTTAACAACATCCACTAGGAACCCTAGGTTATATAGCTAACTAGTTAAAAACATTCACTAGGAACCCTAGGTTATATAGCTAACTAGTTAACAACATCCACTAGAAACCCTTGGTTATATAGCTAACTAGTTAAAAACATTCACTAGGAACCCTAGGTTATACAGCTAACTAGTTAACAACATCCACTAGGAACCCTTGGTTATATAGCTAACTAGTTAATAACATTCACTAGGAACCCTAGATTATATAGCGAACTAGTTAACAACATCCACTAGGAACCCTAGGTTATATAGCTAACTAGTTAACAACATCCACTAGGAACCCTAGGTTATATAGCTAACTAGTTAACACCATCCACTAGGAACCCTAGGTGATATAGCTAACTAGTTAACAACATCCACTAGCAACCCTACGTTATATAGCTAACTAGTTAAAAACATTCACTAGGAACCCTAGGTTATATAGCTAACTAGTTAACAACATCCACTAGAAACCCTTGGTTAAATAGCTAACTAGTTACAAACATTCACTAGAAACCCTAGGTTATATAGCGAACTAGTTAACAACATCCACTAGGAACCCTAGGTTATATAGCTAACTAGTTAACAACATCCACTAGCAACCCTAGGTTATATAGCTAACTAGTTAAAAACATTCACTAGGAACCCTAGGTTATATAGCTAACTAGTTAACAACATCCACTAGAAACCCTTGGTTATATAGCTAACTAGTTACAAACATTCACTAGGAACCCTAGGTTATACAGCTAACTAGTTAACAACATCCACTAGGAACCCTAGGTTATATAGCTAACTAGTTAACAACATCCACTAGAAACCCTAGGTTATATAGCTACCTAGTTAACAACATTCACTAGGAACCCCAGGTTATATAGCTAACTAGTTAACAACATCCACTAGAAACCCTAGGTTATATAGCTATCTAATTAACAACATTGACTAAGAACCCTAGGTTATATAGCTAAGTAGTTAACAACATCCACTAGAAACCCTAGGTTATATAGCTAAATAGTTAACAACATCCACTAGGAACCCTAGGTTATATAGCTAACTAGTTAACAACATCCACTAGGAACCCTAATTTATATAGCTAACTAGTTAACAACATCCACTAGGAACCCTAGGTTATATAGCTAACTAGTTAACAACATCCACTAGGAACCCTAGGCTAAATAGCTAACTAGTTAATAACATTCACTAGGAACCCTAGGTTATATAGCGAACTAGTTAACAACATCCACTAGGAACCCTAGGTTATATAGCTAACTAGTTAACAACATCCACTGGGAATCCTAGGTTATATAGCTAACTAGTTAACAACATCCACTAGAAACTCTAGGTTATATAGCTAACTAGTTAACAACATTCACTAGGAACCCTAGGTTATACAGCTAACTAGTTAACAACATCCACTAAGAACCCTAGGTTATATAGCTAACTAGTTAACAACATCCACTAGAAACCCTAGGTTATATAGCTACCTAGTTAATAACATTCACTAGGAACCCTAGGTTATATAGCTAACTAGTTAACAACATCGACTAGGAACCCTAGGTAATGTAGCTAACTAGTTAACAGCATCCACTAGGAACCCTAGGTTATATAGCTAACTAGTTAACAACATCCACTAGGAACCCTAGGTTGTATAGCTAACTAGTTAACAACATTGACTAAGAACCCTAGGTTATATAGCTAACTAGTTAATAACATTCACTAGGAACCCTAGGTTATATAGCGAACTAGTTAACAACATCCACTAGGAACCCTAGGTTATATAGCTAACTAGTTAACAACATCCACTAGGAACCCTAGGTTATATAGCTAACTAGTTAACAACATCCACTAGGAACCCTAGGTGATATAGCTAACTAGTTAACAACATCCACTAGCAACCCTAGGTTATATAGCTAACTAGTTAAAAACATTCACTAGGAACCCTAGGTTATATAGCTAACTAGTTAACAACATCCACTAGAAACCCTTGGTTATATAGCTAACTAGTTACAAACATTCACTAGGAACCCTAGGTTATACAGCTAACTAGTTAACAACATCCACTAGGAACCCTAGGTTATATAGCTTACTAGTTAACAACATCCACTAGAAACCCTAGGTTATATAGCTACCTAGTTAACAACATTCACTAGGAACCCCAGGTTATATAGCTAACTAGTTAACAACATCCACTAGAAAACCTAGGTTATATAGCTAGCTAATTAACAACATTGACTAAGAACCCTAGGTTATATAGCTAAGTAGTTAACAACATCCACAAAAAACCCTAGGTTATATAGCTAACTAGTTAACAACATCCACTAGGAACCCTAGGCTAAATAGCTAACTAGTTAATAACATTCACTAGGAACCCTAGGTTATATAGCAAACTAGTTAACAACATCCACTAGGAACACTAGGTTATATAGCTAACTAGTTAACAACATCCACTAGGAACCCTAGGTTATATAGCTAACTAGTTAACAACATCCACTAGGAACCCTAGGTGATATAGCTAACTAGTTAACAACATCCACTAGCAACACTAGGTTATATAGCTAACTAGTTAAAAACATTCACTAGGAACCCTAGGTTATATAGCTAACTAGTTAACAACATCCACTAGAAACCCTAGGTTATATAGCTAACTAGTTAACAACATTCACTAGGAACCCTAGGTTATACAGCTAACTAGTTAACAACATCCACTAGGAACCCTAGGTTATATAGCTAACTAGTTAACAACATCCACTAGAAACCCTAGGTTATATAGCTAACTAGTTAACAACATCCACTAGGAACCCTAATTTATATAGCTAACTAGTTAACAACATCCACTAGGAACCCTAGGTGATATAGCTAACTAGTTAACAACATCCACTAGGAACCCTAGGCTAAATAGCTAACTAGTTAATAACATTCACTAGGAACCCTAGGTTATATAGCGAACTAGTTAATAACATCCACTAGGAACCCTAGGTTATATAGCTAACTAGTTAACAACATCCACTGGGAACCCTAGGTTATATAGCCAACTAGTTAACAACATCCACTGGGAACCCTAGGTTATATAGCTAACTAGTTAACAACATCCACTTGAAACCCTAGGTTATACAGCTAACTAGTTAACAACATCCACTAGGAACCCTAGGTTATATAGCTAACTAGTTAACAACATCCACTAGAAACCCTAGGTTATATAGCTACCTAGTTAACAACATTCACTAGGAACCCTAGGTTATATAGCTAACTAGTTAACAACATCGACTAGGAACCCTAGGTAATGTAGCTAACTAGTTAACAGCATCCACTAGGAACCCTAGGTTATATAGCTAACTAGTTAACAACATCCACTAGGAACCCTAGGTTGTATAGCTAACTAGTTAACAACATTGACTAAGAACCCTAGGTTATATAGCTAACTAGTTAATAACATTCACTAGGAACCCTAGGTTATATAGCGAACTAGTTAACAACATCCACTAGGAACCCTAGGTTATATAGCTAACTAGTTAAAAACATTCACTAGGAACCCTAGGTTATATAGCTAACTAGTTAACAACATCCACTAGAAACCCTTGGTTATATAGCTAACTAGTTACAAACATTCACTAGGAACCCTAGGTTATACAGCTAACTAGTTAACAACATCCACTAGGAACCCTTGGTTATATAGCTAACTAGTTAATAACATCCACTAGAAACCCTAGGTTATATAGCTATCTAATTAACAACATTGACTAAGAACCCTAGGTTATATAGCTAAGTAGTTAACAACATCCACTAGAAACCCTAGGTTATATAGCTAAATAGTTAACAACATCCACTAGGAACCCTAGGTTATATAGCTAACTAGTTAACAACATCCACTAGGAACCCTAATTTATATAGCTAACTAGTTAACAACATCCACTAGGAACCCTAGGTTATATAGCTAACTAGTTAACAACATCCACTAGGAACCCTAGGCTAAATAGCTAACTAGTTAATAACATTCACTAGGAACCCTAGGTTATATAGCGAACTAGTTAACAACATCCACTAGGAACCCTAGGTTATATAGCTAACTAGTTAACAACATCCACTGGGAATCCTAGGTTATATAGCTAACTAGTTAACAACATCCACTAGAAACTCTAGGTTATATAGCTAACTAGTTAACAACATTCACTAGGAACCCTAGGTTATACAGCTAACTAGTTAACAACATCCACTAAGAACCCTAGGTTATATAGCTAACTAGTTAACAACATCCACTAGAAACCCTAGGTTATATAGCTACCTAGTTAATAACATTCACTAGGAACCCTAGGTTATATAGCTAACTAGTTAACAACATCGACTAGGAACCCTAGGTAATGTAGCTAACTAGTTAACAGCATCCACTAGGAACCCTAGGTTATATAGCTAACTAGTTAACAACATCCACTAGGAACCCTAGGTTGTATAGCTAACTAGTTAACAACATTGACTAAGAACCCTAGGTTATATAGCTAACTAGTTAATAACATTCACTAGGAACCCTAGGTTATATAGCGAACTAGTTAACAACATCCACTAGGAACCCTAGGTTATATAGCTAACTAGTTAACAACATCCACTAGGAACCCTAGGTTATATAGCTAACTAGTTAACAACATCCACTAGGAACCCTAGGTGATATAGCGAACTAGTTAACAACATCCACTAGCAACCCTAGGTTATATAGCTAACTAGTTAAAAACATTCACTAGGAACCCTAGGTTATATAGCTAACTAGTTAACAACATCCACTAGAAACCCTTGGTTATATAGCTAACTAGTTACAAACATTCACTAGGAACCCTAGGTTATACAGCTAACTAGTTAACAACATCCACTAGGAACCCTAGGTTATATAGCTAACTAGTTAACAACATCCACTAGAAACCCTAGGTTATATAGCTACCTAGTTAACAACATTCACTAGGAACCCCAGGTTATATAGCTAACTAGTTAACAACATCCACTAGAAAACCTAGGTTATATAGCTAGCTAATTAACAACATTGACTAAGAACCCTAGGTTATATAGCTAAGTAGTTAACAACATCCACAAAAAACCCTAGGTTATATAGCTAACTAGTTAACAACATCCACTAGGAACCCTAGGCTAAATAGCTAACTAGTTAATAACATTCACTAGGAACCCTAGGTTATATAGCAAACTAGTTAACAACATCCACTAGGAACACTAGGTTATATAGCTAACTAGTTAACAACATCCACTAGGAACCCTAGGTTATATAGCTAACTAGTTAACAACATCCACTAGGAACCCTAGGTGATATAGCTAACTAGTTAACAACATCCACTAGCAACACTAGGTTATATAGCTAACTAGTTAAAAACATTCACTAGGAACCCTAGGTTATATAGCTAACTAGTTAACAACATCCACTAGAAACCCTAGGTTATATAGCTAACTAGTTAACAACATTCACTAGGAACCCTAGGTTATACAGCTAACTAGTTAACAACATCCACTAGGAACCCTAGGTTATATAGCTAACTAGTTAACAACATCCACTAGAAACCCTAGGTTATATAGCTAACTAGTTAACAACATCCACTAGGAACCCTAATTTATATAGCTAACTAGTTAACAACATCCACTAGGAACCCTAGGCTAAATAGCTAACTAGTTAATAACATTCACTAGGAACCCTAGGTTATATAGCGAACTAGTTAATAACATCCACTAGGAACCCTAGGTTATATAGCTAACTAGTTAACAACATCCACTGGGAACCCTAGGTTATATAGCCAACTAGTTAACAACATTCACTAGGAACCCCAGGTTATATAGCTAACTAGTTAACAACATCCACTAGAAAACCTAGGTTATATAGCTAGCTAATTAACAACATTGACTAAGAACCCTAGGTTATATAGCTAAGTAGTTAACAACATCCACAAAAAACCCTAGGTTATATAGCTAACTAGTTAACAACATCCACTAGGAACCCTAGGCTAAATAGCTAACTAGTTAATAACATTCACTAGGAACCCTAGGTTATATAGCAAACTAGTTAACAACATCCACTAGGAACACTAGGTTATATAGCTAACTAGTTAACAACATCCACTAGGAACCCTAGGTTATATAGCTAACTAGTTAACAACATCCACTAGGAACCCTAGGTGATATAGCTAACTAGTTAACAACATCCACTAGCAACACTAGGTTATATAGCTAACTAGTTAAAAACATTCACTAGGAACCCTAGGTTATATAGCTAACTAGTTAACAACATCCACTAGAAACCCTAGGTTATATAGCTAACTAGTTAACAACATTCACTAGGAACCCTAGGTTATACAGCTAACTAGTTAACAACATCCACTAGGAACCCTAGGTTATATAGCTAACTAGTTAACAACATCCACTAGAAACCCTAGGTTATATAGCTAACTAGTTAACAACATTCACTAGGAACCCTAGGTTATACAGCTAACTAGTTAACAACATCCACTAGGAACCCTAGGTTATATAGCTAACTAGTTAACAACATCCACTAGAAACCCTAGGTTATATAGCTAACTAGTTAACAACATCCACTAGGAACCCTAATTTATATAGCTAACTAGTTAACAACATCCACTAGGAACCCTAGGCTAAATAGCTAACTAGTTAATAACATTCACTAGGAACCCTAGGTTATATAGCGAACTAGTTAATAACATCCACTAGGAACCCTAGGTTATATAGCTAACTAGTTAACAACATCCACTGGGAACCCTAGGTTATATAGCTAACTAGTTAACAACATCCACTAGGAACCCTAGGTTATATAGCTAACTAGTTAACAACATCCACTAGAAACCCTAGGTTATATAGCTACCTAGTTAACAACATTCACTAGGAACCCCAGGTTATATAGCTAACTAGTTAACAACATCCACTAGAAAACCTAGGTTATATAGCTAGCTAATTAACAACATTGACTAAGAACCCTAGGTTATATAGCTAAGTAGTTAACAACATCCACAAAAAACCCTAGGTTATATAGCTAACTAGTTAACAACATCCACTAGGAACCCTAGGCTAAATAGCTAACTAGTTAATAACATTCACTAGGAACCCTAGGTTATATAGCTAACTAGTTAACAACATCCACTAGGAACCCTAGGTGATATAGCTAACTAGTTAACAACATCCACTAGCAACACTAGGTTATATAGCTAACTAGATAAAAACATTCACTAGGAACCCTAGGTTATATAGCTAACTAGTTAACAACATCCACTAGAAACCCTAGGTTATATAGCTAACTAGTTAACACCATTCACTAGGAACCCTAGGTTATACAGCTAACTAGTTAACAACATCCACTAGGAACCCTAGGTTATATAGCTAACTAGTTAACAACATCCACTAGAAACCCTAGGTTATATAGCTAACTAGTTAACAACATCCACTAGGAACCCTAATTTATATAGCTAACTAGTTAACAACATCCACTAGGAACCCTAGGCTAAATAGCTAACTAGTTAATAACATTCACTAGGAACCCTAGGTTATATAGCGAACTAGTTAATAACATCCACTAGGAACCCTAGGTTATATAGCTAACTAGTTAACAACATCCACTGGGAACCCTAGGTTATATAGCCAACTAGTTAACAACATCCACTGGGAACCCTAGGTTACATAGCTAACTAGTTAACAACATCCACTTGAAACCCTAGGTTATACAGCTAACTAGTTAACAACATCCACTAGGAACCCTAGGTTATATAGCTAACTAGTTAACAACATCCACTAGAAACCCTAGGTTATATAGCTACCTAGTTAACAACATTCACTAGGAACCCTAGGTTATATAGCTAACTAGTTAACAACATCGACTAGGAACCCTAGGTAATGTAGCTAACTAGTTAACAGCATCCACTAGGAACCCTAGGTTATATAGCTAACTAGTTAACAACATCCACTAGGAACCCTAGGTTGTATAGCTAACTAGTTAACAACATTGACTAAGAACCCTAGGTTATATAGCTAACTAGTTAATAACATTCACTAGGAACCCTAGGTTATATAGCGAACTAGTTAACAACATCCACTAGGAACCCTAGGTTATATAGCTAACTAGTTAAAAACATTCACTAGGAACCCTAGGTTATATAGCTAACTAGTTAACAACATCCACTAGAAACCCTTGGTTATATAGCTAACTAGTTAAAAACATTCACTAGGAACCCTAGGTTATACAGCTAACTAGTTAACAACATCCACTAGGAACCCTTGGTTATATAGCTAACTAGTTAATAACATTCACTAGGAACCCTAGATTATATAGCGAACTAGTTAACAACATCCACTAGGAACCCTAGGTTATATAGCTAACTAGTTAACAACATCCACTAGGAACCCTAGGTTATATAGCTAACTAGTTAACACCATCCACTAGGAACCCTAGGTGATATAGCTAACTAGTTAACAACATCCACTAGCAACCCTACGTTATATAGCTAACTAGTTAAAAACATTCACTAGGAACCCTAGGTTATATAGCTAACTAGTTAACAACATCCACTAGAAACCCTTGGTTAAATAGCTAACTAGTTACAAACATTCACTAGAAACCCTAGGTTATATAGCGAACTAGTTAACAACATCCACTAGGAACCCTAGGTTATATAGCTAACTAGTTAACAACATCCACTAGCAACCCTAGGTTATATAGCTAACTAGTTAAAAACATTCACTAGGAACCCTAGGTTATATAGCTAACTAGTTAACAACATCCACTAGAAACCCTTGGTTATATAGCTAACTAGTTACAAACATTCACTAGGAACCCTAGGTTATACAGCTAACTAGTTAACAACATCCACTAGGAACCCTAGGTTATATAGCTAACTAGTTAACAACATCCACTAGAAACCCTAGGTTATATACCTACCTAGTTAACAACATTCACTAGGAACCCCAGGTTATATAGCTAACTAGTTAACAACATCCACTAGAAACCCTAGGTTATATAGCTATCTAATTAACAACATTGACTAAGAACCCTAGGTTATATAGCTAAGTAGTTAACAACATCCACTAGAAACCCTAGGTTATATAGCTAAATAGTTAACAACATCCACTAGGAACCCTAGGTTATATAGCTAACTAGTTAACAACATCCACTAGGAACCCTAATTTATATAGCTAACTAGTTAACAACATCCACTAGGAACCCTAGGTTATATAGCTAACTAGTTAACAACATCCACTAGGAACCCTAGGCTAAATAGCTAACTAGTTAATAACATTCACTAGGAACCCTAGGTTATATAGCGAACTAGTTAACAACATCCACTAGGAACCCTAGGTTATATAGCTAACTAGTTAACAACATCCACTGGGAATCCTAGGTTATATAGCTAACTAGTTAACAACATCCACTAGAAACTCTAGGTTATATAGCTAACTAGTTAACAACATTCACTAGGAACCCTAGGTTATACAGCTAACTAGTTAACAACATCCACTAAGAACCCTAGGTTATATAGCTAACTAGTTAACAACATCCACTAGAAACCCTAGGTTATATAGCTACCTAGTTAATAACATTCACTAGGAACCCTAGGTTATATAGCTAACTAGTTAACAACATCGACTAGGAACCCTAGGTAATGTAGCTAACTAGTTAACAGCATCCACTAGGAACCCTAGGTTATATAGCTAACTAGTTAACAACATCCACTAGGAACCCTAGGTTGTATAGCTAACTAGTTAACAACATTGACTAAGAACCCTAGGTTATATAGCTAACTAGTTAATAACATTCACTAGGAACCCTAGGTTATATAGCGAACTAGTTAACAACATCCACTAGGAACCCTAGGTTATATAGCTAACTAGTTAACAACATCCACTAGGAACCCTAGGTTATATAGCTAACTAGTTAACAACATCCACTAGGAACCCTAGGTGATATAGCTAACTAGTTAACAACATCCACTAGCAACCCTAGGTTATATAGCTAACTAGTTAAAAACATTCACTAGGAACCCTAGGTTATATAGCTAACTAGTTAACAACATCCACTAGAAACCCTTGGTTATATAGCTAACTAGTTAACAACATCCACTAGAAACCCTAGGTTATATAGCTAACTAGTTAACAACATCCACTAGGAACCCTAATTTATATAGCTAACTAGTTAACAACATCCACTAGGAACCCTAGGTGATATAGCTAACTAGTTAACAACATCCACTAGGAACCCTAGGCTAAATAGCTAACTAGTTAATAACATTCACTAGGAACCCTAGGTTATATAGCGAACTAGTTAATAACATCCACTAGGAACCCTAGGTTATATAGCTAACTAGTTAACAACATCCACTGGGAACCCTAGGTTATATAGCCAACTAGTTAACAACATCCACTGGGAACCCTAGGTTATATAGCTAACTAGTTAACAACATCCACTTGAAACCCTAGGTTATACAGCTAACTAGTTAACAACATCCACTAGGAACCCTAGGTTATATAGCTAACTAGTTAACAACATCCACTAGAAACCCTAGGTTATATAGCTACCTAGTTAACAACATTCACTAGGAACCCTAGGTTATATAGCTAACTAGTTAACAACATCGACTAGGAACCCTAGGTAATGTAGCTAACTAGTTAACAGCATCCACTAGGAACCCTAGGTTATATAGCTAACTAGTTAACAACATCCACTAGGAACCCTAGGTTGTATAGCTAACTAGTTAACAACATTGACTAAGAACCCTAGGTTATATAGCTAACTAGTTAATAACATTCACTAGGAACCCTAGGTTATATAGCGAACTAGTTAACAACATCCACTAGGAACCCTAGGTTATATAGCTAACTAGTTAAAAACATTCACTAGGAACCCTAGGTTATATAGCTAACTAGTTAACAACATCCACTAGAAACCCTTGGTTATATAGCTAACTAGTTACAAACATTCACTAGGAACCCTAGGTTATACAGCTAACTAGTTAACAACATCCACTAGGAACCCTTGGTTATATAGCTAACTAGTTAATAACATTCACTAGGAACCCTAGATTATATAGCGAACTAGTTAACAACATCCACTAGGAACCCTAGGTTATATAGCTAACTAGTTAACAACATCCACTAGGAACCCTAGGTTATATAGCTAACTAGTTAACACCATCCACTAGGAACCCTAGGTTATATAGCTAACTAGTTAACACCATCCACTAGGAACCCTAGGTGATATAGCTAACTAGTTAACAACATCCACTAGCAACCCTACGTTATATAGCTAACTAGTTAAAAACATTCACTAGGAACCCTAGGTTATATAGCTAACTAGTTAACAACATCCACTAGAAACCCTTGGTTATATAGCTAACTAGTTACAAACATTCACTAGAAACCCTAGGTTATATAGCGAACTAGTTAACAACATCCACTAGGAACCCTAGGTTATATAGCTAACTAGTTAACAACATCCACTAGGAACCCTAGGTTATATAGCTAACTAGTTAACAACATCCAATAGGAACCCTAGGTGATATAGCTAACTAGTTAACAACATCCACTAGCAACCCTAGGTTATATAGCTAACTAGTTAACAACATTCACTAGGAACCCTAGGTTATATAGCTAAATAGTTAACAACATCCACTAGAAACCCTTGGTTATATAGCTAACTAGTTACAAACATTCACTAGGAACCCTAGGTTATACAGCTAACTAGTTAACAACATCCACTAGGAACCCTAGGTTATATAGCTAACTAGTTAACAACATCCACTAGAAACCCTAGGTTATATAGCTACCTAGTTAACAACATTGACTAAGAACCCTAGGTTATATAGCTAACTAGTTAATAACATTCACTAGGAACCCTAGGTTATATAGCGAACTAGTTAACAACATCCATTAGGAACCATAGGTTATATAGCTAAGTAGTTAACAACATCCACTAGGAACCGTAGGTTATATAGCTAACTAGTTAACAACATCCACTAGGAACCCTAGGTGATATAGCTAACTAGTTAACAACAGCCACTAGCAACCCTAGGTTATATAGCTAACTAGTTAACAACATTCACTAGGAACCCTAGGTTATATAGCTAAATAGTTAACAACATCCACTAGAAACCCTTGGTTATATAGCTAACTAGTTACAAACATTCACTAGGAACCCTAGGTTATACAGCTAACTAGTTAACAACATCCACTAGGAACCCTAGGTTATATAGCTAACTAGTTAACAACATCCACTAGAAACCCTAGGTTATATAGCTACCTAGTTAACAACATTCACTAGGAACCCCAGGTTATATAGCTAACTAGTTAACAACATCCACTAGAAAACCTAGGTTATATAGCTAGCTAATTAACAACATTGACTAAGAACCCTAGGTTATATAGCTAAGTAGTTAACAACATCCACAAAAAACCCTAGGTTATATAGCTAACTAGTTAACAACATCCACTAGGAACCCTAGGCTAAATAGCTAACTAGTTAATAACATTCACTAGGAACCCTAGGTTATATAGCAAACTAGTTAACAACATCCACTAGGAACACTAGGTTATATAGCTAACTAGTTAACAACATCCACTAGGAACCCTAGGTTATATAGCTAACTAGTTAACAACATCCACTAGGAACCCTAGGTGATATAGCTAACTAGTTAACAACATCCACTAGCAACACTAGGTTATATAGCTAACTAGTTAAAAACATTCACTAGGAACCCTAGGTTATATAGCTAACTAGTTAACAACATCCACTAGAAACCCTAGGTTATATAGCTAACTAGTTAACAACATTCACTAGGAACCCTAGGTTATTACAGCTAACTAGTTAACAACATCCACTAGGAACCCTAGGTTATATAGCTAACTAGTTAACAACATCCACTAGAAACCCTAGGTTATATAGCTAACTAGTTAACAACATCCACTAGGAACCCTAATTTATATAGCTAACTAGTTAACAACATCCACTAGGAACCCTAGGTGATATAGCTAACTAGTTAACAACATCCACTAGGAACCCTAGGCTAAATAGCTAACTAGTTAATAACATTCACTAGGAACCCTAGGTTATATAGCGAACTAGTTAACAACATCCTCTAGGAACCCTAGGTTATATAGCTAACTAGTTAACAACATCCACTGGGAACCCTAGGTTATATAGCTAACTAGTTAACAACATCCACTGGGAACCCTAGGTTATATAGCTAACTAGTTAACAACATCCACTAGAAACCCTAGGTTATACAGCTAACTAGTTAACAACATCCACTAGGAACCCTAGGTTATATAGCTAACTAGTTAACAACATCCACTAGAAACCCTAGGTTATATAGCTACCTAGTTAACAACATTCACTAGGAACCCTAGGTTATATAGCTAACTAGTTAACAACATCGACTAGGAACCCTAGGTAATGTAGCTAACTAGTTAACAGCATCCACTAGGAACCCTAGGTTATATAGCTAACTAGTTAACAACATCCACTAGGAACCCTAGGTTGCATAGCTAACTAGTTAACAACATTGACTAAGAACCCTAGGTTATATAGCTAACTAGTTAATAACATTCACTAGGAACCCTAGGTTATATAGCGAACTAGTTAACAACATCCACTAGGAACCCTAGGTTATATAGCTAACTAGTTAAAAACATTCACTAGGAACCCTAGGTTATATAGCTAACTAGTTAACAACATCCACTAGAAACCCTTGGTTATATAGCTAACTAGTTACAAACATTCACTAGGAACCCTAGGTTATACAGCTAACTAGTTAACAACATCCACTAGGAACCCTAGGTTATATAGCTAACTAGTTAATAACATTCACTAGGAACCCTAGATTATATAGCGAACTAGTTAACAACATCCACTAGGAACCCTAGGTTATATAGCTAACTAGTTAACAACATCCACTAGGAACCCTAGGTTATATAGCTAACTAGTTAACACCATCCACTAGGAACCCTAGGTGATATAGCTAACTAGTTAACAACATCCACTAGCAACCCTACGTTATATAGCTAACTAGTTAAAAACATTCACTAGGAACCCTAGGTTATATAGCTAACTAGTTAACAACATCCACTAGAAACCCTTGGTTATATAGCTAACTAGTTACAAACATTCACTAGAAACCCTAGGTTATATAGCGAACTAGTTAACAACATCCACTAGGAACCCTAGGTTATATAGCTAACTAGTTAACAACATCCACTAGGAACCCTAGGTTATATAGCTAACTAGTTAACAACATCCAATAGGAACCCTAGGTTATATAGCTAACTAGTTAACAACATCCACTAGAAACCCTAGGTTATATAGCTACCTAGTTAATAACATTCACTAGGAACCCTAGGTTATATAGCTAACTAGTTAACAACATCGACTAGGAACCCTAGGTAATGTAGCTAACTAGTTAACAGCATCCACTAGGAACCCTAGGTTATATAGCTAACTAGTTAACAACATCCACTAGGAACCCTAATTTATATAGCTAACTAGTTAACAACATCCACTAGGAACCCTAGGTGATATAGCTAACTAGTTAACAACATCCACTAGGAACCCTAGGCTAAATAGCTAACTAGTTAATAACATTCACTAGGAACCCTAGGTTATATAGCGAACTAGTTAACAACATCCTCTAGGAACCCTAGGTTATATAGCTAACTAGTTAACAACATCCACTGGGAACCCTAGGTTATATAGCTAACTAGTTAACAACATCCACTGGGAACCCTAGGTTATATAGCTAACTAGTTAACAACATCCACTAGAAACCCTAGGTTATACAGCTAACTAGTTAACAACATCCACTAGGAACCCTAGGTTATATAGCTAACTAGTTAACAACATCCACTAGAAACCCTAGGTTATATAGCTACCTAGTTAACAACATTCACTAGGAACCCTAGGTTATATAGCTAACTAGTTAACAACATCGACTAGGAACCCTAGGTAATGTAGCTAACTAGTTAACAGCATCCACTAGGAACCCTAGGTTATATAGCTAACTAGTTAACAACATCCACTAGGAACCCTAGGTTGCATAGCTAACTAGTTAACAACATTGACTAAGAACCCTAGGTTATATAGCTAACTAGTTAATAACATTCACTAGGAACCCTAGGTTATATAGCGAACTAGTTAACAACATCCACTAGGAACCCTAGGTTATATAGCTAACTAGTTAAAAACATTCACTAGGAACCCTAGGTTATATAGCTAACTAGTTAACAACATCCACTAGAAACCCTTGGTTATATAGCTAACTAGTTACAAACATTCACTAGGAACCCTAGGTTATACAGCTAACTAGTTAACAACATCCACTAGGAACCCTAGGTTATATAGCTAACTAGTTAATAACATTCACTAGGAACCCTAGATTATATAGCGAACTAGTTAACAACATCCACTAGGAACCCTAGGTTATATAGCTAACTAGTTAACAACATCCACTAGGAACCCTAGGTTATATAGCTAACTAGTTAACACCATCCACTAGGAACCCTAGGTGATATAGCTAACTAGTTAACAACATCCACTAGCAACCCTACGTTATATAGCTAACTAGTTAAAAACATTCACTAGGAACCCTAGGTTATATAGCTAACTAGTTAACAACATCCACTAGAAACCCTTGGTTATATAGCTAACTAGTTACAAACATTCACTAGAAACCCTAGGTTATATAGCGAACTAGTTAACAACATCCACTAGGAACCCTAGGTTATATAGCTAACTAGTTAACAACATCCACTAGGAACCCTAGGTTATATAGCTAACTAGTTAACAACATCCAATAGGAACCCTAGGTTATATAGCTAACTAGTTAACAACATCCACTAGAAACCCTAGGTTATATAGCTACCTAGTTAATAACATTCACTAGGAACCCTAGGTTATATAGCTAACTAGTTAACAACATCGACTAGGAACCCTAGGTAATGTAGCTAACTAGTTAACAGCATCCACTAGGAACCCTAGGTTATATAGCTAACTAGTTAACAACATCCACTAGGAACCCTAGGTTGTATAGCTAACTAGTTAACAACATTGACTAAGAACCCTAGGTTATATAGCTAACTAGTTAATAACATTCACTAGGAACCCTAGGTTATATAGCGAACTAGTTAACAACATCCACTAGGAACCCTAGGTTATATAGCTAACTAGTTAACAACATCCACTAGGAACCCTAGGTTATATAGCTAACTAGTTAACAACATCCACTAGGAACCCTAGGTGATATAGCTAACTAGTTAACAACATCCACTAGCAACCCTAGGTTATATAGCTAACTAGTTAAAAACATTCACTAGGAACCCTAGGTTATATAGCTAACTAGTTAACAACATCCACTAGAAACCCTTGGTTATATAGCTAACTAGTTACAAACATTCACTAGGAACCCTAGGTTATACAGCTAACTAGTTAACAACATCCACTAGGAACCCTAGGTTATATAGCTAACTAGTTAACAACATCCACTAGAAACCCTAGGTTATATAGCTACCTAGTTAACAACATTCACTAGGAACCCCAGGTTATATAGCTAACTAGTTAACAACATCCACTAGAAAACCTAGGTTATATAGCTAGCGAATTAACAACATTGACTAAGAACCCTAGGTTATATAGCTAAGTAGTTAACAACATCCACAAAAAACCCTAGGTTATATAGCTAACTAGTTAACAACATCCACTAGGAACCCTAGGCTAAATAGCTAACTAGTTAATAACATTCACTAGGAACCCTAGGTTATATAGCAAACTAGTTAACAACATCCACTAGGAACACTAGGTTATATAGCTAACTAGTTAACAACATCCACTAGGAACCCTAGGTTATATAGCTAACTAGTTAACAACATCCACTAGGAACCCTAGGTGATATAGCTAACTAGTTAACAACATCCACTAGCAACACTAGGTTATATAGCTAACTAGTTAAAAACATTCACTAGGAACCCTAGGTTATATAGCTAACTAGTTAACAACATCCACTAGAAACCCTAGGTTATATAGCTAACTAGTTAACAACATTCACTAGGAACCCTAGGTTATACAGCTAACTAGTTAACAACATCCACTAGGAACCCTAGGTTATATAGCTAACTAGTTAACAACATCCACTAGAAACCCTAGGTTATATAGCTAACTAGTTAACAACATCCACTAGGAACCCTAATTTATATAGCTAACTAGTTAACAACATCCACTAGGAACCCTAGGTGATATAGCTAACTAGTTAACAACATCCACTAGGAACCCTAGGCTAAATAGCTAACTAGTTAATAACATTCACTAGGAACCCTAGGTTATATAGCGAACTAGTTAATAACATCCACTAGGAACCCTAGGTTATATAGCTAACTAGTTAACAACATCCACTGGGAACCCTAGGTTATATAGCCAACTAGTTAACAACATCCACTGGGAACCCTAGGTTATATAGCTAACTAGTTAACAACATCCACTTGAAACCCTAGGTTATACAGCTAACTAGTTAACAACATCCACTAGGAACCCTAGGTTATATAGCTAACTAGTTAACAACATCCACTAGAAACCCTAGGTTATATAGCTACCTAGTTAACAACATTCACTAGGAACCCTAGGTTATATAGCTAACTAGTTAACAACATCGACTAGGAACCCTAGGTAATGTAGCTAACTAGTTAACAGCATCCACTAGGAACCCTAGGTTATATAGCTAACTAGTTAACAACATCCACTAGGAACCCTAGGTTGTATAGCTAACTAGTTAACAACATTGACTAAGAACCCTAGGTTATATAGCTAACTAGTTAATAACATTCACTAGGAACCCTAGGTTATATAGCGAACTAGTTAACAACATCCACTAGGAACCCTAGGTTATATAGCTAACTAGTTAAAAACATTCACTAGGAACCCTAGGTTATATAGCTAACTAGTTAACAACATCCACTAGAAACCCTTGGTTATATAGCTAACTAGTTACAAACATTCACTAGGAACCCTAGGTTATACAGCTAACTAGTTAACAACATCCACTAGGAACCCTTGGTTATATAGCTAACTAGTTAATAACATTCACTAGGAACCCTAGATTATATAGCGAACTAGTTAACAACATCCACTAGGAACCCTAGGTTATATAGCTAACTAGTTAACAACATCCACTAGGAACCCTAGGTTATATAGCTAACTAGTTAACACCATCCACTAGGAACCCTAGGTTATATAGCTAACTAGTTAACACCATCCACTAGGAACCCTAGGTGATATAGCTAACTAGTTAACAACATCCACTAGCAACCCTACGTTATATAGCTAACTAGTTAAAAACATTCACTAGGAACCCTAGGTTATATAGCTAACTAGTTAACAACATCCACTAGAAACCCTTGGTTATATAGCTAACTAGTTACAAACATTCACTAGAAACCCTAGGTTATATAGCGAACTAGTTAACAACATCCACTAGGAACCCTAGGTTATATAGCTAACTAGTTAACAACATCCACTAGGAACCCTAGGTTATATAGCTAACTAGTTAACAACATCCAATAGGAACCCTAGGTGATATAGCTAACTAGTTAACAACATCCACTAGCAACCCTAGGTTATATAGCTAACTAGTTAACAACATTCACTAGGAACCCTAGGTTATATAGCTAAATAGTTAACAACATCCACTAGAAACCCTTGGTTATATAGCTAACTAGTTACAAACATTCACTAGGAACCCTAGGTTATACAGCTAACTAGTTAACAACATCCACTAGGAACCCTAGGTTATATAGCTAACTAGTTAACAACATCCACTAGAAACCCTAGGTTATATAGCTACCTAGTTAACAACATTCACTAGGAACCCCAGGTTATATAGCTAACTAGTTAACAACATCCACTAGAAACCCTAGGTTATATAGCTAGCTAATTAACAACATTGACTAAGAACCCTAGGTTATATAGCTAACTAGTTAATAACATTCACTAGGAACCCTAGGTTATATAGCGAACTAGTTAACAACATCCATTAGGAACCATAGGTTATATAGCTAAGTAGTTAACAACATCCACTAGGAACCGTAGGTTATATAGCTAACTAGTTAACAACATCCACTAGGAACCCTAGGTGATATAGCTAACTAGTTAACAACATCCACTAGCAACCCTAGGTTATATAGCTAACTAGTTAACAACATTCACTAGGAACCCTAGGTTATATAGCTAAATAGTTAACAACATCCACTAGAAACCCTTGGTTATATAGCTAACTAGTTACAAACATTCACTAGGAACCCTAGGTTATACAGCTAACTAGTTAACAACATCCACTAGGAACCCTAGGTTATATAGCTAACTAGTTAACAACATCCACTAGAAACCCTAGGTTATATAGCTACCTAGTTAACAACATTCACTAGGAACCCCAGGTTATATAGCTAACTAGTTAACAACATCCACTAGAAAACCTAGGTTATATAGCTAGCTAATTAACAACATTGACTAAGAACCCTAGGTTATATAGCTAAGTAGTTAACAACATCCACAAAAAACCCTAGGTTATATAGCTAACTAGTTAACAACATCCACTAGGAACCCTAGGCTAAATAGCTAACTAGTTAATAACATTCACTAGGAACCCTAGGTTATATAGCAAACTAGTTAACAACATCCACTAGGAACACTAGGTTATATAGCTAACTAGTTAACAACATCCACTAGGAACCCTAGGTTATATAGCTAACTAGTTAACAACATCCACTAGGAACCCTAGGTGATATAGCTAACTAGTTAACAACATCCACTAGCAACACTAGGTTATATAGCTAACTAGTTAAAAACATTCACTAGGAACCCTAGGTTATATAGCTAACTAGTTAACAACATCCACTAGAAACCCTAGGTTATATAGCTAACTAGTTAACAACATTCACTAGGAACCCTAGGTTATAACAGCTAACTAGTTAACAACATCCACTAGGAACCCTAGGTTATATAGCTAACTAGTTAACAACATCCACTAGAAACCCTAGGTTATATAGCTAACTAGTTAACAACATCCACTAGGAACCCTAATTTATATAGCTAACTAGTTAACAACATCCACTAGGAACCCTAGGTGATATAGCTAACTAGTTAACAACATCCACTAGGAACCCTAGGCTAAATAGCTAACTAGTTAATAACATTCACTAGGAACCCTAGGTTATATAGCGAACTAGTTAACAACATCCTCTAGGAACCCTAGGTTATATAGCTAACTAGTTAACAACATCCACTGGGAACCCTAGGTTATATAGCTAACTAGTTAACAACATCCACTGGGAACCCTAGGTTATATAGCTAACTAGTTAACAACATCCACTAGAAACCCTAGGTTATACAGCTAACTAGTTAACAACATCCACTAGGAACCCTAGGTTATATAGCTAACTAGTTAACAACATCCACTAGAAACCCTAGGTTATATAGCTACCTAGTTAACAACATTCACTAGGAACCCTAGGTTATATAGCTAACTAGTTAACAACATCGACTAGGAACCCTAGGTAATGTAGCTAACTAGTTAACAGCATCCACTAGGAACCCTAGGTTATATAGCTAACTAGTTAACAACATCCACTAGGAACCCTAGGTTGCATAGCTAACTAGTTAACAACATTGACTAAGAACCCTAGGTTATATAGCTAACTAGTTAATAACATTCACTAGGAACCCTAGGTTATATAGCGAACTAGTTAACAACATCCACTAGGAACCCTAGGTTATATAGCTAACTAGTTAAAAACATTCACTAGGAACCCTAGGTTATATAGCTAACTAGTTAACAACATCCACTAGAAACCCTTGGTTATATAGCTAACTAGTTACAAACATTCACTAGGAACCCTAGGTTATACAGCTAACTAGTTAACAACATCCACTAGGAACCCTAGGTTATATAGCTAACTAGTTAATAACATTCACTAGGAACCCTAGATTATATAGCGAACTAGTTAACAACATACACTAGGAACCCTAGGTTATATAGCTAACTAGTTAACAACATCCACTAGGAACCCTAGGTTATATAGCTAACTAGTTAACACCATCCACTAGGAACCCTAGGTGATATAGCTAACTAGTTAACAACATCCACTAGCAACCCTACGTTATATAGCTAACTAGTTAAAAACATTCACTAGGAACCCTAGGTTATATAGCTAACTAGTTAACAACATCCACTAGAAACCCTTGGTTATATAGCTAACTAGTTACAAACATTCACTAGAAACCCTAGGTTATATAGCGAACTAGTTAACAACATCCACTAGGAACCCTAGGTTATATAGCTAACTAGTTAACAACATCCACTAGGAACCCTAGGTTATATAGCTAACTAGTTAACAACATCCAATAGGAACCCTAGGTGATATAGCTAACTAGTTAACAACATCCACTAGCAACCCTAGGTTATATAGCTAACTAGTTAACAACATTCACTAGGAACCCTAGGTTATATAGCTAAATAGTTAACAACATCCACTAGAAACCCTTGGTTATATAGCTAACTAGTTACAAACATTCACTAGGAACCCTAGGTTATACAGCTAACTAGTTAACAACATCCACTAGGAACCCTAGGTTATATAGCTAACTAGTTAACAACATCCACTAGAAACCCTAGGTTATATAGCTACCTAGTTAACAACATTCACTAGGAACCCCAGGTTATATAGCTAACTAGTTAACAACATCCACTAGAAACCCTAGGTTATATAGCTAGCTAATTAACAACATTGACTAAGAACCCTAGGTTATATAGCTAACTAGTTAATAACATTCACTAGGAACCCTAGGTTATATAGCGAACTAGTTAACAACATCCACTAGGAACAATAGGTTATATAGCTAACTAGTTAACAACATCCACTAGGAACCGTAGGTTATATAGCTAACTAGTTAACAACATCCACTAGGAACCCTAGGTGATATAGCTAACTAGTTAACAACATCCACTAGCAACCCTAGGTTATATAGCTAACTAGTTAAAAACATTCACTAGGAACCCTAGGTTATATAGCTAACTAGTTAACAACATCCACTAGAAACCCTTGGTTATATAGCTAACTAGTTACAAACATTCACTAGGAACCCTAGGTTATACAGCTAACTAGTTAACAACATCCACTAGGAACCCTAGGTTATATAGCTAACTAGTTAACAACATCCACTAGAAACCCTAGGTTATATAGCTACCTAGTTAACAACATTCACTAGGAACCCCAGGTTATATAGCTAACTAGTTAACAACATCCACTAGAAACCCTAGGTTATATAGCTAGCTAATTAACAACATTGACTAAGAACCCTAGGTTATATAGCTAAGTAGTTAACAACATCCACAAAAAATCCTAGGTTATATAGCTAACTAGTTAACAACATCCACTAGGAACCCTAGGCTAAATAGCTAACTAGTTAATAACATTCACTAGGAACCCTAGGTTATATAGCAAACTAGTTAACAACATCCATTAAGAACCCTAGGTTATATAGCTAACTAGTTAACAACATTCACTAGGAACCCTAGGTTATACAGCTAACTAGTTAACAACATCCACTAGGAACCCTAGGTTATATTGCTAACTAGTTAACAACATCCACTAGAAACCCTAGGTTATATAGCTACCTAGTTAACAACATTCACTAGGAACCCTAGGTTATATAGCTAACTAGTTAACAACATCGACTAGGAACCCTAGGTAATGTAGCTAACTAGTTAACAGCATCCACTAGGAACCCTAGGTTATATAGCTAACTAGTTAACAACATCCACTAGGAACCCTAGGTTGTATAGCTAACTAGTTAACAACATTGACTAAGAACCCTAGGTTATATAGCTAACTAGTTAATAACATTCACTAGGAACCGTAGGTTATATAGCTAACTAGTTACAAACATTCACTAGGAACCCTAGGTTATACAGCTAACTAGTTAACAACATCCACTAGGAACCCTAGGTTATATAGCTAACTAGTTAATAACATTCACTAGGAACCCTAGGTTATATAGCGAACTAGTTAACAACATCCACTAGGAACCCTAGGTTATATAGCTAACTAGTTAACAACATCCACTAGGAACCCTAGGTTATATAGCTAACTAGTTAACACCATCCACTAGGAACCCTAGGTGATATAGCTAACTAGTTAACAACATCCACTAGCAACCCTACGTTATATAGCTAACTATTTAAAAACATTCACTAGGAACCCTAGGTTATATAGCTAACTAGTTAACAACATCCACTAGAAACCCTTGGTTATATAGCTAACTAGTTACAAACATTCACTAGAAACCCTAGGTTATATAGCGAACTAGTTAACAACATCCACTAGGAACCCTAGGTTATATAGCTAACTAGTTAACAACATCCAATAGGAACCCTAGGTGATATAGCTAACTAGTTAACAACATCCACTAGCAACCCTAGGTTATATAGCTAACTAGTTAAAAACATTCACTAGGAACCCTAGGTTATATAGCTAACTAGTTAACAACATCCACTAGAAACCCTTGGTTATATAGCTAACTAGTTACAAACATTCACTAGGAACCCTAGGTTATACAGCTAACTAGTTAACAACATCCACTAGGAACCCTAGGTTATATAGCTAACTAGTTAACAACATCCACTAGAAACCCTAGGTTATATAGCTACCTAGTTAACAACATTCACTAGGAACCCCAGGTTATATAGCTAACTAGTTAACAACATCCACTAGAAACCCTAGGTTATATAGCTAGCTAATTAACAACATTGACTAAGAACCCTAGGTTATATAGCTAACTAGTTAATAACATTCACTAGGAACCCTAGGTTATATAGCGAACTAGTTAACAACATCCACTAGGAACCATAGGTTATATAGCTAACTAGTTAACAACATCCACTAGGAACCGTAGGTTATATAGCTAACTAGTTAACAACATCCACTAGGAACCCTAGGTGATATAGCTAACTAGTTAACAACATCCACTAGCAACCCTAGGTTATATAGCTAACTAGTTAAAAACATTCACTAGGAACCCTAGGTTATATAGCTAACTAGTTAACAACATCCACTAGAAACCCTTGGTTATATAGCTAACTAGTTACAAACATTCACTAGGAACCCTAGGTTATACAGCTAACTAGTTAACAACATCCACTAGGAACCCTAGGTTATATAGCTAACTAGTTAACAACATCCACTAGAAACCCTAGGTTATATAGCTACCTAGTTAACAACATTCACTAGGAACCCCAGGTTATATAGCTAGCTAATTAACAACATTGACTAAGAACCCTAGGTTATATAGCTAAGTAGTTAACAACATCCACAAAAAATCCTAGGTTATATAGCTAACTAGTTAACAACATCCACTAGGAACCCTAGGCTAAATAGCTAACTAGTTAATAACATTCACTAGGAACCCTAGGTTATATAGCAAACTAGTTAACAACATCCACTAAGAACCCTAGGTTATATAGCTAACTAGTTAACAACATTCACTAGGAACCCTAGGTTATATAGCTAACTAGTTACTAGGAACCCTAGGTGATATAGCTAACTAGTTAACAACATCCACTAGCAACACTAGGTTATATAGCTAACTAGTTAAAAACATTCACTAGGAACCCTAGGTTATATAGCTAACTAGTTAACAACATCCACTAGAAACCCTAGGTTATATAGCTAACTAGTTAACAACATTCACTAGGAACCCTAGGTTATACAGCTAACTAGTTAACAACATCCACTAGGAACCCTAGGTTATATAGCTAACTAGTTAACAACATCCACTAGAAACCCTAGGTTATATAGCTACCCAGTTAACAACATTCACTAGGAACCCTAGGTTATATAGCTAACTAGTTAACAACATCGACTAGGAACCCTAGGTAATGTAGCTAACTAGTTAACAGCATCCACTAGGAACCCTAGGTTATATAGCTAACTAGTTAACAACATCCACTAGGAACCCTAGGTTATATAGCTAACTAGTTAATAACATTCACTAGGAACCCTAGGTTATATAGCGAACTAGTTAACAACATCCACTAGGAACCCTAGGTTATATAGCTAACTTGTTAACAATATCCACTAGGAACCCTAGGTTATATAGCTAACTAGTTAACAACATCCACTAGGAACCCTAGGTGATATAGCTAACTAGTTAACAACATCCACTAGGAACCCTAGGTCATATAGCTAACTAGTTAACAACATTGACTAAGAACTCTAGGTTATATATCTAACTAGTTAACAACATCCACTAGGAACCCTTGTTTATATAGCTAACTAGTTAACAACATCCACTAGGAACCCTAGGTTATACAGCTAACTAGTTAACAACATTCACTAGGAACCCTATCTTATATAACTCACTAGTTAACAACACCCACTAGGAACCCTTGGTTATATAACTAACTAGTTAACAACATCCACTACGAACCCTAGGTTATAGCTAACCAGTTAACAACATCTCCCACTATCCATTGTTTGTTAATGCGCTTAAAATACAATACACTGGAAATGCCAATTTAAATGACTATAGAACTATCTAAATATATTTAAACTATAGATTATAACACTTTCATATGTAAAGGGAGGCAACTCGAGTATTCCCTCAAAATTATTTCGTTGCACTATATCTTCAAAATACATACAGGGTATTAAAATTGAAATCTTAAAAAAAAACAGCATTACACGCGAATCCAGAAAGTAAGTCCATAAATTTATTTCACCAATAGCAAATATATGATTTACTCTTTATCTGACTTGATCCAAGATGTGCATAAAACCCGAGCCGTAAATTTAAATATATGAGTCAAAGCATTTCCTCACAATTATATGAAGCTATCAAAATGAAAGATAGGAATGATAAAACATTACAGTTACGTGTGGTGCAGGAAATAAAAAAGGACAACCTAGAAAATTGAACTATTCATATCCAAATAAGTACAAATCATCTACAAATTACTATAAAGAAAGTAGTAGTGAAATCTGAAAAAGACAACCAAGAAAATTGAAATATTCATATATAATCAAGTACAAGTCACCTTCAAATTACTATGACGATGGGAAAAACAAATACTACAGTTCCCCAGGTCACCGAACATCACGAGAAGACGAAAGTCCAATAAATATGACAAAACAAACGTCGATACGCAATTATATATTCTATCGAAAACGACTGTAAGCAAATTTATCCTTAAGTCATGTGTACTTTATATATTCTGATTGATGTGAAATCCTCATTAATAACAAGCAGTTCATTTGTTTGTTTGTTAAAGGTGATACCCGAGGGGCTCGAAATACCATCGTCCTTTGTTAGCACTATTTCGTTGACATCTCTGTTACCTGATATCCTATGTATATTGTCTGAACCAAATCCTGTTATGTATAGATTATCTTGGTTATCCAGGGTTAAACCTGCAGGATCGAGGAGTTCCGAACTACTATATGTGAGGTAATTACTTCCATCCGGGACCACACAATGAACGTCGCTATTGTCTAGATTTTAGTAAAACACACTCCCTATGTCGTTTATGTGAACTTCCCATGGATTGTACATTGTCAGCTTTTTGCGAATCGTTTTTCCGTTAATATCTACAATTTTTAAATGATCTACGCCATTTTTAACACATATTTGACCTCGAACGCTTGATATTGCAGAACATTCACCAAGGAATTTAATTACGCTACCGGCTGTTAATTTTCCAAGATCTATTTTCTGTACACCATGCTGCCAAGCACTTACAAGCGCACACGATCTATTGTATATTGTAATTCCACCCGGAAAATTTGCTATTCGAACTTTTTTGCATTCTTCTCCATTTTTATTGCACACATAGAGAGTCTTTTCTTGATACCCAGCTAACATTACCTTATTGTCTGGAGGAAAGCAAGCACGGAATATGTTTACTCCCTTGCCGAGTTGCGACGTAGGGAAACAACTTACTAACGTGAGTGTACCAGTCTCGTATCCATTTAGTCTAGTCGTTATGTCGGTCCCCTTTAAAGCCCCTGCAGATTTACTTCTTGTTCGAAGACGTCCGTTTTTACTAAACTTGCAATACAGGTCTTTGGACGAATCCATTGACTTCTCTGATATCACAATTTCCCCCAATGTGAGAAAGAAGCTCTCAAAGGTAAATACAGGTTCGGAAAGTTTCAAATGCAATTCGAAATATTTGTCATCCGCAAGAAGACTCATAACAGATGATTCTAGGTCTTTTTGCTTAGATTGTATTAACTGAATTTCTTGATATAATGTAGAATGGTTAGTCTGACGTTTTACCACGGCTATGTCGTTTAAGACTGCCTTTAATCCACTATTTTTACTTTTTATGTTGCACTTCCCTCTTGCAATGCGTTCTACCATTTTATCATGATTGACTTTGATTTCTAGTTCAAGACTCCTTTCTAGCTCATCTAAGTAGATATTTATCCGTGTACGTGCTTGTTCAATGGTCGCCTTGATAGTTTTTCGTTTAATTTCAAGATATGTCATATTTTTGTCTTTATCTGCAAGCATTTCATCTAAGATGAGGCTAAGATTGTGAACACTTGTCTCGATAATTTCCAATAGTACCCCTCCATACCCTTGCTGCGTACTCTCATCGTAGGCATTTGCAATCTTAGTTACCGGACTGCACTTTTTATGATTGTCGCGGAAGCACCTTTCGCACAACGCTGTCCCATGCTGATAACAAAACAAGATAATGTTTTCATTGGTGTGAAATTGACACTTTTTAGATTGCAATGAGTCAGACATTTTCTTCTACGGTAACCTAGAAACAAAATTATACGTAGCGTAATCAATTTACCTTGTACGTTAAATAAAGTTAGAGAATGCCGAATGGGTAACCAAAATGGACAATCCAATGAAACTGGCAACATAGGGTACATAAAACGAACCCACGGTGATAGGCTTGTATGAGCTGTTAAATCCAACGACCTAACTCATTGAACCACCCGGGCCCCTTGGCTTTATTTGGTAAAATACGTGAAATTCATCATGTTTATCATAAGAATGTTACATAAAACAACGCGTTCCTACTCTAGTGTAACAACATCGGTGGTGTAATGGTTAGCGTGTTACATGTAAACTCGAGGTCGATAGATCGGTGGTGTAATGGGTAGTGTGTTACATGTAGACTCGAGGTCGATAGACCGTGGGTTCGAGCTCCGGTCGGCTTGAAGCAAAGTCTATAAGATTGGTATCCGCTAAGCACGCAGCATATGTTTAAAACGTCAACATACATTTCGTCATAACAATAAATTACTAGTTTCATTCTAGTTTTTCACGTCGCAGAACATGTTTGCTTTACCGACCTGCACATGCAACTGCCTTGTTAAGCCATAACAGGTTAGAATAATGCTAGAACTTTCAAACGAATGTCATTTTGAATCATTTGAATCACGTGTATGTTGTATATACGGCTCCAGTCTTTTATATATATCCCAATGTACTTGTCTAGCCGGGCAAAACAAATACGGGGTTGGTTTAGGTTTGTACTGTTTAACGCCACTTTCAACAATAGTTCAGTTATATCGTGGCTGTCAGTTTTATTGATGGAGGAAACCGGAGTACCCAGAGAAAACCTGTCGCAAGTCACTGACAAACTACATCACATAATGTTGTACATAACGAGTACACCTCGCCATGAACGCTGTTATACAGCATTTTATTGAAACCATATTATATACTTGTATTGCTTACTATATTAATATATATATTTTACTTACCATATGCAATGGCTGCAGGATCATTATTACGTCTCCACCATCCTTCTATTGTGACTGCCTGTATGTTAGTGCTATCAAACTGAATGGTCTGGTGATGAAGTAGATTTAGTTATATCTCCCCAATTACATTGATTTTATGGTGTCCATTACCACACACAAAAAAGCACTTATTGAACATCTCGAAGCGGTGACAATACAAAAATATATTTATTTACATGGCATTGAAAACTAATATGGCACAGTTCACGAGTAATAAATCAGATTGCATTGATAGCTTAATTATATCGACTTTTAAATGTAAATGTAGTCTTTAGTTTATAATACAATTATAAAACTTTGAATAATAATTAAACTTTTTGTGTTTGTTTTGTTTAAAGGTATCGACACGGTGATTTAAATTGTCATAATTATAATCTAAACCCTATGGATTTGATTTCAATATGACAATGGGATAGATTAAATGTTTATTTATGAAAAGAATATCAAAGGAGTTGACAATAGTGAATGTCCGATTATATTAATCAACGACTCAATTGTCCTTTCTTTTAAATTTAGAATGAATCGCCTTGAACAATATGCATTTTGAAATTTTAAACTTTAAATGTCTTAGTAAGACATACCTTTAAGATAATATCACAATGATTCAATTACCAATAAGGGTAAATGATATTACGTGACCCATTAAAACACACTATAGAATACCGGTACTATGCCAGCCATTTGAGGTCAGATTACACCGTAAACATTTTACTAGGTAGTGGTGATAGTTCCATTTCCAGTGCTTGACCCACATAGAGTTGAACAGCACGTCCCCAGTTGAAGGATAAGGGTACCATCTCGATGGTGGGTAAAGTGTTTGGAAAGTGTCGCACTCCCTGCGTGTTAAGGACCTCTTGATTGTAGATTTCGAAAAAGAGTAGGTACATTGTTGCCTCTACGAACGACTATGTTTTAAACGAACGTACTCAACTCTCAATATTTTTACAATGGCATTGATGGTCGCTGCCTTGGTTGTGACATTGCTACCTTATTTATAGGTTTGTTATATATTTTAACTTGTTCTCTGTAATGTTTTTCCCGTTACAAGGGAAATAACTCCTTCCAAAAAACCGCATCATTTTCGAATCAAGTCGGCAATATGCAGCCTGTCTTCTTCTTCTTCCAATACAGTGCAGGCCTCTAGTTGAGCATTATCGCACTATTGCCCATACTGGGTGTGACAACAAAGGTGCAAAAATATGTACAGGTGCAAGCTGAAAACAGGCTGATGGTGCGATTATGCGATGCTGCAGCTACTATCCACCAATGGTGGTGGAAGGCTGTTCCATATTTTTATGCTGTCTGGAAAGAAGGAATGTCTGTACCGCTACGATATAGCTTAAATATAGTTGAAAGTGGCATTAGACACCATACCCCTAACCCATATACTGTACATTTACCCATACTAATTGCAAGAACAACTCATAAACCAAAATTCCACCACTAAGTATTTTTTAATACCAGGGTTTTCTATATGTATTATGGTAACTGCAATTATTATCTTGTTGTCGTTGTGCAGTGACACCTGTGTAATTCGATATGCCAAGGGCATAGGGAATTTTTTCGGATTGTACAGGATGTCGGAATACTCAGGTGTCGGATTGCACAAGTTCCACTGTATTTACAATGATCAACTTGATCAATATGCAATCAAAATATGAAATTACGTAAATTATCCTGCCCCGAAAAGGTAATTTATTGACAATAACGATTTATTTGTCTTTGTTTAGATTCAATGGATGCAGTTTTTCATACAGGTTAACATATGCATATCACAGAAGTCAGTCCTGATTTTGCCAATCAAATCATCTAGGGGTATTTCCAGGGCCGGGACAGTTCTCTTTATACAATCCGCCTTGGCGTCTTCGCATTCACAGAAACATGGGTTGCTTTTGTTCCATCCACTGCAACGAAGAGTCGCAGATACTAGACCAAGTATCAATAAAACAATGACAAGCTTCATCTGAAGCACAGAAGCTATATGATATTTACCGAGGAACATTTGTTTGGTAAGTAGTAATACAATAATACAAACGTGGGATGCTCTTCTGGAAAAACATACTGGAGTAACGTCAGGTACACTCAAGGTCAAAAGATTGAAAAACATCCTGGAGTACCGTCAGGAACGCTCAAAGTCAAAAGATTAAACAACATCCTGGAGTAACGTCAGCTACGCTCAAAGTCAAAAGATTGAAAAGCATCCTGGAGTAACATCAGGTACACTCAAAGTCAAAAGATTGAAAAACATCCTGGAGTAACGTCAGGTACACTCAAAGTCAAAAGATTAAAAAACACCCTGGAGTAACGTCAGGTACGCTCAAAGTCAAAAGATTGAAAAACATCCTGGAGTAACATCAGGTACGCTCAAAGTCAAAAGATTGAAAAACATCCTGGAGTAACGTCAGGTACACTCAAAGTCAAAAGATTAAAAAACACCCTGGAGTAACGTCAGGTACGCTCAAAGTCAAAAGATTGAAAAACATCCTGGAGTAACATCAGGTACGCTCAAAGTCAAAAGATTGAAAAACATCCTGGAGTAACGTCAGGTACACTCAAAGTCAAAAGATTAAAAAACACCCTGGAGTAACGTCAGGTACGCTCAAAGTCAAAAGATTGAAAAACATCCTGGAGTAACGTCAGGTACGCTCAAAGTCAAAAGATTGAAAAACATCCTGGAGTAACGTCAGGTACGCTCAAAGTTAAAAGATTGAAAAACATCCTGAGTAACGTCAGGTACGCTCAAAGTCAAAAGATTGAAAAACATTCTGGAGTAACGTCAGGTACGCTCAAAGTCAAAAGATTGGAAAACATCCTGGAGTAACGTCAGGTACGCTCAAAGTCAAAAGATTGAAAAACATCCTGGAGTAACGTCAGGTACGCTCAAAGTCAAAATATTGAAAAATATCCTGGAGTAACATCAGGTACGCTCAAAGTCAACAGATTGAAAAACATCCTGGAGTAACGTCAGGTACGCTCAACGTCAAACGATTGAAAAATATCCTGGAGTAACATCAGGTACGCTCAAAGTCAAAAGATTGAAAAACATCCTGGAGTAACGTCAGGTACGCTCAAAGTCAAAAGAATGAAAAACATCCTGGAGTAACGTCAGGTACTCTCAAAGTCAAAAGATTGAAAAACATTCTGGAGTAACGTCAGGTACGCTCAAAGTCAAAAGATTGAAAAACATCCTGGAGTAACGTCAGGTACGCTCAAAATCAAAACGTTGAAAAACATCCTGGAGCAACATCAGGTACGCTCAAAGTCAACAGATTGAATAACATCCTGGAGTAACGTCAGGTACGCTCAAAGTGAAACGAGTGAAAAACATCATGGAGTAACATCAGGTACGCTCAAAGTCAAACGACTGAAGAACATCCTGGAGTAACGTCAGTTACGCTCAAAGTCAACAGATTGAAAAAATCCTAGAGTAGCGTCAGGTACGCCCAAAGTCAAAAGATTGAAAACATCCTGGAGTAACGTCAGGTACGCTCAAAGTCAAAAGATTGAAAAACATCCTACAGTAACATCAGGTACGCTCAAAGTCAAAAGATTGAAAAACATCCTGGAGTAACGTCAGGTACGCTCAAAGTCAAAAGATTGAAAAACATCCTGGAGTAACGTCAGGTACTCTCAAAGTCAAAAGATTGAAAAACATTCTGGAGTAACGTCAGGTACGCTCAAAGGCAACAGATTGAAAAATATCCTGGAGTAACATCAGGTATGCTCAAAGTCAAAAGATTGAAAAACATCCTGGAGTAACGTCAGGTACGCTCAAAGTCAACAGATTGAAAAATATCCTGGAGTAACGTCAGGTACGCTCAAAGTCAAAAAATTGAAAAACATCATAGAGTAACGTCAGGTACGCTCAAAGTCAAAAGATTGAAAAACATCCTGGAGTAACGTCAGGTACGCTCAAAGTCAAAAGATTGAAAAACATCCTGGAGTAACGTCAGGTACGCTCAAAGTCAACAGATAGAAAAACATCCTGGAGTAACGTCAGGTACGCTCAACGTCAAACGATTGAAAAACATCCTGGAGTAACGTCAGGTACGCTCAAAGTCAAAAGATTGAAAAACATCCTGGAGTAACGTCAGGTACGCTCAAAGTCAAAAGATTGAAAAACATCCTGGAGTAACGTCAGGTACGCTCAAAAACAAAAGATTGAAAAACATTCTAGAGTAACGTCAGGTACGCTCAAAATCAAAAGATTGAAAAACATCCTGGAGTAACATCAGGTACGCTCAAAATCAACAGATTGAACAACATCCTGGAGTAACGTCAGGTACGCTCAAAGTCAAAAGATTGAAAAACATCATGGAGTAACGTCAGGTACGCTCAAAGTCAATAGATTGAAAAACATCCTGGAGTAACGTCAGGTACGCTCAACGTCAAACGATTGAAAAACATCCTGGAGTATCATCAGGTACGCTCAAAGTCAAAAGATTGAAAAACATCCTGGAGTAACGTCAGGTACGCTCAAAGTCAAAAGATTGAAAAACATCCTGAGTAACGTCAGGTACGCTCAAAGTCAAAAGATTGAAAAACATCCTGGAGTAACGTCAGGTACGCTCAAAGTCAAAAGATTGAAAAACATTCTAGAGTAACGTCAGGTACGCTCAAAATCAAAAGATTGAAAAACATCCTGGAGTAACATCAGGTACGCTCAAAATCAACAGATTGAACAACATCCTGGAGTAACGTCAGGTACGCTCAAAGTCAAAAGATTGAAAAACATCATGGAGTAACGTCAGGAACGCTCAAAGTCAACAGATTGAAAAACATCCTGGAGTAACGTCAGGTACGCTCAAAGTCAAAAGATTGAAAAGCATCCTGGAGTAACATCAGGTACGCTCAAAGTCAACAGACTGAACAACATCCTGGAGTAACGTCAGGTACGCTCAAAGTCAAAAGATTGGAAAACATCCCGGAGTAACGTCAGGTACGCTCAAAGTCAAAAGATTGAACAACATCCTGGGGTAACATCAGGTACGCTCAAAGTCAACAGATTGAAAAACATCCTGGAGTAACGTCAGGTACGCTCAAAGTCAACAGATTGAAAAACATCCTGGAGTAACGTCAGGTACGCTCAAAGTCAAAAGATTGAAAAATATCCTGGAGTAACATCAGGTACGCTCAAAGTCAACAGATTGAAAACATCCTGGAGTAACGTCAGGTACGCTCAAAGTCAAAAGATTGAAAAACATCCTGGAGTAACATCAGGTACGCTCAAAGTCAACAGATTGAAAAACATCCTGGAGTAACGTCAGGTACGCTCAAAGTCAAAAGATTAAAAAACATCCTGGAGTAACATCAGGTACGCTCAAAGTCAACAGATTGAAAAACATCCTGGAGTAACGTCAGGTACGCTCAAAGTCAAAAGATTGAAAAACATCCTGGAGTAACATCAGGTACGCTCAAAGTCAAAAGATTGAAAAACATCCTGGAGTAACATCAGGTACGCTCAAAGTCAACAGATTGAAAAACATCCTGGGGTAACATCGGGTACGCTCAAAGTCAACATATTGAAAAACATCCTGGAGTAACGTCAGGTACGCTCAAAGTCAAAAGATTGAAAAACATCCTGGAGTAACATCAGGTACGCTCAAAGTCAAAAGATTGAAAAATATCCTGGAGTAACATCAGGTACGCTCAAAGTCAACAGATTGAAAAACATCCTGGAGTAACATCAGGTACGCTCAAAGTCAAAAGATTGAAAAACATCCTGGAGTAACGTCAGGTACGCTCAACGTCAAACGATTGAAAAACATCCTGGAGTAACGTCAGGTACGCTCAAAGTCAAAAGATTGAAAAACATCCTGGAGTAACGTCAGGTACGCTCAAAGTCAAAAGATTGAAAAACATCCTGGAGTAACGTCAGGTACGCTCAAAAACAAAAGATTGAAAAACATTCTAGAGTAACGTCAGGTACGCTCAAAATCAAAAGATTGAAAAACATCCTGGAGTAACATCAGGTACGCTCAAAATCAACAGATTGAACAACATCCTGGAGTAACGTCAGGTACGCTCAAAGTCAAAAGATTGAAAAACATCATGGAGTAACGTCAGGTACGCTCAAAGTCAATAGATTGAAAAACATCCTGGAGTAACGTCAGGTACGCTCAACGTCAAACGATTGAAAAACATCCTGGAGTATCATCAGGTACGCTCAAAGTCAAAAGATTGAAAAACATCCTGGAGTAACGTCAGGTACGCTCAAAGTCAAAAGATTGAAAAACATCCTGAGTAACGTCAGGTACGCTCAAAGTCAAAAGATTGAAAAACATCCTGGAGTAACGTCAGGTACGCTCAAAGTCAAAAGATTGAAAAACATTCTAGAGTAACGTCAGGTACGCTCAAAATCAAAAGATTGAAAAACATCCTGGAGTAACATCAGGTACGCTCAAAATCAACAGATTGAACAACATCCTGGAGTAACGTCAGGTACGCTCAAAGTCAAAAGATTGAAAAACATCATGGAGTAACGTCAGGAACGCTCAAAGTCAACAGATTGAAAAACATCCTGGAGTAACGTCAGGTACGCTCAAAGTCAAAAGATTGAAAAGCATCCTGGAGTAACATCAGGTACGCTCAAAGTCAACAGACTGAACAACATCCTGGAGTAACGTCAGGTACGCTCAAAGTCAAAAGATTGGAAAACATCCCGGAGTAACGTCAGGTACGCTCAAAGTCAAAAGATTGAACAACATCCTGGGGTAACATCAGGTACGCTCAAAGTCAACAGATTGAAAAACATCCTGGAGTAACGTCAGGTACGCTCAAAGTCAACAGATTGAAAAACATCCTGGAGTAACGTCAGGTACGCTCAAAGTCAAAAGATTGAAAAATATCCTGGAGTAACATCAGGTACGCTCAAAGTCAACAGATTGAAAACATCCTGGAGTAACGTCAGGTACGCTCAAAGTCAAAAGATTGAAAAACATCCTGGAGTAACATCAGGTACGCTCAAAGTCAACAGATTGAAAAACATCCTGGAGTAACGTCAGGTACGCTCAAAGTCAAAAGATTAAAAAACATCCTGGAGTAACATCAGGTACGCTCAAAGTCAACAGATTGAAAAACATCCTGGAGTAACGTCAGGTACGCTCAAAGTCAAAAGATTGAAAAACATCCTGGAGTAACATCAGGTACGCTCAAAGTCAAAAGATTGAAAAACATCCTGGAGTAACATCAGGTACGCTCAAAGTCAACAGATTGAAAAACATCCTGGGGTAACATCGGGTACGCTCAAAGTCAACATATTGAAAAACATCCTGGAGTAACGTCAGGTACGCTCAAAGTCAAAAGATTGAAAAACATCCTGGAGTAACATCAGGTACGCTCAAAGTCAAAAGATTGAAAAATATCCTGGAGTAACATCAGGTACGCTCAAAGTCAACAGATTGAAAAACATCCTGGAGTAACATCAGGTACGCTCAAAGTCAAAAGATTGAAAAACATCCTGGAGTAACGTCAGGTACGCTCAAAGTCAAAAGATTGAAAAACATCCTGGAGTAACGTCAGGTACTCTCAAAGTCAAAAGATTGAAAAACATTCTGGAGTAACATCAGGTACGCTCAAAGTCAAAAGCTTGAAAAACATCCTGGAGTAACGTCAGGTACGCTCAAAATCAAAAAGTTGAAAAACATCCTGGAGTAACATCAGGTACGCTCAAAGTCAACAGATTGAATAACATCCTGGAGTAACGTCAGGTACGCTCAAAGTGAAACGAGTGAAAAACATCATGGAGTAACATCAGGTACGCTCAAAGTCAAACGACTGAAGAACATCCTAGAGTAGCGTCAGGTACGCTCAAAGTCAAAAGATTGAAAACATCCTGGAGTAACATCAGGTACGCTCAAAGTCAACAGATTGAAAAACATCCTGGAGTAACGTCAGGTACGCTCAAAATCAATAGATTGAAAAACATCCTGGAGTAACGTCAGGTTCGCTCAAAGGCAACAGATTGAAAAATATCATGGAGTAACATCAGGTATGCTCAAAGTCAAAAGATTGAAAAACATCCTGGAGTAACGTCAGGTACGCTCAAAGTCAAAATATTGAAAAATATCCTGGAGTAACATCAGGTACGCTCAAAGTCAACAGATTGAAAAACATCCTGGAGTAACGTCAGGTACGCTCAAAGTCAAACGATTGAAAAACATCCTGGAGTAACGTCAGGTACGCTCAAATTCAACAGATTGAAAAACATCCTGGAGTAACGTCAGGTACGCTCAAAGTCAACAGATTGAAAAACATCCTGGAGTAACGTCAGGTACGCTCAACGTCAAACGATTGAAAAACATCCTGGAGTAACATCAGGTACGCTCAAAGTCAAAAGATTGAAAAACATCCTGGAGTAACGTCAGGTACGCTCAAAGTCAAAAGATTGAAAAACATCCTGGAGTAACGTCAGGTACGCTCAAAGTCAACAGATTGAAAAACATCCTGGAGTAACGTCAGGTACGCTCAAAGTCAAAAGATTGAAAAGCATCCTTGAGTAACATCAGGTACGCTCAAAGTCAACAGACTGAACAACATCCTGGAGTAACGTCAGGTACGCTCAAAGTCAAAAGATTGAAAAACATCATGGAGTAACGTCAGGTACGCTCAAAGTCAACAGATTGAAAAACATCCTGGAGTAACGTCAGGTACGCTCAAAGTCAAAAGATTGAAAAACATCCTGGAGTAACGTCAGGTACGCTCAAAGTCAAAAGATTGAAAAACATTCTAGAGTAACGTCAGTCCATAAAAGTAGATTAACACCGCCACTTTTTATTGAAGTACCTGTACCAAGTCTGGAAAATGAGCGGTCATGTATTTGTTTGTTAGCGGTATCTCTTTCTACGATTTTTCTATTGATTGTTTGGAAATGTTTCGACATGTGGTATTTTTAGTTTTTTATTTCAATACACTTTATCCGTGTGTCATGTTTGTTATCTGTACATTAACATGTCGTGGAAAGGTCAAGTCGTCTTTACAAAATCAGTGATTAAAATAAAAACAAACATTACAGTCTCGTCCATACTTTGATGAAAATATTTTAAATATGTGAAAACAGAGTAGTTTGTGGAGAGAGAGAGAGAGAGAGAGAGAGAGAGAGAGAGAGAGAGAGAGAGTTAAAACAGTTAAATCGGCTATAAGAAATTGTCCACCTTTTTGATAATTGATGTGAGTGAATAATTGTTGTTTAATACCAAATAAGCAGTTTCCCAGTTACATCATGGCGCGATCAAGTTACATTCGATGAGATGAAGGTGGTGTGCAATTTGTAGTAGCCCATTACGCTTAGATGGACTTTTTATATTGCAGGCTCACTGCAACAAATACCGTCTTCATAAATTTTTATTTGATCCGACAGGGGATCGAACTCGCGATCTCCAACAGTCTATGAGAGCTCGCTGAAAATTACGACACCGATAATGTCCTTTGTATTATTGAATATGCAACGGAAATAAAATAAGCAACCAAACTACAAGAAAACTTCCTCACGTTCGCTGTCAATCCTCCCCAAATCCAAAACCCCACATACTATCAAACATTGAACACAGTGAAATCGGGTACAACTAGATAAGACGGTTTCTGACCATTTAACTCATATTCATAATATATTAACCATAAATCGGTATGCCTTGTAATTATCTATTCAGAATACAATACGTGGTGGTGGTTATTGATCAGAAAAGGTTAAACAGGACGATAAGTAAGTTCAATTTCGAAATATAATACACCTTTTGTAATGGATTTGTACGAAGAACGAACTTCGTATATTCAACAAAATTAAGGAGGGAAAGCATATCCGTCAGACAAAATGTACAAGTATATGTTATCTGGATGTGGATGTGAATTGATTGATACCGAAAATATCAGCCTGCCGAGCCAGAATATGAAGATCGGTGGCGAGTGAGCGAAGTCATAAGCTTCATATTCTGTCGAGCAGGCTGATATTTTTCAGTATCAATCATATTCACATTCAGATGACATGCTTATCATCCTTAACCCTTACATGTCCAAGGAGCCTATTTTTTAGGCTTTTCAAACCACCCCTCGAGTGCCAACGGCCTATTTGTAGGCTTTGCGTAAAACGTCATTCATCGATGACGTCACAGTAAACATGACGTCACAGGTTCAATGATAGTGCCGTTCTATATATTTTTTTTATTTATTTTTTATTCAGAACCTACCCCTTTACAACGGTGGCAAGCATCAACGTACCAATGTGTACGTCTAATAATAATAAATTATACAACTATATTAAAAATGAGTATTAATCATACACGAACATTGAATATAACACATTTGAAATCATCAAAGAATAAAAAAACATCATTGTCATTGTCATAAAAGTCATAACATATTATCACAGAAACAATTGTGTCATTCTTCATTAAAACAAAATTATATACATTGTATATTTTTAATTGCACTTAATTATAAATAAAATATAAGAATGACATATAAAATAAAAGAAACACAATATTAAGCGAGTTCCTGATCATCGACACATGACTCAATTAAAATAGTTCGCTCTTTCATCATTTTACATAATTAGTCTTTTTACTGAACTGGTCGAGCAAGAAACCAAGCTCACTGTTAAAACTAAAACTAAGACAAAAGTCACCGCAGCTTTTGAAAGGACGGTAGCTCTGAAAACGCAAGATCCGGATAAAACGATTTTATTACTGTTTCTATTTCTTCGAATAGTTCTTGTCTGATAATGATTGGTATATATGCACTGCGCATCAAATCAACTGAACGGCGTAACAAATCATTTAAAGAGAGGTGTAAAGTAATCAAACATCTCTTCAATTCATTTACGGAGAAGTGCATTATTTCCAGTATTATAGTTAGATAGACATGTCACCCCACTCGGATACAATATCCTGATTCCCAGCCAACCAGTCATTGCTCTTTCTCCTTAATGCTACGTACTTAGTGGAGAAGCAACAAATACCAATTTTAACCGGATCGGGGATCGAACCCACGACCTACCGCATTCGACATTTTAATAACGATTATATGTATATATATATATATATATACGTCTGAAAATTAAACCAAACAGTGTTAGAATTAGATTTTAGAGCTGTCAAATTTTTGTTCTTCCCAGCGCCCTAGACCACTCGACTACATCCACTCCCTATATAGGGTACTGTAGGGTACCCTCTGAAATGGCCCCAACTTTCCGTTCAGGATTAGGAGTTATAAACTTGTGTCTAATTTAAAGGTCTAGGCAGGGCCGCTAAGAGAATTTTTGGGCCCCAGGGAAAAAGGAAACTTGGCCCCCCTCCTTCTCCAACTAAGTCCACCACGGTGTGTCATAAGGAAGGAATCAGTACAGCAAAAATGAATTGATGAATTGTGATTTAGAAAACAGCTTTCTACTTGTTTATTTGTCTGGACCATTAATTATAATGAGCTGGTACATTTATTAATAGATGTATTTTTATAAACTAAAAATAATAGTCAAATTATTTTTATCGACAACCAAATATAAAACATATCTTCACTAATTTAATGCCATATGCAGCTGAATAAATACATGTTTTAGTCTAAGTCTACAACATTTTTATTTGAAAAAGCATAGGGTAAAACAATTTCAGCAGAAAAAGTTATTCAGATAGGATTCCGAGGCTTTGGAAAAAATTACCAAGAGGAATCCTCGTGCCTCGTTTTACCCACTTGCCTTCATAAGAATATTAATCAGTTTAAAGTTAAACTGAAGTCAATATACCAAAATTGGTAGAAACTACTTTTGATACCAACAACTACTGTAGGCCTACTTTGGTCAGTTGACTTGTGCGTGTCCGAGATGTCATCCTTTTTTTTATTTCTCTCCGTCTCTCTCTCGACATCTTTTGTACCGACCCGCTCAGCATACCTTGATTATAATTTGTTTAATTTGTATGTTGCAATGTTTGACAATGACAATGTGGTGACTGACGAAGTGAAATTAATAAATAGATAAAAAATAAAGGGTCATCTGAACGAAATCAATGGGGTTCAGCTATCCCATTCCCGACAGGTGGCGCATGTGTACTATCAGTTATTCGATTCCAAGATGGCGGACGGCGATCAGCTGGGGGGTCAGTGCCGAAGCTCGAATATGATATACTACGCCGGAATGCATCGACAAACGTTCGAAAAACTTACTTGATTGAAAGGTACATATTACACTAAAAACCCAAGCATACGATTTATGTTCGTTACTTTTCAATATTATTGTATTTGTTGAATGTCCAAGTTGCCCCGACTGAAAATAAAACATCATTAAAATTATGATGACAGATCAGTTTGAATGTGCTTTCGTGACAGGATTCAGAGACAAGACCAGGAGAATTTGTCATATTTATGCTATCCATTATAATTGAAAAAGAAGACTTTGAAGTTAACTGCCTTTATAAAACCAGATGGGATTCATATCCAGGCATAGGTTAGGAAAAAAAATCATTTTTAATAAAAAAAACTTACCCAACTTTTTACACACCTTTTCTTTTTATTAAATATTCAAAAACAACACACTGAAAGCATCATATACATGTCATCATTCAGAATGTGAAAAAAACGGGGCATATTTTCAATAGAAAGAAATTATGGGTCTTTCAATAGGGATACCCTCATATGTTTTTTAAGAAACATTTTACATTTAAAAAAAAAAATTCACAATTTTTTTTATCTTTGAAATATAAATACACAATCATGTGTAATTACCTCAATAAATATACTAATTTAAATGATGCTCATTACATTCGGTATACACCTTTATGAAATTTGTACAAAAAATGTATTCGTTATTTTTCTGGTATATTTTCAACAGTGCAGCAATAAAAAAAAAAGTCACTATGGTTCCAAAGCCTATCCTTGTCCAAATATCCGTATACCCTTGGCTAAATGGACAATATATGCTTCCATACTAAAGTAAAAAAGTTTTTTTTCTTAAATTTAATGCCAAAAAGGGGGCAAAACTATCCCTCTCTCAATTTTTAAAAGTAGGGAGGGCAATTAATTGCCCCCAGCTCTTTCGCCCATGAAGTGGTATTAGTGAAGTTCGAACTGCAGACTCATATGGAGCATCTGAGTTCATGTCAGTCCGGATTTTTAGTTGTTTGTGCGTCTCAGTCTTCAGTTTTCTGGGTATTCCTAATTTTTTGTCAGCCATTAAATATTTGTCTTTTTGTCATGTTATATTTGTATACTTATATCATATATTGTTATTAAAGTAATATATTGACCCTTTAAGTTTAAGATTATTTAAGCGAAGGGGCTAATCGCTACTAACAGTAGCTAGAGAGAAAAAAAGGTTTCATGAATCACGAAAACATTAACAACTTTTTAATGAATATTATTACCTGATGTAATCAGTGTCAATAAATACACAATTTAAACATTTAACTATCCTATGGTGAAGATTAAAATACATGTACATCTGTAGGTAATAATATGTCTTAAATACAGTCCTTTGTACAAGATGCTTTTGAAGTACTTGTTTGAGTGGTTTATTTATCTGTATGTGTACTTTGTGTAATATTACAATCATTATGGCTTCTATAGTACAAGGTAGTACATTTCAATAAAGTTGAAAAGATGTCAGTTCAAATCTGACTGGAAGCTAATCTATGATCTTTTTAATGTGTGTTTGATGATATTGACTGTATTAACTAACTTTAACTAAGCAACTTGGGCACAAGTCCCTTGCTTAATGAAAGTTTTGAAGGACTGCTCCTTTTTCAGTGTGATTTTTATACGACCACAGAAATTGTGTTGTGGTGGTATTATGTTATTGGTCTCAATGGTCTGTAGACAAAATGGTTTCCTATTTCATCGGTGGTGTAATGGTTAGCATTCTCGCCTTGAGTGTGTTAGATCCATGGGATAGAGCCCCAGTCTGGTCAAACCAAAGACTATACAATTGGTATTTGTTGCTTCTCTACTATTAAAGCATGCAAGTAAGAACAAAGACTGGCCGGCTAGGAATCGGAATATTAATTAATGTGCCCGAGTGGAGTGATATGTCTTCCCACTCACTTGTTTTCTTTATTAGACACCAACAATTTTATTAGTGAAGGAGGGAGGGGGGCATGGGATTATTTATGTCTGTCAGTAGAGAATCCATTTTTTTTTCAAGCATCAGGTAGATCAAAAATATTTTTTATACATACATGAGGTAAAAGATGCATACATACGAGACCTAAAAAAATAATTGTGTGTTTAGTGTTACCGGTAGTCCGGTGAAAAAGGTTAGGTAAAAGTGACCAGGATTTTTTTTTTTTTGCATTGGATATATTGGGCATGTAGATGTTCCAAGACTGTGCTTGTTGAGAAAAACTAATAAAATAGCTAGGATTATAGGCACTAAATTTTAGGTAGGGTCGAGTTAACCTAAACAAGCAATATTTTTTTAGGGCTGAGGTGTATTCAGGTCTACTTTAAAATTTGGACATAATGGAAAATAAACGATTTTTATTCTAAAAAAAAAAACCCACCCCTCAGTAGTAAAATGGTTAGTGTTTTATGTCTTATTAAATATATTGAACACTATGCTTAGAGGAGCCATTCTTTAAGTAAAAGTAATATAAACTTTTTATTCAATCAACACTGGAAGACATCTAACATAATAATCCCGACACTCTGAGAAGCCGATGTCCTTGATTGGGCTTGAAATGTCATTATGTGCCTAGCAAACCACGTCGTATTTCCCTAGCGTCCACGGACCTCTCGTCGCATGGTCAGTCTTCTTGATAGCTACCCTCATCTTGTTAAACACACCATTTGTGGCATTTTACACGAATACATATACATTTTTTGTAAATCAATATCGTAGTTTACATTAGTTACGTTATTGATGCTAGCCGAGGAGTTCCGAAAGTAATAACAGATGGAACACATGCGTCACCTATTAGCGTAAAAATCGTAGGTGAACCCCATTGAGTTTAACAAAAGTCGGATCATGTCTACTCACCATTATTGAGCCCCTCCCCCTGCAATCCTCGATCTGTCGATAATGTTATCAGGCGACGCCAGCTTGTTAATCAAGGCAACAGAAATAGACTTGTACGTTTTGGAAAGTGGAAACAGCGAAACTGTATTCTCTGTACTACACCAAACATACGTTCTAGAGCAATCACTATATGCTCAAGATTTAATAAAGTGGTTCATGCCATGTGCTTGTATCGGCATTGAACTTTAAGAAACATATTGAACATATTGACAATTCATAGCTTTTGTCAATATATATTTTTTGGATGGATAGATTAACGTGTTGAAAGAACAAAACTTAACGGGTGAAAAAAAAACACAGATCACAGGCAATAATTAAACTGTTATTTATGTTGAACTTTCTCATATATAAGGTTAAAATGCAACACTCATTACTCGGAGCTGGACTAGAGATACTCATGTCATTTATGTCGATTCTTGCAACTTTACATGTGAATATTTACCATGCTTCCTCCATACTATTTGTTATTTAATGTTGATATATATAACAGAGAGTTATGGTATTTAACGTCACTTTCAACAATATTTAAGTTATATCGTGGTGGTCAGGCTTTTTTTTATGGAGGAAACCGGAGTACCCGGGGAAAACCATCAACCTACCGGAAGTCACCGAAAAACTTTATCACATAATGTTGTATCGAGTACACCTCGCCTGAGTGGGATTCGAACTCCCAGCGTTAGTAGTGATAGGCAGTGATTGCATAGCTAGTTATAAAATAAATATCCAACTAACATAATATCACGACCACGACGTATATTGGCATTGGTTTTTTTTAGGGCAAAAGCATATGTCAAATGATTCAATAAAGTGTGAGGGAAAATACAAGTGTACAATTTTACATTAAACACACTTTTTTTTAAATACATCAGTAATTTTCTATTTTACCCACTAAGGTCTGAAAAAAGATTGTGCAATTTTACATTGTAAATTTATAACCCACAAAGTCAAAACACGTGTGTGTAATGTTACATTGTAAATTTACAACCCACAAAATCTAAACACGTACGTGTGTGTAATTTTACATTGTAAATCCCCACAAAGTCTAAACACGTGTGTGTAATTTTACATTACAATTTACACCCCACAAAGTCAAAAAACGTGTGTGCAATTTTACATTAGGTCATGTACTGTGACGTTTTACACTGATAACGTCATGACTTCACGGTAAGCAAATTTGACTAAAAATCCCTTGGCACTGATCAGTGAAAAGGGCTTGGCATCCAAAGGGTTAAATCAAACATAAACACGCACACATCTATATTTGTATTTTCGCGGGAAAAATCACACGATTCAAAATATTCAAAATACGGCGTTTCCCCCAAAACATAGTTCATAAGTAGTTTGCAAATATACCATTCATTTTTACAGGTTTATATAAATGTTAAGATTGTTGAATTTTTTCCTTTAATGGCGATATTCATTGTTTTTTTTATTACAAACATCAAAGTCGGCAATAGGATTCACCGGTTTTGTTTACCAATGCCGTTCCGTTTTAGAAAACACAAGGGTAACGACCTCGCTTATGACGTAAAAATTATGACGTCTCAAGACATTGTGATACCGTAAGTACATTTTTGTAGGACGATGTTTGATGATATTGCTGACACGACAGTCCCTAATTTGACCAATGCCGTTCCGTTTTAGAAAACACAAGGGTAACGACCTCGCGTATGACGTAAACATTATGACGTCTCAAGACATTGTGATACCGTAAGTACATTTTTGTAGGACGATGTTTGTTGATATTGCTGACACGACAGTCCCTAATTTGATATATGTTTAAAAAATAAAATTTTACCTAGCTAAGGGACCGACCATTTAAATTGAAAGGGGGGGGGGGGTTATGGTTTTTTGTTTCGTTCAGAAAATGTTTTTCGGACAAGACAAGACTTAGAATATTTTTTTTTGTCGCGCTAAGCGCAAAATTTGTTTCCAGAATTTAACATTAGGTTATATGACAAAAACTCTGAATCAGATTTTTTGTTTTCCTCCACCAAAATCAGAATATTTTTTTCAGCAACATTGGGAAACAGAATATTTTTTTTAGAAAAAAACCATACCCCTCCCCTTCAAGTTAAATGGTCGTTCCCTAATGGTGTTGCTGAATTGTATTTACTTTTGTCATCTTCACAGGAATTATCTTTTAAATGTTGGGAGAATTTGGTGATAACTCCTGCTCACTGTTGACAAGTCCAGCTCAGCTCACGTGAACTTTGATAGGAGTTTTGTTTATGGAGTCAGCAGGTAGATATAGCGGGAGGGAAGGATGATAAATATCATTATTGCCTTATCACATTCGTCACTATTTGTCAGTGACTGACGGAGGCAGGTTGGTGGTTTACTGGTTAAAACTTACCGCCACGGTATATCTGAAATATTTTTGAAAATGGTGTTAAACACCAAAAAACCAAAACCAATCAAAGCATTCGTCCACTTATCATTCTCCGTTTTGTATCTGTCATAAGCCAGGGCCTATACTTTCAGTGTCATATGTTGTGGGTGTTTTGTGTTCAGTGAGTTAAGATGAGAGGTGATTGTTTGTTTTGTTGATATTGATGGAATTGTTATTTAAACTTTCGTTTTATGTAATCAATAAAAAAAATATACTTTCTTTGAGTAGTTTGAAAAATATGAAAAATGAAAAAAAATCTTCTCATTTACAATTGCAGAAGTTGATGTCCTGTTCAAATTTGACGAGTGAAATTCGTGCAAAAGAGGTCAAAGGTTACCTGATATGAACGTTATCTTACAAATAGTAAATCAATGATAAGCCTATAGAATAGCGGCGTAAATTCGCAATTTTGAAATGGACGGCGTAAATTATTTTTATAAATATGTAAGCGCAATTTATAAATTATACAATGACGGGTCGTTCTAGAGCTCGAAACAAACATAGTACCTCTTCAAGACAAACTTGATAATCAGGTTATTCATACCGAGAAATGAACTCTTTATGGCCTTGGTAGCGCAATGACAGATTCTGATAACATCTGTTAATGGCTAGCAGCACATCGATTAATAAAGACATACTTTCCGAATTTCGACGGAGGAACTTCCACCGGAATGATGACAAGTTCAATGTACTCACTGACTTATATGTTGTATAACTTGATATCTTATCTATTCGTATCATACTAGATTTGTACGTTCATACCATGTAGTCTAAAGTAGAACGAGTGAGTGGTTGTTGTTTCACGCCAAGTGGTGTTAAATACCATAAAACTAACCCTGAACATAAAACAGATTTAGCTTAGTTACTTTAAATTAAATTCTCAAAGGGGTCGTCGTGGTCGTGATCGCATAGTAGTTGGATTTACAAATACCTGTGTAATGACTATCACCACTTAAGTTCATAAGTGAGTTCGAATCCTGCTCATAGCGAGGTGTACCGGTGTACTCGATACAACATTATCTGATTAAGTTTGACAGTGACTTGTGACAGGTCGGTGGGTTTTTTTGGGTACTGCGGTTTCCTCCACCAATAAATCTTACCGCTACTATATAAATGAAATATTGTTGAAAGTGGCGTTAAATGCCATAACCCTCACCCTTTAAATTGTCAAAATGTTTATTGATATTTGATTAATTCTTTTTGAAGGAAATCTGATTTATTTCATCACAAGTAACATGGATGAATCTGAGTTATTTCCCTTTATACGTAATGTTGTGATACATGTTCTTTGAATTTATATTCCATGAATTTTATTTGTGTATTGTATGGTTTGTTCTATTGGCTCTTAAAAACATGGGTCGGTAATTATAAATGGCAGAACACCCCGGTACCAAGCATATTTTTGAATGATTTTGAAAGCCAAGCTTAATTGGGTATAAAATACCGGGTGTAGACCTGCCGGCATATTATATATTATATGCAAGTCTAGTATAAAGCGGACCTCATCATCTCCTCATTAAAAACTAGCTTGTTCTCGCCATGATATCTCGCCATACTATAGCTGGAAATTGCTGGGTTGGCGTTAAACAATAACAACTCACTGTATAACTCACTGTATAACTCGTTACTGATCAAGCAACTATGACAATTCAATCATGCGTAAACGTTCATTTCCGAATTACTATGTCATTCAGTTACTTTTGGATTGTTTCGGTATTCAAGAGTATTTATTATTTTCTCCCTCGTTTCATTCCTCCGAAAATATTTTTTTTCTTAACTGAAATAATGTAATATAAATAAGACTAAGCACAGTGTAGGGTTGTGCGTTCGTTACAGAAATAGAAATAGAAATGTTTATTAACCAAATCAGGGCCCCAGGATATACAAATAACAATTATGAATGATACACAACAACAATACATCAAGCTAAATATTCGCGGTGAAATATCAATAAGATCACATAGGATGTATTATAAACATATATCAACATAACAAATTCTTTCATAGTATGTCATTTCTACCCCTCAAAAAATTCAGAATATATGAATATATAAGAGTAGTTGAAATTCTATTGGCATTAATCTGGGTGGGTGGCTGGGGAACTATAACATCCAAAGCACGGACTTGTGTCGTATTACAACTTGTAACGAACGTCGCATTAATCGAGTACACTTAAAATCTTCTTTATATACTAACTGCCAAATCGTCCGTGCGGAAAGGAATTCAATACTACAGCCTTTGCTAATTTCCATATATATAGCGTTTATGTCAACATTATAATGTGAGGAAATTTAATACGTATAAGATTCAGTACTATTGCAACAAAAGAAGCGGCTCGAAACTTTGGGTTAGGGTTATGGTGTGTAACGCCACTTTAAAACAATATGTCAATTATATGGTGGCGATCAGTTTTATTGGGAATAATCCTGCCAACCTGCCGCAAGTCACTGAATAAATGTATCACATTAGGTTGTATGGAGTAATCTTCTGTAGAAATTATTTATCTTAGTGTTGAAGTTATTGTTATGGACCATTATTGATCTATTTAAGCTGGGAAGGGGGAGATAAGCCTACTAATTACGAATTACGTATTTAAAAAAATCACCTCTGAAAACCAAATGTTAAAGGGATTCCAAAACAGGTGTAATTGAATATGTAAATACATTTATACTATTTCTAAATACTATAGGATATACATAAATTTGTTCAGAAGAATGAGCAAAAAAGTATTAATAGTCCTTCAAACAAGGGAGATAAGCGAACGTCGTCATCAGTGTCTATCGATCGCCTGGTGTGGGTGGAAGTGTGTATACGGCAGTCAACTTCTGTTATATGGTATGGTACCAAGAGGCGGATTTAGAGGGGGCGTGCGCCCCCCCCCCCCCCCCCCCCCCCCTAAAATTCGCAAAGCATATGTTATACAACGTTAATTAAGCAGTTCAACAAACAACTTTTTCATGAATGGTTAACTCGTGACCTGTAAGTCAAAATGAATAGTAATGATATTAGGAGTAAATTTGGGATATCCTTCTAAAAAGCTCTATACCCATTGATAAATGATCAGTATAATGTCAGTCCGGATGAAGCTTTTCGTTTCGCTGTTGGTTCATTCATTGAAAACGTATGATTCGTTCTTGTTTATAGACAAACAAAGGCGAATATGTTAACATTAATGCTGCATGAAACGATTCTGATCATCTAATTTATTTACGTTAGTTTATCAGAAATCAACAACAAGTTCATGTATTGACAATTTACGCTTTTGTTTGTCTATAAACAAGAACGGTCGAATCATACGTTTTCAATGAATGAATCAAACGACGAAAAGAAAAGCTCCATCCGGATGGGCAGTATTAACTAGAACCACCCGAAAGGACAAGCGCCGAAAGTACAGACCAATTAGTGAAATGAGGAATGCGTTAAAACTAAACCAATAGTTCTTTGAAAGGTTAAAATATCGTGATCGATCAGTCATGAGTTGAACAATTCGCATCACGGTTGCTAAAGAAAAGTTTTACTTTAGGTTCTTATAATCTGACAAAAACATACTGTTAACAATTATCTGACAAAATTAACACTCAAAGTCAAGTTTTTTTGGTCTGAACAAAATGGTGTGGTTGGTTCAAAATTGTCGTTCAAATAAATGTCTGTAATTCCTCAAAGCTCCAGAGCTTCCAGGGGGCTTCGCCCCTGGGCCCCCTACCAGGGCTCTGCATTGTACCCGCTGGGGACCTTAAGCGATCCCGAGACCCCTCACCTACTCACGCCCCCCCCTAACCACAAATCCTGGATCCGCCCCTGGTACCAGACATGTCTTTACGGTGAATGACACAAAGATAACGGAATTTACTTATTATAAACATCAATTATTTATGATAAATTTTGTTTTGTCAACTTTTACAAGATATTTAATGCTTACAACAGTGTACGCAATGGAAAACGAAAGTGAAAAAAAATAATAAGCAAATAGTTGTGTTTAAAAATGTCACACATAATATATCAGATTATTTTCGTCTTACATCAGTCAGTATATTTTCAACTTTATATAATAAAATCTTATGACAAGAAGAGAAAATACAAATAACCCACAGGTACTTGTGGACAGGACCCTCCCCCCTTTTTCTTGAACATCGATATTTTTGTTCATGTAAATAACATTTTGCAACTCTCTATGCATGTATCACTGGATCCAGTGATACATAGAGAGTTGCAAAATGTTGCACTGGATCCAGTGATACATAGAGAGTTGCAAAATGTTGTTTACATGAAAAAAAAATCGATGTTCAAGAAAAAGGGGGAGGGTCTTGTCCACAAGTACCGGTGAAATAACCTTGATCAATATTTTGTCCTAGATATAAGACATACTATTAACGATACAATGATCGGAATGTCGATGTGTGTGTTTTCCCCATAATTGATTTAAAAGGTAGATTTAAGAGCTATGTGTTTTTTTGTTTTTTTTTCTTTCAGTTTATGTCATTTAAATCACAGGCGCTCGTGGCAACGGACCACCCCCCTTTTCTAACTTTCTGTTTACAAATTTATTTTCAATAAAATTTCTTTATTTCTTTATTATTTCATCTCTTTTTCTTTATTTTAACTTGTTCGTGTCAATATTCATACAATCTTATGTTAACATCAAATTGCATGTGTCGACCTGGATTATTAGTATCTATATAGGGTCGACACATGCAATTTGATGTTAACATAAGATTGTATGAATATTGACACGAACAAGTTAAAATAAGGAAAAAGAGATGAAATGATAAAGAAATAAAGAAATTTTATTGAAAATACACATTTACTCAAATCAAGTCATGTTTGAACTCTTTTGAAATGTAGAATACAATAGAAATAATTTTCTACAATGGTGAAATTACTAATACATGATTTCTTTTAATAAAGTTTGAGTAAAATATATAATAATAAAATTTGAGTAAGATATATAATAAAGATTGAGTGAAATATTACAAATAAAGTTTGACCGCATCGGTGGTGTAATGGTTAGCGTGGTCACCTCGAGTGCAGTAGATCGTGGGTTGGAGCCACAGTCAGATCAAAGCACAGAATATAAAATTGGTGTGTGTTGCTTCTCCGCTAAAACACGCTGCATTAATGAGTAAGAGCAAAGACTGGTTCGCTCGGAATCAGAATACTGTGTCCGAGTGGGGCGACATGTCTATCCATGGACTGTTGTTTTAGTGTGCTAGCTGTGTTAGCGGTAGACATTTTTTATTATTAGCCACTGTGGCTAATGGGTACTAATTTCTTTTAGCCACACTCAATTTCAGTTAGTCACACTAAATATAAACAAAGAGCATAAAACAGTTGAAAGTTCAAACTTTATTATTTAATTAATTAACAATAATAATTCGTATATTATCATGATAAACAACAAACTTTGAACATTAGATACATGTGTAAACAGAACATTCAATATTCGTATGATTTTGTTGTTTTTTGCTGTGTGGGGTCGTAGGCTTTGCCAAAAAAGGATAAAATAGATCCTTGGCGCTTGGCGGTATCGGGTCCGTTTGCCCTACATTTGGGTCAGTTCGCCCTGATTATTAAAAATGATATCGGGTCTTTATAAGCCAACAAACAACCCATTGGACCATGTTGCACAACAGAATTAAAACATTACAGCTTCTATACTATGCAACTTTGTTTTGTAACTTGAACATTATGTTAATACATTGTAGTTTGTTTAAACTATCTTTGTTATATTTATTACTTTTTTAATACTTTAATAAAGTATAATGGACTCTTGATTCACTCATCTTTACCTGATTTACTAATTCCAAGGACACATATATTTTCTACAGACTCGGGATTCACTCATCTTTACCTGCTTCATTCATTCCAAGGACTAAAACGTTTAACTGTGTTCATTATAGAAACATACACTTTAGCATACCAATTATTTTTAATATCCTACATTTTCTAGACTCTGTGGATTCACTAATCGTTACCTGATTCATTTATTCCAAGGACTGAAATGTTTAATTTTGCCCATTATCGAAACATACAGTCCGTGGACATATATATACATGTATAAGTATTTGTCCCTTTCGTTAAAATACAGTAAATAGCAAAAATTGTCTTTAAATCATAAGAAAATAAAGGAAATCTAACGGAAAATCATGCTAAAATAAACAAAAATCTTTGTTCTGGTGCAAAAATTATCAAAACCCGTTTAGAAATGACTTCAAAATAAAAATTTTGAACAATGTGGTTATATGAAATATATAGCGTAAATTCGAGTGACGAATACCTATGTTCATTGACTGTACTTTTTAGCATGCCGCATATTTAAAATTTCTCAATTTAATATCTTTAAGCAATCAAATATCACTTATTTTTCTATTATTTTTAATACCCTACATAATTATAATTATCAGGGCGAACGGACCCAGGGCGAACGGACCCAGGGCGAACAGGGAATTAGGGCGAACGGACCCGGATTCGCGCTTTGCCATGCTTGACCTTCTCATTGTGAAATAATTTACTGGTTTTAGATTCAAGCGTAGACAGAAGGACAGACAGAATAAAGCGTAATTTAGGAAACCCGTCAGTCGGTGACTAAATTCGAAACTATTTCCGGAATGGGACCCGGATAATGTTATTTCAACTGAAAAAACTACCGGAAATAATCAATTTGACCCGCTTTTTAAAATCATTTTGGATATTATACATCGATCAAATCAATTGTCTATAACACGTTTTATTCGAAGTTGACTTTCTACATAATAAAAGATCGTTGTCAGATGCATGCTCTAAAAGTTTTTCGTTCACCAGTGTGGCTACTGCTACACAAATTATCCTCGCCACACTACGGTTATATTCGCAAAATGCGACGTGGCGATCGTCTACCGCTAACACAGGCTAGCATTATAAAAATCTAACTAAGGCGTTGGTCTAGTACAAAGCGGATCTCATCATCATCTCTTTGAAAATTAACTTGTTCTCGCCATAATATAGCTGTTTGGGCTTAATCAACAATCACTTACTCACTCAAATAACATCCTGTTTGGGGTCATGGATCATGTCTGTCAGGGTTAATATTATCAACTGACCAATCCGTGATAAAACGGACTTTTAAAACGGAGTAAAACCAAGTGATGCTGTCCTAATGGCAATACTATTGGTCGATATAATTTTTAGATGTCTTCCTTTTGATTTGACGTTCAAAGATGAATAAAAAGTAAAAGGTCATGACCCCAAACAGAATGTTATTAAATGTTTATAGCATATCGCTTAAGAAAAGAAAAGATGCAAAAAAAGCCCAACTAAAACATCTAATTTATAAAGATTGACATAGCGTAAAATACGTATCAAGGGGAATGTTCCACTAAAGAAACTGGCGACCGTTTCACTAAAGGTCGTAAGTCGTAAACGTAGACGTAAGTGTACTCTTAAGAGTTACGATCGTTTCACTAATAGTTAGGTTTTACGACTTACGATCAAAAGTGATCGCAAAGTTAAGAGTGGTGGAAGGTACTCGTAAGTCGTAAATCGTAAACCTATTTTTGAAGAGAAGAATTGCTATCTATATTTTTTTTTAATATGAACATTAATCAAATGAAGCAATCAATAAATATTAGATGCACGCAACATTTTTTATATTTCGAGAGCCATAAAATATCATTAAAACAGCTACACATTATTGTTTGTTTCAGTGTACTTTCTATCAGTTCTGCATTTACAATATCAACATATTTTATTAACGAGTGTATGTACCTAGATTAAATTTCAAGAAAACAATGATATCGGGTACAAACAATGGTTCAAAAATAAAGTTAAGCACAAACAAAGAGCACATTACATTTCCGTGGATTTGAGGATTAACAGGGTATCACTTTTGCACGGAGAAAGAGCTTAATAAAATATACCTGAGACTTTTTTTTACATTTAGCGGATTACCTATTATTTAGAATATATTTGATTTACTCATAACATTTTCTGCATTTTGCAGCACGACTGACGATGCAATATGGATTATTCGCCTCTTTGGTCAGCCTTTAAAATGAAAACAAAAAATATAAGAATAACATCTATACAAATATATGAAATATAAATTTAAAAAAAATAGTGGAACATACATGTATAAAAAAAAAACAATAATTATGAAGGCAACAGATATTTTAGCAGTCCACATGTTAAAATTCATTGGTAGTATTTATTGATTATATAAAGCGTTAAACACTCACTATGAACATAAATCAACAGTACAAGTACATCTTAAGGTTTGATATTGTAAGATGTGTATTTTTGGTGTTTTATGTGTTGATGAAACACATTATTTTATGCGTGAATATAGTGATGCAATAAAACTACCCAAATCCTACCCCCCTCCCCCCCCCCACCCCCCTCCCCCCCCCCACCCCCCCCCCCCCACCCCCCGTGGTGGGCAGGGATTTACAGGTTAAATAATTTCTGGCTGGCGAAAGAAGCCAATAAAGAGTTAAAAAAGAAGTTGCTGCATCAGTGTTGATAAAAACCATAAAATATTATGAAAATACGAATTGTACTTTAAAGAAAGGTAAAAACAGTCCGCGCACATGTCATGTGTCTAAATTCTTCACGTAAATGTAGGGATTTTTTTCCCGCGCAATTGAAATGCACCGCAAACGGAATATCAGTGCAGAATGTGAATGTATCGCCAAATATATATTTTCACATTTTTGAAATTTCCCTTTACATATAGCATGAAATTTGTTAAAATATATTCCTTAACAAAAATTTATTCTCAAATTTCGGTACATTTTTACACTTAACGTTTTTTTCCTGATAGCTTTGGTTTATTCATTTAAAAAATCACTTTGGGGTTTTATAATTAGTTGAATATTAAAAATGTATTTAAGCACATTTAAGATGTGATTATTAATGTAATCAGCTTTTGATTTGATTTTTTGTGTTTTAACGCCACTTTCAGCAGTATTTCAGCTATATTGGCTGAGAGTCGAGTGCACCCTTTTTGTAATTTACAAAGCCGGGCGCGAACCCACTCCGTATTGGGGATAGGCTTGTATGAGTTATTAGATCCAACGACCTAACTCATTGAGTCACCCGGGCCCCTAATCAGCTTTTGAGCTGTTGGGTTTATTATATATAAAATATATGATACAATATAATATCTTGTTACCTCCATTATAGGAGATGTTACTTGTCGCAAGTCGTAAGTCGTAACTCTTAAGCTTAGGACTAGTTTAGTGAAACGCACGTATACGTGCACGTAAGGAAATCTTAAGAGTGATCTTAGCATCTTAGACTTACGATTTACGATCACTTTAGTGAAACGGTCGCCTGAATCTTAAACAGTAGTTCAGTTTTAATAAAAGGTAGGTTACTAATTTTGTCAAATGCATTTTGCAGATTTTTGTAGAAAATCTTCTACTAAACCACTGTCAATTATTTCAAAGAAGGCCTGTCTAAAATTCACCCGGCAAAAAAACCTTGATCTCCATTCATGATGATCGTTGCTACTTTAAACAGAAATTTCTTCAAATTGTCAAAATTGCTACTTTTAAAGTAAAATGAGTTTTCCATGGAATTTTAACCTTAAAGTCAAAGATCCTTTGCTGAATATGCAAATAAGGGTTAAAAATACTTGAAAAATATTCTCCTGCGAACTCGCTGGTTCAATGTGAACAAAATCTTTCTTTAGTAAAGACAATGTAATATACTGCTATTAGTATTTGGTTTTCTATAGAAATAACTGAGGCGCACTCGCTTAGGCGAGATGAAGCTTGTTATGGCAATGATTTCCCGTCAATTCTTTTACTTATCTGGACCTATGTCTGTGGCCTTGAACAAAACAATATGTTTATTTATAGAAAAGCATAGCAATATCAGTCATTCAATACAAATACAAAAACGCCCAACGAAAATTATAATATTTAATTGATTGATTTCGTTTGGAGGGATTATATTTTAATTTTCAAAACTATGAAGGTAATGGTTAAATCACATTTCCATGTCTCTGCGATGAGGAAATTAGAAAAAATGTTTAAAAACTACAGGAGATAGTTTGACGAATGGAAGGAAATTTATGTATCATCGTTTCCAAAATATATGTCGCCATTACAAGGACATGTCAGGGTGCAGCCACAAAAATTAAAATAAACGTGCGTACATATCCGTTTGAAAAAAAATATAATTAAAATACACGTGCATAAACTCCCGATTAACAAAAAACATACCCCCCCCCCCCAAAAAAAAAATCACACACATCACTGTAACTGGATGACAGGTTTAATAAATCACACAAAAAAAAACATTTAGTCCATTGAGGTCATTATAATAATGACATTATTTTCAAAAACATGCACGGTCACCAAAGAAATGTCATTGAAGAGTAGATACTTTTAACATTTTGTCATGTATTTACGCTTGTGGAGTCCTGGAGAAAGACCAGTCATGAATCTCTGTTATACAGAATGTAATTGCTTTTTGGTTTAATTAAATGAGTCTGCAATTTTTTTATAATGAGGTCAAGAGGCCGACCATTAATAACATTTAGGGAGTGTCTATGTTTTTCCACGGGCAACAAAACAAAATACGGTTAATTTTATTAAGATTTTACCAAAGTTTATTGTTAAAACTGGATCGTCAGATTATTTAATTTTTCCATCTATACAATTTAGGACATACTTATTTTGTTCAAGCAAAGAACATGCCCCTCCCCTAAAAGTTAAATGGTCGTTCTTTATGTAAAAAAATACGTTAATTGTAATGTTTTTGTTTTGTTTATTTTTTTTAAAAAGAGATAAGAGTCATCAAGTTATAATCAAATTGTATGAATAAATGATTTGATTTGATTTATTTTTGGTCATACGTAACTATTATCAGCACCGATACTGTGCATTGTTAATTGATACCATATACAAGACAATACAATAAGTTTTATTTAAAGTCGGAAAGAATCAAACAATTATAACACAAGCTCTAGTGAGCTTTTAAATCTGACATAAGAATATGCATATACAAACAATAAAACAAAACATGCACACAATATTCGTAAAAAAACCACTTTGTCATATTTAAATCTTTCCATGAAATTTAAAACCAAACTAAAATGTGAAAGCAATAACATTATCACACTCGATAAAAATATATTAGATTATATAATGAAATATTAAATAATCGTTCGCTGTAATTAATTAAAGCTGTATTTTCAATCCGCATATATTTGAAAACTACAATTTCATAGCTTTCGAACGGTATAAAATATTTCATGAAAGAATATTTCTTTGTCTGTTCCATTTTGATTTTAAAGCAATGAGGGTCCGATCGGTGAAAAAACTTAAACTAGCTGAAAACGCATTTACACGTTAAAATTACTTTTTTAAGCTTAACTTGTGAATTTCAATCCGCATATACTCATATTGTATACAAAACAATCTGTCGAATGACGTATTTTTCATATTTAAGAAAAAATTGAAAATCTGTTCCATTTTGCTACAAAAATCAGGTTATGGCGTCTAAGTCAATATAGCAGAATTTGTTTTAAGTCCGTAACACACGGCGGGTAGTATCGAGAATTAGCTTATGTACATTCGTATTGATAAAATAATATTTAAAGACATGAGAAAAACAATTGGGTGATTACATATATATGTAATAAAGTAATATTAATTAAAATCCTTAACTTGGATTCGACAGTCATGTCAGTATTATATTATAATATTTAATCAAATAAATTATTGTCCCGTTTTGTCTTGTATATTATTTCTTTTTTCGTGGCTTAAATCAGATATATTAATAATATTTATGATTTATGAAAAAGTGTTTTGAAGCTAAATTTATGAAAAGTTTGTATAAACGGCCAATAATTTAATGTATATCAACTTCAAAGAAAAGCCGAAGTTATACACGCGTACTATTAAACGCCAATTCTCACAATCCAATTATCTCTTTTATATATTGTTTGAAATCAATTATTAAAAGGCCGAAGAAAAAGGTAGGAATGTTAAAATTGCAATTAATTACTGTCATTGATTTTAAGTACAAAATAAAGATAAAGTTTTTCTTCACTGAAGGTTTATTTCTCAGCACATCATATACATGTATTTACATGATATCAATAATATAAAAAAACACAATACAATACTCTTAAATCACTGGATAAGTGAAATAATAATAAAAACAACTTTTAACAACATTCTTAAGGATGGTGTGACATCAGCTTTGAGGATGATGTGTGTAGATTGCTCTGGGCTGTAGCTTTCTCTGGTGAATATACCTAAAATAAATGAGAAATTGTTACTCAATTTGTCCTTATATTATCTTCAGAAATATATTACAAAAAAGGCTTCCTTTAATAATAGCAGTCAGTACACAAATAAGTAGAGTACCATACAGGCAATACTATTAATTTGGGTAAACGGACAGAAAGTTACAGGACATAAAGTCACAATTTTATAGGACAAAAAGTCACAATTAATATTTTGGGTTAAATAATGTTATAACAATAAAATGTCACAATACACATTTAACATGTATGTGGGACAATAAAAGTGCCTTTTTTATTAATTATTGTTAGCAAAGGCACTCGTGGCACGGAATTACCACCCCTAAGGAGGTCCTTTGCAGTATTTCTACGGACCCTTTCCGAGTACTTATTTATTTTCAATAAAAATGTCTTTATTATTTCATCTCTTTTTCCTGAATTTATTGTGGATAATAACAGTATATATAGGGTCGACACATGCAACTTGCTGTTAGCATAAGATTGTATAAATATGGATATGCACAAGTTAAATTAAGGAAAATTGGATGAAATAATAAAGAAATTTTGTTGAAAATAAATATGTAAACAGAAAGTTGATTAATTCATAAATTAAAATGATTTTTAATACAATTTATTAAGAAATGCCAATCACAATATCGTTATTTAGGTAAATACTTATTAGACAGATTTTTTTTAACTATTTTTTTTTTTGATTAATTGATAACTGACCCAAGTTAGGCTAAATAAATGAAATGTGACTTAATGTGTTAATTAATTTTCACTAAACAACATATTTGCCTTCTGTAAATTTTAATTTCTTATCTTATTATGTAACAATATGGTCAGGTTGTTATTTTCATTGAATGGCTTCTCAAAATAGATGGCTTCACAGTAGGTGCTCTTCCTGTATAATACATTTCTCTGACCTCACACTATTGTTCGAACAGTGGATTATTTTTAAGAATCTACAGTTTATTCTTTTGTTCTTGAATATATGAACTTTAACCTTTTATTGTTTTAGTCTGAAAAACGTGATATACATATTTTGGGACTTTTGGGTATCGAACCACTGCTGGGTCTACTTTGACTTTCAAAACTTCCATCTTACCAGTCGGCTAAGTTGACCACATTGATAAATTCTATAATTAGTATATATAACTCTTGATAGTAAGCTTTGTTAAAAAAATATCAACAATTTGCTAAAAAAAAAAGCAATTGATCAATATATACAAGACACGATACAAGTATTTGAGTTCTGGCATAATTTATGTTCAGAGCTGACGAGTATTCTCGCAATACAAAAACAACCAACGAACCGACCGCAACTTAACAAATCAGACAGACCACAGGTGAACATTTGGAACACTTGAAAGACCTTGAAATATCTAAATATAAACGTGAATCGAAAGCACGAATGCGGATCAAATTTTGTTGTTTAAGTCTTGTTGATTGTGGCTTATTTAGCTTTCTGAATATTAACAGTTAAACATATAAAATGAAAACACTGTTGCAGATGGAAATGTATTATGTAAGAGAATACACTCCAACTTGTAGGTTCTTAAAAATAATCAACTCGACCCTTACGGGTCTTTCTCCATTGCATAATCAGTAATTGGTTACATCCTGTATATTACAACTGACAGATATGATACATGACAAACTATTTTAATTAGTCATCCTCATTATAAAATACATTTGATGGGCAAACTGTTAAAGTCGATTTCAAAGATTTGTCTGAAGAAGAAAGAAAAAAAATTAAGGATTTGTTATTTATTTTATAAAAAATTAATATTAGCGAGAGCGCTTATAGGAAACTGACAGTATTTTGTGATGGGCTACCACGAAAATATCTGGTTTCCCAATGCCGGGAAGATATTAACAGTTTATATCATTTTGAAAGAATTCCGGGAAATATCCCTGGCGCATATGTTAGTCTAGAAAGCGAAATTATCCGGTACATCAAGTATCGTGTAAATCCTGAAACAGACAAGATAAAAATTAAAATTTCAGGGGACGGGTCAACAGTTAGTAGAATTTCAAACTTTGTCGTGTTGTCCTTTTCTGTAATTACCGAAGATTTGACATTATCATCAAAAGATCAAAATGTTTTTTGCATTGTAAACTGCAAAGAAGATTATGATAATTTAAAACTTGCTTGTAAACCCATTTTTCAGAAAATAAACAAATTATACGAAAAAGGAAGTAGTGCAGTTGAGGGGAAACATTTTGATTTAGATATTTTGATGGGTGGTGATATGAAATTTTTGCAACTTGTGCTTGGGTTGGGTGGATCTCTATGTAATTATTCCTGTCCATGGTGTAGGATCCATAACAACTAGCTGCAATAATGTAGCTCCTGTGACAAACTTGTGTCTCGGCAGAGCTACAACGCGGTCCCATTCGTCACAATGGAGCACAAAAGTTGCAGTTGAAACATAAAAGCTCACTATTTACGCTTCAAACATTTCATTATAACTATTACTGATGATCCCAGTCCTTGTTAAATCGGTTTGGCTGAGAAATATATGCTTTTCAAAGTTAGCAACAACCTTGTTCAAATTTATCGATCGTTTTCCATAACCGGAAACTACGGAAGGCGGAGCTTTTCTAAATATGGTATTTCTTATTACAACCTGATGTAAACATTCCAATCGTAACTACTCGGCCATTCTCGCTACCCTGTTATTTGCAGGGTAGCGAGAATGGCCGAGTAGTTACGATTGGTAAACATTCACGCCTAAATCGCCAAATATGGTATCGACATCCAAATAGTGAGGCCGGAAATGACGAAATTCAAAATTTTCAAAGAGAAGATTTTATTTTGTGGGAATTACATTCTAAAATACTGGCAGGTGATAAAAACTTGTTATAATAATGGACAAAAGGAAAGGTTATGTCTTATTATTGATAAATGCAGGCGTCAGAAGCTCTGTAAGAGAGCGCAAAAAATCTCGGCGGCTGCTCCATTACGTGTAATGGCATCCCGTTATAACCCTTGCGAGTAAGCGAGCATTTAGGGTTTTATTATTAGAACTAATAAAAACCAGAGAGACGACATGACAAAGCCATTGGAATTTTACCATACTCGTGGTATGCAGAGAACATCACAGAATCTGAAGGAAGATGTGGTAAAGAATGACTTTGGTGTTCGTGCTCAACCTCTTGTTAGTATTGAACCTGAACACTTAATCATTGATGAACTTCATCTTCTTCTTCGGATATGTGATAAACTGTTAAAGAACTTAATATTAGACACAAAAACGCTCGATGACAAAAATGCCGTTCATGGTGAGAAGTCAGATTTCTTAGGACAGCCTACTGAGAAAATAAGAGGATGCGGCGTTTCGTTTTACATTTGGACGAAAAAGGGTACTCAAGGTGAAATGAATTGGTCGTCATTGACGGGGTCTGACTATGCAAAGCTTTTGGAAAATCTTCCTTCAAAATTATACTTGTTGATCATACTGTCAAAATTTGGAATTCATTTTTTGAGTTTATATCGTTTCGTGACGTTAGAAATACACGAGTTCTCTAACTTTGAAGATATTTTTGAAAAATGTAAAGGGTGGGTAAATGACTTTTTTGCTTTAGGATCATTGGGAAGAAAAGGCTTTGATAGCGTTACTCCTTATATGAATTGTCTTGTATACCATGTTCCGTGTTTCACTAAAAAGTATAGACAATTTTTACGCTTAAGTGGGCAGGGCGTATAAAAAAAATTCATCATTCAAAAACAAACAAATGGGACGCAACGGTCGATGCCTTACAAGTTCGAAAAAGGATAGAACATTTGACATCAGAGAACTGCGAGCGTGATAAGCGAAACTACACCAAAAGTACGAACGAGTATTGGAGTGATATAATTTTTAAGCAAAGAGCCGCTAAAAAGGCTAAAATGTATGAGGAAATGTCACTCGTAGCTGACAAATTTTCTGAAAATGATCCGGTCCCTTGTTCAATCGACGACCTTGCCGTAACCGAGATTAGAGACGAATTGAAAAAAAAATAGGCGTTAAAACGAGAATAAAAAACAGAGAAAAACTTTTAGACCTTTTAAAGAGTAAACGACAATGATTTTGTTGTTACTTTCTGCGTCCTCATGTCAGGAACCGATTTATCGGTAGTCAAAAGTAACTACGAGTTATTCTTCATCTTATATTGCTATTTTCTGTACAAAAGAAACAAATACCCAAATTCTGTGTTGTCGTCGATAATATTTCCCCGGAAATAAATAAGCATCATGGCGAAAGATACAGCAGCTTGGTTTGGTGCCTCTCTACAACAACGACGACGACTTCACACTGTTCTGTGGTAGGATGGATGGTCTTGCCTTTTTACCAGTACCCGATTTGACCATTGGTATTCATCTGCTTAGAACACTATGCCCTGATGACCCACCAGAGGCAGCTGAGCTCCTAGAATACTTTGATTCAACTTACATCAGTGGTAGACTTAGCAGAATCCAGCACAAAATCAAGCAGTCCGTCTGGTCTTAAGACGCAGCCCACCTATGTTTCCACCAGCCATTTGGAACGTACATGATACTACAGTCAACGGTGATGCCAGAACCAACAACATGTGCGAAGGCTGGAACAACAAGTTCTTCAACCTGGTAGGGCATGCCCATCCGTCTACATGTATATGGCGTGTGATCGAGTGGTGTCAAAAGGAAGAAGCTACTGTCCGTACTATTATCCAGCAAGATGACGTTGGTTACCCACCAGCTAAGCGTACTCAGCAGAGACATGTTCAGCTCCAAGTGCGTTTATAGAACCTATGCAGAGACCTCACTACTGGCGAGAAGACCATTGCCGAGTTCTTGTGTGGAGAGGATGGAACATCAGATTCAATCACCAACATTATTGCTTAAGAGACAATTGACATTATGAGCATTTACAATTTTAAACTGGAAATATTCAATGTTTGTATGTTCATCATTATATCGTTATGATTTGATATATTTCATATGTTATTTATTATATGACTTATAAATGCTCCAATCATTGATGTGATTAATTAAATGTAAATGCTAATTCATTGTTGTTGTTTCTTTTTTATTATTTTCTAATTAGAAAGAGTTGGATGGGTGAATATCAATGAGTCAAATTTTGGTTCTCATATATCAAGGTCTCTATAATCATTCCTTTATAATTAGAAGTAGTTCGGATTGAATACATATCACTGAGACATCAATCGAATGTGGTTCTCAATCAAAGTCTTGAATAAAAATATCAAAACAAAAACAAAACAAAAAAACACACAAACAAATAAAAAAAAACAAAAAAAAAACAAAAAAAAAAAAACAAAGCAAAAATAATTATACACACTGTGACTTTCCGGGGTATAGTAAATGTGGAAAAATTATATTGTGACTTTTTTCCTGTGATTTTTATTCTACCGACGCAACACATACTTACGATATTATATTGAACACAGACACTATATCAATATTAATTCCATACAGTCAGTGATAAGGAAAAAATCGTGAACTTAAAATTTTCCCAATAAAAAAGGAAAACAATTCGGTTTATTATTTTCGTGAACGGATTTCGCTATACAGTTGCGATATTGTTGAACGCAGGACTAATTTAATGATTTCTACCTCACATGGCTTATTGAATTTGCAGGCAACAATACCATCGGCAATATCCTGTTTTGTTATGCTGCTTCTCTGCCAGTTTCCATCGTTGAGCATTCATGATTCTGCTGTCCGCACCAAATATTTATATTTGAAATTCATATGAAAGGAAATAAAAAAAAGCTCAATGCATATTAATATGTTGCTTTATTGTGGAGCCCAGTAACTGACATGAACATTTTAATTTTGTTTATGCGAAATAGTTTACGGAGCCCGTTTTCTGACATGAGAAATTTTTTTATTTCGTTTATAGATATTTTTTTAATTTAGTTTATGCGAAATACTATTTCGTGTAAGTCATAAAAAATATTTATCATGTCAGTTAACGGGCTCCGTACTTTATTGTTACTCATCAAAAAAAGAATAAATTATAATTAAGAAAGAAGCGTCTTTTAATTTCATAATATTAAGGTTTTAAAAAGAAACCATCATAGATAAATTTGATAAACCATGTGAGGTAGAGAAAGATAATTAAAAAGTTGGCATGCAGTGAAATATTTATTCAATGACGAATTATACCTCAAAAGACGGCATTGTCATAATTTGATCTTAATTTATGGTACTTGGGTGTGCTTTGCAAAGTTTTGACCTTTTTATCTAAGACATCAGCATATCTGGCGTTCGGGATATGTACAATGGAAGAAGAACAAAGGATTTATACAGACCTCGATCTACTTTGATTATTTATTAGGTTTAAATAAAATACCTTGTCTTTTGTATGAACAATTATTTATATACACGACTATATGGTTTAAAAGGAATATATTATTAGGTTCTATTTTAAGCTTGTCTTATTATTTGTTGTGTTAATTTGTCACGTACGCACATGTGTTTACCAAGAGTACAAATTGTAATATCATACCATTGGTTTTTTTCAATTGAATTCAAAGTTATTGTTAATTAAATCACGGGATAGATATTCGTGAGCCCGTAATTTTTCAAAATTTATAATAAATAAAACATGTAATTTTCAATGTAAAGTAGGTACATAAAAATTACAAATACGTTAATTTCAGTATTAAGAAGAAGGTCACTCATACATGCCAACTCTACCGATTTACGCGGTAGTCTACCGATTTTTTAAGTCTTCTACCGCCTACCGATTTTAGATGTTTTCCTACCGATTTAAAACAAAATGTAAATTTTTTTTTATCGTAAATTATTCACATGTTGATTATTCTTGTAGATTTCTACGACGTATAAATGAGTACAAATCCAAATTATTTAGGCCCTTTCCGTAATCGTTTCCCTCTTAAATTTGTACCGGAAACTTCCATTGGTCAATTCTTTATCATTAAGCCAATCAAAAACTGTATTTAAAATAAAGTTTTGAAGCACTACATTTTGAACTTATGACTCCTAAACATATATATATATACAGTAGAACTTCGCTCGCTCGAACTCGAAGGTACTGTCAAAATATGTTCGAGCTATCGGAAGTTCGAGCCACCGAGGTCCCGTAATTTTAGACAGAAAACAATCTTGTTCTGACCCCGGACAGTTTCATTACCTATATATGATAACTGATGCACAGTAAAACGGGCCTTTCTCGTAAAAAATATTTAATCACTTAAGTTCAAGTTCAAGTTCTTTATTCACTGGGACACATATATACAAGTGTAACAAGTGGAATATTATACAAAATATTTTACATAATGACGGATATAACTAACCTAAAATAATACAGCCTCAGAATATAATTACAAAACATTTTGCAATTTAGATATAAATAAGACAATTTTTTCAGAACCTTAACATTACACAAAGATAACAGGCCTTTCATTTTGTACATGTTTGCATATCTAGTATAATAAATTGGAATAAATTTACATCTAAGCCTTTGTACATCAGCAGAGGTACATTCAAATAAAAAATGAAATTCAGTACCTAAACCAACATTACACAGATGACAAATACGTTCTTCTCTGGGAGTATTCGGCCATCTTCCAGTTTCCAGTGCCTGAAATGAGGTCCAGCCTTTGGCAGGCCCGAAAATTTTTTTTTGGCCCAGTAAAAAATTAGTCACTGGTCCAAATGGCATAATCGTGGCCCAAACATTTTGTGACATTTTATTTATGAAAAAAAGACATCAGATATCAATATATAAACAGTTTTCAGATTAATTGTTTTTTATCAATAACATTAACATTCATTCAGGCTTTCACTAGTCTCATGAGGGTTGGGGAGGGGGGGGGAGGGGTGATCTTCAAGGTAATGTTGGTAGGTACAGGTGTGCAGCTGAAATTGCGAAAACACCCCAATGCATATATTGCTATCAAATGAATCCTGCATTTACTTGTTATAACCTTTTTGACAACCTTTACGCCATTGGCTAGGGTGGTCTTAAGAAACGATGCTAATCCATCGGATGGGGACAATACAAGGCTGGTTTGTGTAAGGGGAGATCAATGCCATGATCACATTAAAGACATCCGGAAAAGAGTAGACTAATGCCACTACAAGGACCGCTCTTGCACTCCCCAGAGTGAAGAGTGACATCACTTGTTTCAATTCACTATGAAGAAGTGATTTTAAAGTAAAATAACTTCTCAGTTCGGGGTAATGTTAGTTGGTTATTCATTCCAAATTAGTATCTCACTTTGTTGAAATAACAAACGGTGCTAATTTGTAAACAAAAGTTATGGTTCCAAAAAAGAATACCACTCTCAATTGTCACTAAAATGTAACCGTGTACATGAACTATGAAAAGTTTAAAAGACGTGACAGGCCAGATAGTTTCCGTAGTTTGACAACTGTCAACTGTCAACGATTTTCTCTCCGTTGTTGGGCTGTTGGGGAAACGTTTTTCAATGATTACCTAAGGATTGACACAAAAAGGTTTCCGATTTCTGTAAAATGAAATTCGTACATGTACATTTTGCAGCAGATTGAATGAATAAATTGTCAAAAAAGACTTCATCTATTATTATATAATAGCGATTAAGTGGGGCGAATCGACTCACTTTCTGGGGCGAAACGACCGGGTACCCTCCCCCTTCGTTCTTGTTTTCGTCAGACCTCTCATCGTTAAGATTCTCGACTTTCCAACATCTAAACTCATCAATAGTGTAGATTGTACCACCAGGATTCATGTGTAAATGTAGAATAAAATTATATAGTTGACTAGAACTTCGAAAAGGTTAAAAATGAAGTGGTATCGCCAATGTCAATGAGACGCCATGAAATAATCCAAACAGTAGGATCGCTTAAGACCTGGATTTTATTCCGATTGGACTTTGGACTATTTGTTGTAAATTGGGGGGTCAACGGAACTTTTGAAAGTGTTTTTCTTTGAGACATTTTGGGCAATTGTGTATTTTATCAATACCTGATGCGAATATAAATATAAGCTTGCGTTTGTTTTAGCAATAATCCAGAGCAGACGATCGGGTTGCACAATCCTGTTATTTTTAGCGACTCGTTACTTTCCGTGTAGGATTCGATAATTATCGGTTTCAATTTACAGACAAAATTCTTTAAACAGGAGGAACAACACAGAGACACTGACAACATTGGATACATAGTGTTTATTTTGTCTTGTGTATGCGATGTTGTCAGTGTCTCTCTGTTATTCATTCCTGATTGTCCCTTCTGTTTACTCTAGTATTTGTTGTGTCCTGTGTCTTGTGTATCCGATGTTGACAGTTTCTCTGTGTTGTTCATTATTAATTGTCCCTTCTGTTTACTCTAGTGTTTATTTTGTCTTGTGTATCCGATGTTGTCAGTGTCTCTCTGTTATTCATTCCTGATTGTCCCTTCTGTTTACTCTAGTATTTGTTGTGTCCTGTGTCTTGTGTATCCGATGTTGACAGTTTCTCTGTGTTGTTCATTATTAATTGTCCCTTCTGTTTACTCTAGTGTTTATTTTGTCCTGTATCTTGTGTATCCGATGTTGTCAGTGTCTCTGTGTTGTTCCTTCTGTTTACTCTAGTGTTTATTTTGTCTTGTGTCTTGTGTATCCGATGTTGTCAGTGGCTCTGTGTTGTCCCTTCTGTTTACTCTAGTGTTTATTTTGTCCTGTATCTTGTGTATCCGATGTTGTCAGTGGCTCTGTGTTGTTCCTTCTGTTTACTCTAGTGTTTATGTTGTCCTGTTTCTTGTGTATCCGATGTTACCAGTGTCTCTGTGTTGTTCATTCTGTTTACTCTAGTGTTTATTTTGTCTTGTGTATCCGATGTTGTCAGTATCTCTGTGTTGTTCCTTCTGTTTACTATAGTGTTTATTTTGTCTTGTATCTTGTGTATCCGATGTTGTCAGTGTCTCTGTGTTGTTCATTATTAATTGTCCCTTCTGTTTACTCTAGTGTTTATTTTTCCTGTATCTTGTGTATCCGATGTTGTCAGTGTCTCTGTGTTGTTCCTTCTATTTACTCTAGTGTTTATTTTGTCTTGTGTCTTGTGTATCCGATGTTGTCAGTGGCTCTGTGTTGTCCCTTCTGTTTACTCTAGTGTTTATTTTGTCCTGTATCTTGTGTATCCGATGTTGTCAGTGGCTCTGTGTTGTTCCTTCTGTTTACTCTAGTGTTTATTTTGTCCTGTTTCTTGTGTATCCGATGTTACCAGTGTCTCTGTGTTGTTCATTCTGTTTACTCTAGTGTTTATGTTGTCTTGTGTATCCGATGTTGTCAGTGTCTCTGTGTTGTTCCTTCTGTTTACTATAGTGTTTATTTTGTCTTGTGTCTTGTGTATCCGATGTTGTCAGTGTCTCTGTGTTGTTCATTCTTGATTGTCCCTTCTGTTTACTCTAGTGTTTATTTTGTCCTGTTTCTTGTGTATCCGATGTTGTCAGTGTCTCTGTGTTGTTCATTCTGTTTACTCTAGTGATTTGTTTGTCTTGTTTCTTGTGTATCCGATGTTACCAGTGTCTCTGTGTTGTTCATTCTTGATTGTCCCTTCTGTTTACTCTAGTGTTTATTTTGTCCTGTTTCTTGTGTATCCGATGTTGTCAGTGTCTCTGTGTTGTTCCCTCTGTTTACTCTAGTGATTATTTTGTCTTGTATCTTGTGTATCCGATGTTGTCAGTGTCTCTGTGTTGTTCATTCTTGATTGTCCCTTCTGTTTACTCTAGTGTTTATTTTGTCCTGTGTCTTGTGTATCCGATGTTGTCAGTGTCTCTGTGTTGTTCCTTCTGTTTACTCTAGTGATTATTTTGTCTTGTATCTTGTGTATCCGATGTTGTCAGTGTCTCTGTGTTGTTCATTCTTGATTGTCCCTTCTGTTTACTCTATTTTTTTTTGTCCTGTGTCTTGTGTATCCGATGTTGTCAGTGTCTCTGTGTTGTTCTTTCTGTTTACTCTAGTGTTTATTTTGTCTTGTGTTCTCTGTATCCGATGTTAACAGTGTCTCTGTGGTGTTCTTTCTTGATTGCCCTTCTGTTTACTGTAGTGTTTATTTTGTGCTGCGTCTTATTTATCCAATGTTACCAGTGTCTCTGTGTTGTTCATTCTTGATTGTCCCTTCTGTTTACTCTAGTGTTTATTTTGTCCTGTTTCTTGTGTATCCGATGTTGTCAGTGTCTCTGTGTTGTTCCTTCTGTTTACTCTAGTGATTATTTTGTCTTGTATCTTGTGTATCCGATGTTGTCAGTGTCTCTGTTTTGTTCCTTCTGTTTACTCTAGTGTTTATTTTGTCTTGTGTTTTCTGTATCCGATGTTAACAGTGTCTCTGTGTTGTTCTTTCTTGATTGCCCTTCTGTTTACTGTAGTGTTTATTTTGTTCTGTTTCTTGTGTATCGGATGTTGTCAGTGTCTCTTTGTTGTTCCTTTTGTTTACTCTAGTGATTATTTTGTCTTGTGTCTTGTGTATCCGATGTTGTCAGTGTCTCCGTGTTGTTCCTTCTGTTTACTCTAGTGTTTATTTTGTCTTGTGTCTTCTGTATCCGATGTTACCAGTGTCTCTGTGTTGTTCATTCTTGATTGTCCCTTCAGTTTACTTTAGTGTTTATTTTGTCCTGTTTCTTGTGTATCCGATGTTGTCAGTGTCTCTGTGTTGTTCCTTCTGTTTACTCTAGTGATTATTTTGTCTTGTGTCTTGTGTATCCGATGTTACCAGTGTCTCTGTGTTGTTCATTCTTGATTGTTCCTTCTGTTTACTCTAGTGTTTATTTTGTTCTGTTTCTTGTGTATCCGATGTTGCCAGTGTCTCTGTGTTGTTCCTTCTGTTTACTCTAGTGATTATTTTGTCTTGTGTCTTGTGTATCCGATGTTGTCAGTGTCTCTGTGTTGTTCCTTCTGTTTACTCTAGTGATTATTTTGTCTTGTGTGTTGCGTATCCGATGTTACCAGTGTCTCTGTGTTGTTCTTTCTTGATTGTTCCTTGTGTTTACCTTAGTGTTTATTTTGTCCTGTTTCTTGTGTATCCGATGTTGTCAGTGTCTCTGTGTTGTTCCTTCTGTTTACTCTAGTGTTTATTTTGTCTTGTGTCTTCTGTATCCGATGTTAACAGTGTATCTGTGTTGTTCTTTCTTGATTGTTCCTTGTGTTTACCCTAGTGTTTATTTTGTCCTGTTTCTTGTGTATCCGATGTTGTCAGTGTCTCTGTGTTGTTCCTTCTGTTTACTCTAGTGATTATTTTGTCTTGTGTCTTGTGTATCCGATGTTGTCAGTGTCTCTGTGTTGTTCCTTCTGTTTACTCTAGTGTTTATTTTTTTCTTGTGTCTTCTGTATCCGATGCTAAGAGTGTCTCTGTGTTGTTCTTTCTTGATTGTCCCTTCTGTTTACTCTAGTGTTTATTTTGTCTTGTGTCTTGTGTATCCGATGTTGTCAGTGTCTCTGTGTTGTTCCTTTTGTTTACTCTAGTGATTATTGTGTCCTGTGTCTTGTGTATCCGATGTTACCAGTGTCTCTGTGTTGTTCATTCTTGATTGTCCCTTCTGTTTACTCTAGTGTTTATTTTGTCCTGTGTCTTGTGTATCAAATGTTGTCAGTGTCTCTGTGTTGTTCATTCTTGATTGCTCCTTCTTATTACTCTAGTGTTTATTTTTTCTTGTGTCTTGTGTATCCGATGTTGTCAGTGTCTCTGTGTTGTTCCTTTTGTTTACTCTAGTGATTATTGTGTCCTGTGTCTTGTGTATCCGATGTTACCAGTGTTTCTGTGTTGTTCATTCTTGATTGTCCCTTCTGTTTACTCTAGTGTTTATTTTGTCATGTGTCTTGTGTATCGGATGCTGCCAGTGTCTCTGTGTTGTTCATTCTTGATTGTCCCTTCTGTTTACTCTAGTGTTTATTTTGTCTTGTGTCTTGTGTATCCAATGTTGTCAGTGTCTCTATGTTGTCCCTTCTGTTTACTCTAGTGTTTATTTTGTCCTGTGTCTTGTGTATCGGATGTTGTCAGTGTCTCTGTGTTGTTCCTTCTGTTTACTCTAGTATTTATTTTGTCTTGTGTCTTGTGTATCCAATGTTGTCAGTGTCTCTATGTTGTTCCTTCTGTTTACACTAGTGTTTATTTTGTCTTGTGTATGCGATGTTGTCAGTGTCTCTCTGTTGTTCATTCTTGATTGTCCCTTCTGTTTACTCTAGTGTTTATTTTGTCTTGTGTATCGGATGTTGTCAGTGTCTCTGTGTTGTTCCTTCTGTTTACTCTAGTGTTTATTTTGTCTTGTGTATCGGATGTTGTCAGTGTCTCTGTGTTGTTCCTTCTGTTTACTCTAGTATTTATTGTGTCTTGTGTCTTGTGTATCCAATGTTGTCAGTGTCTCTGTGTTGTTCCTTCTGTTTACTCTAGTGTTTATTTTGTCTTGTGTATGCGATGTTGTCAGTGTCTCTCTGTTGTTCATTCTTGATTGTCCCTTCTGTTTACACTAGTGTTTATTTTGTCTTGTGTATGCGATGTTGTCAGTGTCTCTCTGTTGTTCATTCTTGATTGTTCCTTCTGTTTACTCTAGTGTTTATTTTGTCTTGTGTATGCGATGTTATCAGTATCTCTCTGTTGTTCATTCTTGATTGTCCCTTCTGTTTACACTAGTGTTTATTTTGTCTTGTGTATGCGATGTTGTCAGTGTCTCTCTGTTGTTCATTCTTGATTGTTCCTTCTGTTTACTCTAGTATTTATTTTGTCCTGTGTATCGGATGTTGTCAGTGTCTCTGTGTTGTTCCTTCTGTTTACTCTAGTGTTTATTTTGTCTTGTGTATCGGATGTTGTCAGTGTCTCTGTGTTGTTCCTTCTGTTTACTCTAGTGTTTATTTTGTCTTGTGTATCGGATGTTGTCAGTGTCTCTGTGTTGTTCTTTCTGTTTACTCTAGTATTTATTTTGTCTTGTGTCTTGTGTATCCAATGTTGTCAGTGTCTCTATGTTGTTCCTTCTGTTTACTCTAGTGTTTATTTTGTCTTGTGTATCGGATGTTGTCAGTGTCTCTGTGTTGTTCCTTCTGTTTACTCTAGTGTTTATTTTGTCTTGTGTATCGGATGTTGTCAGTGTCTCTGTGTTGTTCCTTCTGTTTACTTTAGTATTTATTTTGTCTTGTGTCTTGTGTATCCAATGTTGTCAGTGTCTCTGTGTTGTTCCTTCTGTTTACTCTAGTGTTTATTTTGTCCTGTTTCTTGTGTATCCGATGTTACCAGTGTCTCTGTGTTGTTCATTCTGTTTACTCTAGTGTTTATGTTGTCTTGTGTATCCGATGTTGTCAGTGTCTCTGTGTTGTTCCTTCTGTTTACTATAGTGTTTATTTTGTCTTGTGTCTTGTGTATCCGATGTTGTCAGTGTCTCTGTGTTGTTCATTCTTGATTGTCCCTTCTGTTTACTCTAGTGTTTATTTTGTCCTGTTTCTTGTGTATCCGATGTTGTCAGTGTCTCTGTGTTGTTCATTCTGTTTACTCTAGTGATTTGTTTGTCTTGTTTCTTGTGTATCCGATGTTACCAGTGTCTCTGTGTTGTTCATTCTTGATTGTCCCTTCTGTTTACTCTAGTGTTTATTTTGTCCTGTTTCTTGTGTATCCGATGTTGTCAGTGTCTCTGTGTTGTTCATTCTGTTTACTCTAGTGATTATTTTGTCTTGTGTCTTGTGTATCCGATGTTGTCAGTGTCTCCGTGTTGTTCCTTCTGTTTACTCTAGTGTTTATTTTGTCTTGTGTCTTCTGTATCCGATGTTACCAGTGTCTCTGTGTTGTTCATTCTTGATTGTCCCTTCAGTTTACTTTAGTGTTTATTTTGTCCTGTTTCTTGTGTATCCGATGTTGTCAGTGTCTCTGTGTTGTTCCTTCTGTTTACTCTAGTGATTATTTTGTCTTGTGTCTTGTGTATCCGATGTTACCAGTGTCTCTGTGTTGTTCATTCTTGATTGTTCCTTCTGTTTACTCTAGTGTTTATTTTGTTCTGTTTCTTGTGTATCCGATGTTGCCAGTGTCTCTGTGTTGTTCCTTCTGTTTACTCTAGTGATTATTTTGTCTTGTGTCTTGTGTATCCGATGTTGTCAGTGTCTCTGTGTTGTTCCTTCTGTTTACTCTAGTGATTATTTTGTCTTGTGTGTTGCGTATCCGATGTTACCAGTGCCTCTGTGTTGTTCTTTCTTGATTGTTCCTTGTGTTTACCTTAGTGTTTATTTTGTCCTGTTTCTTGTGTATCCGATGTTGTCAGTGTCTCTGTGTTGTTCCTTCTGTTTACTCTAGTGTTTATTTTGTCTTGTGTCTTCTGTATCCGATGTTAACAGTGTATCTGTGTTGTTCTTTCTTGATTGTTCCTTGTGTTTACCCTAGTGTTTATTTTGTCCTGTTTCTTGTGTATCCGATGTTGTCAGTGTCTCTGTGTTGTTCCTTCTGTTTACTCTAGTGATTATTTTGTCTTGTGTCTTGTGTATCCGATGTTGTCAGTGTCTCTGTGTTGTTCCTTCTGTTTACTCTAGTGTTTATTTTTTTCTTGTGTCTTCTGTATCCGATGCTAAGAGTGTCTCTGTGTTGTTCTTTCTTGATTGTCCCTTCTGTTTACTCTAGTGTTTATTTTGTCTTGTGTCTTGTGTATCCGATGTTGTCAGTGTCTCTGTGTTGTTCCTTTTGTTTACTCTAGTGATTATTGTGTCCTGTGTCTTGTGTATCCGATGTTACCAGTGTCTCTGTGTTGTTCATTCTTGATTGTCCCTTCTGTTTACTCTAGTGTTTATTTTGTCCTGTGTCTTGTGTATCAAATGTTGTCAGTGTCTCTGTGTTGTTCATTCTTGATTGCTCCTTCTTATTACTCTAGTGTTTATTTTTTCTTGTGTCTTGTGTATCCGATGTTGTCAGTGTCTCTGTGTTGTTCCTTTTGTTTACTCTAGTGATTATTGTGTCCTGTGTCTTGTGTATCCGATGTTACCAGTGTTTCTGTGTTGTTCATTCTTGATTGTCCCTTCTGTTTACTCTAGTGTTTATTTTGTCATGTGTCTTGTGTATCGGATGCTGCCAGTGTCTCTGTGTTGTTCATTCTTGATTGTCCCTTCTGTTTACTCTAGTGTTTATTTTGTCTTGTGTCTTGTGTATCCAATGTTGTCAGTGTCTCTATGTTGTCCCTTCTGTTTACTCTAGTGTTTATTTTGTCCTGTGTCTTGTGTATCGGATGTTGTCAGTGTCTCTGTGTTGTTCCTTCTGTTTACTCTAGTATTTATTTTGTCTTGTGTCTTGTGTATCCAATGTTGTCAGTGTCTCTATGTTGTTCCTTCTGTTTACACTAGTGTTTATTTTGTCTTGTGTATGCGATGTTGTCAGTGTCTCTCTGTTGTTCATTCTTGATTGTCCCTTCTGTTTACTCTAGTGTTTATTTTGTCTTGTGTATCGGATGTTGTCAGTGTCTCTATGTTGTTCCTTCTGTTTACTCTAGTGTTTATTTTGTCTTGTGTATCGGATGTTGTCAGTGTCTCTGTGTTGTTCCTTCTGTTTACTCTAGTATTTATTGTGTCTTGTGTCTTGTGTATCCAATGTTGTCAGTGTCTCTGTGTTGTTCCTTCTGTTTACTCTAGTGTTTATTTTGTCTTGTGTATGCGATGTTGTCAGTGTCTCTCTGTTGTTCATTCTTGATTGTCCCTTCTGTTTACACTAGTGTTTATTTTGTCTTGTGTATGCGATGTTGTCAGTGTCTCTCTGTTGTTCATTCTTGATTGTTCCTTCTGTTTACTCTAGTGTTTATTTTGTCTTGTGTATGCGATGTTGTCAGTGTCTCTCTGTTGTTCATTCTTGATTGTCCCTTCTGTTTACACTAGTGTTTATTTTGTCTTGTATATGCGATGTTGTCAGTGTCTCTCTGTTGTTCATTCTTGATTGTTCCTTCTGTTTACTCTAGTATTTATTTTGTCCTGTGTATCGGATGTTGTCAGTGTCTCTGTGTTGTTCCTTCTGTTTACTCTAGTGTTTATTTTGTCTTGTGTATCGGATGTTGTCAGTGTCTCTGTGTTGTTCCTTCTGTTTACTCTAGTGTTTATTTTGTCTTGTGTATCGGATGTTGTCAGTGTCTCTGTGTTGTTCTTTCTGTTTACTCTAGTATTTATTTTGTCTTGTGTCTTGTGTATCCAATGTTGTCAGTGTCTCTATGTTGTTCCTTCTGTTTACTCTAGTGTTTATTTTGTCTTGTGTATCGGATGTTGTCAGTGTCTCTGTGTTGTTCCTTCTGTTTACTCTAGTGTTTATTTTGTCTTGTGTATCGGATGTTGTCAGTGTCTCTGTGTTGTTCCTTCTGTTTACTTTAGTATTTATTTTGTCTTGTGTCTTGTGTATCCGATGTTGTCAGTGTCTCTGTGTTGTTCATTCTGTTTACTCTAGTGATTTGTTTGTCTTGTTTCTTGTGTATCCGATGTTACCAGTGTCTCTGTGTTGTTCATTCTTGATTGTCCCTTCTGTTTACTCTAGTGTTTATTTTGTCCTGTTTCTTGTGTATCCGATGTTGTCAGTGTCTCTGTGTTGTTCATTCTGTTTACTCTAGTGATTATTTTGTCTTGTGTCTTGTGTATCCGATGTTGTCAGTGTCTCCGTGTTGTTCCTTCTGTTTACTCTAGTGTTTATTTTGTCTTGTGTCTTCTGTATCCGATGTTACCAGTGTCTCTGTGTTGTTCATTCTTGATTGTCCCTTCAGTTTACTTTAGTGTTTATTTTGTCCTGTTTCTTGTGTATCCGATGTTGTCAGTGTCTCTGTGTTGTTCCTTCTGTTTACTCTAGTGATTATTTTGTCTTGTGTCTTGTGTATCCGATGTTACCAGTGTCTCTGTGTTGTTCATTCTTGATTGTTCCTTCTGTTTACTCTAGTGTTTATTTTGTTCTGTTTCTTGTGTATCCGATGTTGCCAGTGTCTCTGTGTTGTTCCTTCTGTTTACTCTAGTGATTATTTTGTCTTGTGTCTTGTGTATCCGATGTTGTCAGTGTCTCTGTGTTGTTCCTTCTGTTTACTCTAGTGATTATTTTGTCTTGTGTGTTGCGTATCCGATGTTACCAGTGCCTCTGTGTTGTTCTTTCTTGATTGTTCCTTGTGTTTACCTTAGTGTTTATTTTGTCCTGTTTCTTGTGTATCCGATGTTGTCAGTGTCTCTGTGTTGTTCCTTCTGTTTACTCTAGTGTTTATTTTGTCTTGTGTCTTCTGTATCCGATGTTAACAGTGTATCTGTGTTGTTCTTTCTTGATTGTTCCTTGTGTTTACCCTAGTGTTTATTTTGTCCTGTTTCTTGTGTATCCGATGTTGTCAGTGTCTCTGTGTTGTTCCTTCTGTTTACTCTAGTGATTATTTTGTCTTGTGTCTTGTGTATCCGATGTTGTCAGTGTCTCTGTGTTGTTCCTTCTGTTTACTCTAGTGTTTATTTTTTTCTTGTGTCTTCTGTATCCGATGCTAAGAGTGTCTCTGTGTTGTTCTTTCTTGATTGTCCCTTCTGTTTACTCTAGTGTTTATTTTGTCTTGTGTCTTGTGTATCCGATGTTGTCAGTGTCTCTGTGTTGTTCCTTTTGTTTACTCTAGTGATTATTGTGTCCTGTGTCTTGTGTATCCGATGTTACCAGTGTCTCTGTGTTGTTCATTCTTGATTGTCCCTTCTGTTTACTCTAGTGTTTATTTTGTCCTGTGTCTTGTGTATCAAATGTTGTCAGTGTCTCTGTGTTGTTCATTCTTGATTGCTCCTTCTTATTACTCTAGTGTTTATTTTTTCTTGTGTCTTGTGTATCCGATGTTGTCAGTGTCTCTGTGTTGTTCCTTTTGTTTACTCTAGTGATTATTGTGTCCTGTGTCTTGTGTATCCGATGTTACCAGTGTTTCTGTGTTGTTCATTCTTGATTGTCCCTTCTGTTTACTCTAGTGTTTATTTTGTCATGTGTCTTGTGTATCGGATGCTGCCAGTGTCTCTGTGTTGTTCATTCTTGATTGTCCCTTCTGTTTACTCTAGTGTTTATTTTGTCTTGTGTCTTGTGTATCCAATGTTGTCAGTGTCTCTATGTTGTCCCTTCTGTTTACTCTAGTGTTTATTTTGTCCTGTGTCTTGTGTATCGGATGTTGTCAGTGTCTCTGTGTTGTTCCTTCTGTTTACTCTAGTATTTATTTTGTCTTGTGTCTTGTGTATCCAATGTTGTCAGTGTCTCTATGTTGTTCCTTCTGTTTACACTAGTGTTTATTTTGTCTTGTGTATGCGATGTTGTCAGTGTCTCTCTGTTGTTCATTCTTGATTGTCCCTTCTGTTTACTCTAGTGTTTATTTTGTCTTGTGTATCGGATGTTGTCAGTGTCTCTATGTTGTTCCTTCTGTTTACTCTAGTGTTTATTTTGTCTTGTGTATCGGATGTTGTCAGTGTCTCTGTGTTGTTCCTTCTGTTTACTCTAGTATTTATTGTGTCTTGTGTCTTGTGTATCCAATGTTGTCAGTGTCTCTGTGTTGTTCCTTCTGTTTACTCTAGTGTTTATTTTGTCTTGTGTATGCGATGTTGTCAGTGTCTCTCTGTTGTTCATTCTTGATTGTCCCTTCTGTTTACACTAGTGTTTATTTTGTCTTGTGTATGCGATGTTGTCAGTGTCTCTCTGTTGTTCATTCTTGATTGTTCCTTCTGTTTACTCTAGTGTTTATTTTGTCTTGTGTATGCGATGTTGTCAGTGTCTCTCTGTTGTTCATTCTTGATTGTCCCTTCTGTTTACACTAGTGTTTATTTTGTCTTGTATATGCGATGTTGTCAGTGTCTCTCTGTTGTTCATTCTTGATTGTTCCTTCTGTTTACTCTAGTATTTATTTTGTCCTGTGTATCGGATGTTGTCAGTGTCTCTGTGTTGTTCCTTCTGTTTACTCTAGTGTTTATTTTGTCTTGTGTATCGGATGTTGTCAGTGTCTCTGTGTTGTTCCTTCTGTTTACTCTAGTGTTTATTTTGTCTTGTGTATCGGATGTTGTCAGTGTCTCTGTGTTGTTCTTTCTGTTTACTCTAGTATTTATTTTGTCTTGTGTCTTGTGTATCCAATGTTGTCAGTGTCTCTATGTTGTTCCTTCTGTTTACTCTAGTGTTTATTTTGTCTTGTGTATCGGATGTTGTCAGTGTCTCTGTGTTGTTCCTTCTGTTTACTCTAGTGTTTATTTTGTCTTGTGTATCGGATGTTGTCAGTGTCTCTGTGTTGTTCCTTCTGTTTACTTTAGTATTTATTTTGTCTTGTGTCTTGTGTATCCAATGTTGTCAGTGTCTCTGTGTTGTTCCTTCTGTTTACTCTAGTGTTTATTTTGTCTTGTGTATGCGATGTTGTCAGTGTCTCTCTGTTGTTCATTCTTGATTGTCCCTTCTGTTTACACTAGTGTTTATTTTGTCTTGTGTATGCGATGTTGTCAGTGTCTCTCTGTTGTTCATTCTTGATTGTTCCTTCTGTTTACTCTAGTGTTTATTTTGTCTTGTATATGCGATGTTGTCAGTGTCTCTCTGTTGTTCATTCTTGATTGTCCCTTCTGTTTACACTAGTGTTTATTTTGTCTTGTGTATGAGATGTTGTCAGTGTCTCTCTGTTGTTCATTCTTGATTGTTCCTTCTGTTTACTCTAGTATTTATTTTGTCCTGTGTATCGGATGTTGTCAGTGTCTCTGTGTTGTTCCTTCTGTTTACTCTAGTGTTTATTTTGTCTTGTGTATCGGATGTTGTCAGTGTCTCTGTGTTGTTCCTTCTGTTTACTCTAGTATTTATTTTGTCTTGTGTCTTGTGTATCCAATGTTGTCAGTGTCTCTATGTTGTTCCTTCTGTTTACTCTAGTGTTTATTTTGTCTTGTGTATCGGATGTTGTCAGTGTCTCTGTGTTGTTCCTTCTGTTTACTCTAGTGTTTATTTTGTCTTGTGTATCCGATGTTGTCAGTGTCTCTGTGTTGTTCCTTCTGTTTACTCTAGTGTTTATTTTGTCTTGTGTCTTGTGTATCCGATGTTGCCAGTGTCTCTGTGTTGTTACTTCTGTTTACTCTAGTGATTATTGTGTCCTGTATCTTGTGTATCCAATGTTGTCAGTGTCTCTCTGTTGTTCATTCTTGATTGTTCCTTCTGTTTACTCTAGTATTTATTTTGTCCTGTGTCTTATGTATCCGATGTTGTCAGTGTCTCTGTTTTGTTCATTCTTGATTGTCCCTTCTGTTTACTCTAGTGTTTATTTTGTCCTGTGTCTTGTGTATCCAATGTTGTCAGTGTCTCTGTGTTGTTCATTCTTGATTGCCCCTTCTGTTTACTCTAGTGTTTATTTTGTCTTGTGTCTTGTGTATCCAATGTTGTCAGTGTCTCTATGTTGTTCCTTCTGTTTACTCTAGTGTTTATTTTGTCTTGTGTATCGAATGTTGTCAGTGTCTCTGTGTTGTTCCTTCTGTTTACTCTAGTGTTTATTTTGTCTTGTGTATCCAATGTTGTCAGTGTCTCTGTGTTGTTCCTTCTGTTTACTCTAGTATTTATTTTGTCCTGTATCTTGTGTATCCGATGTTGTCAGTGTCTCTGTTTTGTTCATTCTTGATTGTCCCTTCTGTTTACTCTAGTGTTTATTTTGTCCTGTGTCTTGTGTATCCAATGTTGTCAGTATCTCTGTGTTGTTCATTCTTGATTGCCCCTTCTGTTTACTCTAGTGTTTATTTTGTCTTGTGTCTTGTGTATCCAATGTTGTCAGTGTCTCTATGTTGTTACTTCTGTTTATTCTAGTGTTTATTTTTTTCTTGTGTCTTCTGTATCCGATGCTAAGAGTGTCTCTGTGTTGTTCTTTCTTGATTGTCCCTTCTGTTTACTCTAGTGTTTATTTTGTCTTGTGTCTTGTGTATCCGATGTTGTCAGTGTCTCTGTGTTGTTCCTTTTGTTTACTCTAGTGATTATTGTGTCCTGTGTCTTGTGTATCCGATGTTACCAGTGTCTCTGTGTTGTTCATACTTGATTGTCCCTTCTGTTTACTCTAGTGTTTATTTTGTCCTGTGTCTTGTGTATCAAATGTTGTCAGTGTCTCTGTGTTGTTCATTCTTGATTGCCCCTTCTTATTACTCTAGTGTTTATTTTTTCCTGTGTCTTGTGTATCCGATGTTGTCAGTGTCTCTGTGTTGTTCCTTTTCTTTACTCTAGTGATTATTGTGTCCTGTGTCTTGTGTATCCGATGTTACCAGTGTTTCTGTGTTGTTCATTCTTGATTGTCCCTTCTGTTTACTCTAGTGTTTATTTTGTCATGTGTCTTGTGTATCGGATGCTGTCAGTGTCTCTGTGTTGTTCATTCTTGATTGTCCCTTCTGTTTACTCTAGTGTTTATTTTGTCTTGTGTCTTGTGTATCCAATGTTGTCAGTGTCTCTATATTGTCCCTTCTGTTTACTCTAGTGTTTATTTTGTCCTGTGTCTTGTGTATCGGATGTTGTCAGTGTCTCTGTGTTGTTCCTTCTGTTTACTCTAGTATTTATTTTGTCTTGTGTCTTGTGTATCCAATGTTGTCAGTGTCTCTATGTTGTTCCTTCTGTTTACACTAGTGTTTATTTTGTCTTGTGTATGCGATGTTGTCAGTGTCTCTCTGTTGTTCATTCTTGATTGTCCCTTCTGTTTACTCTAGTGTTTATTTTGTCTTGTGTATCGGATGTTGTCAGTGTCTCTGTGTTGTTCCTTCTGTTTACTCTAGTGTTTATTTTGTCTTGTGTATCGGATGTTGTCAGTGTCTCTGTGTTGTTCCTTCTGTTTACTCTAGTATTTATTTTGTCTTGTGTCTTGTGTATCCAATGTTGTCAGTGTCTCTGTGTTGTTCCTTCTGTTTACTCTAGTGTTTATTTTGTCTTGTGTATGCGATGTTGTCAGTGTCTCTCTGTTGTTCATTCTTGATTGTCCCTTCTGTTTACACTAGTGTTTATTTTGTCTTGTGTATGCGATGTTGTCAGTGTCTCTCTGTTGTTCATTCTTGATTGTTCCTTCTGTTTACTCTAGTGTTTATTTTGTCTTGTGTATTCGATGTTGTCAGTGTCTCTCTGTTGTTCATTCTTGATTGTCCCTTCTGTTTACACTAGTGTTTATTTTGTCTTGTGTATCCAATGTTGTCAGTGTCTCTCTGTTGTTCATTCTTGATTGTTCCTTCTGTTTACTCTAGTATTTATTTTGTCCTGTGTCTTATGTATCCGATGTTGTCAGTGTCTCTGTTTTTTTCATTCTTGATTGTCCCTTCTGTTTACTCTAGTGTTTATTTTGTCCTGTGTCTTGTGTATCCAATGTTGTCAGTGTCTCTGTGTTGTTCATTCTTGATTGCCCCTTCTGTTTACTCTAGTGTTTATTTTGTCTTGTGTCTTGTGTATCCAATGTTGTCAGTGTCTCTATGTTGTTCCTTCTGTTTACTCTAGTGTTTATTTTGTCTTGTGTATCGAATGTTGTCAGTGTCTCTGTGTTGTTCCTTCTGTTTACTCTAGTGTTTATTTTGTCTTGTGTATCCAATGTTGTCAGTGTCTCTGTGTTGTTCCTTTTGTTTACTCTAGTGATTATTGTGTCCTGTGTCTTGTGTATCCGAAGTTACCAGTGTCTCTGTGTTGTTCATACTTGATTGTCCCTTCTGTTTACTCTAGTGTTTATTTTGTCCTGTGTCTTGTGTATCAAATGTTGTCAGTGTCTCTGTGTTGTTCATTCTTGATTGCCCCTTCTTATTACTCTAGTGTTTATTTTTTCCTGTGTCTTGTGTATCCGATGTTGTCAGTGTCTCTGTGTTGTTCCTTTTCTTTACTCTAGTGATTATTGTGTCCTGTGTCTTGTGTATCCGATGTTACCAGTGTTTCTGTGTTGTTCATTCTTGATTGTCCCTTCTGTTTACTCTAGTGTTTATTTTGTCATGTGTCTTGTGTATCGGATGCTGTCAGTGTCTCTGTGTTGTTCATTCTTGATTGTCCCTTCTGTTTACTCTAGTGTTTATTTTGTCTTGTGTCTTGTGTATCCAATGTTGTCAGTGTCTCTATATTGTCCCTTCTGTTTACTCTAGTGTTTATTTTGTCCTGTGTCTTGTGTATCGGATGTTGTCAGTGTCTCTGTGTTGTTCCTTCTGTTTACTCTAGTATTTATTTTGTCTTGTGTCTTGTGTATCCAATGTTGTCAGTGTCTCTATGTTGTTCCTTCTGTTTACACTAGTGTTTATTTTGTCTTGTGTATGCGATGTTGTCAGTGTCTCTCTGTTGTTCATTCTTGATTGTCCCTTCTGTTTACTCTAGTGTTTATTTTGTCTTGTGTATCGGATGTTGTCAGTGTCTCTGTGTTGTTCCTTCTGTTTACTCTAGTGTTTATTTTGTCTTGTGTATCGGATGTTGTCAGTGTCTCTGTGTTGTTCCTTCTGTTTACTCTAGTATTTATTTTGTCTTGTTTGTCTTGTGTATCCAATGTTGTCAGTGTCTCTGTGTTGTTCCTTCTGTTTACTCTAGTGTTTATTTTGTCTTGTGTCTTGTGTATCCAATGTTGTCAGTGTCTCTATGTTGTTACTTCTGTTTATTCTAGTGTTTATTTTTTTCTTGTGTCTTCTGTATCCGATGCTAAGAGTGTCTCTGTGTTGTTCTTTCTTGATTGTCCCTTCTGTTTACTCTAGTGTTTATTTTGTCTTGTGTCTTGTGTATCCGATGTTGTCAGTGTCTCTGTGTTGTTCCTTTTGTTTACTCTAGTGATTATTGTGTCCTGTGTCTTGTGTATCCGATGTTACCAGTGTCTCTGTGTTGTTCATACTTGATTGTCCCTTCTGTTTACTCTAGTGTTTATTTTGTCCTGTGTCTTGTGTATCAAATGTTGTCAGTGTCTCTGTGTTGTTCATTCTTGATTGCCCCTTCTTATTACTCTAGTGTTTATTTTTTCCTGTGTCTTGTGTATCCGATGTTGTCAGTGTCTCTGTGTTGTTCCTTTTCTTTACTCTAGTGATTATTGTGTCCTGTGTCTTGTGTATCCGATGTTACCAGTGTTTCTGTGTTGTTCATTCTTGATTGTCCCTTCTGTTTACTCTAGTGTTTATTTTGTCATGTGTCTTGTGTATCGGATGCTGTCAGTGTCTCTGTGTTGTTCATTCTTGATTGTCCCTTCTGTTTACTCTAGTGTTTATTTTGTCTTGTGTCTTGTGTATCCAATGTTGTCAGTGTCTCTATATTGTCCCTTCTGTTTACTCTAGTGTTTATTTTGTCCTGTGTCTTGTGTATCGGATGTTGTCAGTGTCTCTGTGTTGTTCCTTCTGTTTACTCTAGTATTTATTTTGTCTTGTGTCTTGTGTATCCAATGTTGTCAGTGTCTCTATGTTGTTCCTTCTGTTTACACTAGTGTTTATTTTGTCTTGTGTATGCGATGTTGTCAGTGTCTCTCTGTTGTTCATTCTTGATTGTCCCTTCTGTTTACTCTAGTGTTTATTTTGTCTTGTGTATCGGATGTTGTCAGTGTCTCTGTGTTGTTCCTTCTGTTTACTCTAGTGTTTATTTTGTCTTGTGTATCGGATGTTGTCAGTGTCTCTGTGTTGTTCCTTCTGTTTACTCTAGTATTTATTTTGTCTTGTGTCTTGTGTATCCAATGTTGTCAGTGTCTCTGTGTTGTTCCTTCTGTTTACTCTAGTGTTTATTTTGTCTTGTGTATGCGATGTTGTCAGTGTCTCTCTGTTGTTCATTCTTGATTGTCCCTTCTGTTTACACTAGTGTTTATTTTGTCTTGTGTATGCGATGTTGTCAGTGTCTCTCTGTTGTTCATTCTTGATTGTTCCTTCTGTTTACTCTAGTGTTTATTTTGTCTTGTGTATTCGATGTTGTCAGTGTCTCTCTGTTGTTCATTCTTGATTGTCCCTTCTGTTTACACTAGTGTTTATTTTGTCTTGTGTATCCAATGTTGTCAGTGTCTCTCTGTTGTTCATTCTTGATTGTTCCTTCTGTTTACTCTAGTATTTATTTTGTCCTGTGTCTTATGTATCCGATGTTGTCAGTGTCTCTGTTTTTTTCATTCTTGATTGTCCCTTCTGTTTACTCTAGTGTTTATTTTGTCCTGTGTCTTGTGTATCCAATGTTGTCAGTGTCTCTGTGTTGTTCATTCTTGATTGCCCCTTCTGTTTACTCTAGTGTTTATTTTGTCTTGTGTCTTGTGTATCCAATGTTGTCAGTGTCTCTATGTTGTTCCTTCTGTTTACTCTAGTGTTTATTTTGTCTTGTGTATCGAATGTTGTCAGTGTCTCTGTGTTGTTCCTTCTGTTTACTCTAGTGTTTATTTTGTCTTGTGTATCCAATGTTGTCAGTGTCTCTGTGTTGTTCCTTTTGTTTACTCTAGTGATTATTGTGTCCTGTGTCTTGTGTATCCGAAGTTACCAGTGTCTCTGTGTTGTTCATACTTGATTGTCCCTTCTGTTTACTCTAGTGTTTATTTTGTCCTGTGTCTTGTGTATCAAATGTTGTCAGTGTCTCTGTGTTGTTCATTCTTGATTGCCCCTTCTTATTACTCTAGTGTTTATTTTTTCCTGTGTCTTGTGTATCCGATGTTGTCAGTGTCTCTGTGTTGTTCCTTTTCTTTACTCTAGTGATTATTGTGTCCTGTGTCTTGTGTATCCGATGTTACCAGTGTTTCTGTGTTGTTCATTCTTGATTGTCCCTTCTGTTTACTCTAGTGTTTATTTTGTCATGTGTCTTGTGTATCGGATGCTGTCAGTGTCTCTGTGTTGTTCATTCTTGATTGTCCCTTCTGTTTACTCTAGTGTTTATTTTGTCTTGTGTCTTGTGTATCCAATGTTGTCAGTGTCTCTATATTGTCCCTTCTGTTTACTCTAGTGTTTATTTTGTCCTGTGTCTTGTGTATCGGATGTTGTCAGTGTCTCTGTGTTGTTCCTTCTGTTTACTCTAGTATTTATTTTGTCTTGTGTCTTGTGTATCCAATGTTGTCAGTGTCTCTATGTTGTTCCTTCTGTTTACACTAGTGTTTATTTTGTCTTGTGTATGCGATGTTGTCAGTGTCTCTCTGTTGTTCATTCTTGATTGTCCCTTCTGTTTACTCTAGTGTTTATTTTGTCTTGTGTATCGGATGTTGTCAGTGTCTCTGTGTTGTTCCTTCTGTTTACTCTAGTGTTTATTTTGTCTTGTGTATCGGATGTTGTCAGTGTCTCTGTGTTGTTCCTTCTGTTTACTCTAGTATTTATTTTGTCTTGTTTGTCTTGTGTATCCAATGTTGTCAGTGTCTCTGTGTTGTTCCTTCTGTTTACTCTAGTGTTTATTTTGTCTTGTGTATGCGATGTTGTCAGTGTCTCTCTGTTGTTCATTCTTGATTGTCCCTTCTGTTTACACTAGTGTTTATTTTGTCTTGTGTATGCGATGTTGTCAGTGTCTCTCTGTTGTTCATTCTTGATTGTTCCTTCTGTTTACTCTAGTGTTTATTTTGTCTTGTGTATTCGATGTTGTCAGTGTCTCTCTGTTGTTCATTCTTGATTGTCCCTTCTGTTTACACTAGTGTTTATTTTGTCTTGTGTATCCAATGTTGTCAGTGTCTCTCTGTTGTTCATTCTTGATTGTTCCTTCTGTTTACTCTAGTATTTATTTTGTCCTGTGTCTTATGTATCCGATGTTGTCAGTGTCTCTGTTTTGTTCATTCTTGATTGTCCCTTCTGTTTACTCTAGTGTTTATTTTGTCCTGTGTCTTGTGTATCCAATGTTGTCAGTGTCTCTGTGTTGTTCATTCTTGATTGCCCCTTCTGTTTACTCTAGTGTTTATTTTGTCTTGTGTCTTGTGTATCCAATGTTGTCAGTGTCTCTATGTTGTTCCTTCTGTTTACTCTAGTGTTTATTTTGTCTTGTGTATCGAATGTTGTCAGTGTCTCTGTGTTGTTCCTTCTGTTTACTCTAGTGTTTATTTTGTCTTGTGTATCCAATGTTGTCAGTGTCTCTGTGTTGTTCCTTCTGTTTACTCTAGTATTTATTTTGTCCTGTATCTTGTGTATCCGATGTTGTCAGTGTCTCTGTTTTGTTCATTCTTGATTGTCCCTTCTGTTTACTCTAGTGTTTATTTTGTCCTGTGTCTTGTGTATCCAATGTTGTCAGTATCTCTGTGTTGTTCATTCTTGATTGCCCCTTCTGTTTACTCTAGTGTTTATTTTGTCTTGTGTCTTGTGTATCCAATGTTGTCAGTGTCTCTATGTTGTTACTTCTGTTTATTCTAGTGTTTATTTTTTTCTTGTGTCTTCTGTATCCGATGCTAAGAGTGTCTCTGTGTTGTTCTTTCTTGATTGTCCCTTCTGTTTACTCTAGTGTTTATTTTGTCTTGTGTCTTGTGTATCCGATGTTGTCAGTGTCTCTGTGTTGTTCATTTTGTTTACTCTAGTGATTATTGTGTCCTGTGTCTTGTGTATCCGATGTTACCAGTGTCTCTGTGTTGTTCATACTTGATTGTCCCTTCTGTTTACTCTAGTGTTTATTTTGTCCTGTGTCTTGTGTATCAAATGTTGTCAGTGTCTCTGTGTTGTTCATTCTTGATTGCCCCTTCTTATTACTCTAGTGTTTATTTTTTCCTGTGTCTTGTGTATCCGATGTTGTCAGTGTCTCTGTGTTGTTCCTTTTCTTTACTCTAGTGATTATTGTGTCCTGTGTCTTGTGTATCCGATGTTACCAGTGTTTCTGTGTTGTTCATTCTTGATTGTCCCTTCTGTTTACTCTAGTGTTTATTTTGTCATGTGTCTTGTGTATCGGATGCTGTCAGTGTCTCTGTGTTGTTCATTCTTGATTGTCCCTTCTGTTTACTCTAGTGTTTATTTTGTCTTGTGTCTTGTGTATCCAATGTTGTCAGTGTCTCTATATTGTCCCTTCTGTTTACTCTAGTGTTTATTTTGTCCTGTGTCTTGTGTATCGGATGTTGTCAGTGTCTCTGTGTTGTTCCTTCTGTTTACTCTAGTATTTATTTTGTCTTGTGTCTTGTGTATCCAATGTTGTCAGTGTCTCTATGTTGTTCCTTCTGTTTACACTAGTGTTTATTTTGTCTTGTGTATGCGATGTTGTCAGTGTCTCTCTGTTGTTCATTCTTGATTGTCCCTTCTGTTTACTCTAGTGTTTATTTTGTCTTGTGTATCGGATGTTGTCAGTGTCTCTGCGTTGTTCCTTCTGTTTACTCTAGTGTTTATTTTGTCTTGTGTATCGGATGTTGTCAGTGTCTCTGTGTTGTTCCTTCTGTTTACTCTAGTATTTATTTTGTCTTGTGTCTTGTGTATCCAATGTTGTCAGTGTCTCTGTGTTGTTCCTTCTGTTTACTCTAGTGTTTATTTTGTCTTGTGTATGCGATGTTGTCAGTGTCTCTCTGTTGTTCATTCTTGATTGTCCCTTCTGTTTACACTAGTGTTTATTTTGTCTTGTGTATGCGATGTTGTCAGTGTCTCTCTGTTGTTCATTCTTGATTGTTCCTTCTGTTTACTCTAGTGTTTATTTTGTCTTGTGTATTCGATGTTGTCAGTGTCTCTCTGTTGTTCATTCTTGATTGTCCCTTCTGTTTACACTAGTGTTTATTTTGTCTTGTGTATGCGATGTTGTCAGTGTCTCTCTGTTGTTCATTCTTGATTGTTCCTTCTGTTTACTCTAGTATTTATTTTGTCCTGTGTATCGGATGTTGTCAGTGTCTCTGTGTTGTTCCTTCTGTTTACTCTAGTGTTTATTTTGTCTTGTGTATCGGATGTTGTCAGTGTCTCTGTGTTGTTCCTTCTGTTTACTCTAGTGTTTATTTTGTCTTGTGTATCGGATGTTGTCAGTGTCTCTGTGTTGTTCCTTCTGTTTACTCTAGTATTTATTTTGTCTTGTGTCTTGTGTATCCAATGTTGTCAGTGTCTCTATGTTGTTCCTTCTGTTTACTCTAGTGTTTATTTTGTCTTGTGTATCGGATGTTGTCAGTGTCTCTGTGTTGTTCCTTCTGTTTACTCTAGTGTTTATTTTGTCTTGTGTATCGGATGTTGTCAGTGTCTCTGTGTTGTTCCTTCTGTTTACTTTAGTATTTATTTTGTCTTGTGTCTTGTGTATCCAATGTTGTCAGTGTCTCTGTGTTGTTCCTTCTGTTTACACTAGTGTTTATTTTGTCTTGTGTATGCGATGTTGTCAGTGTCTCTCTGTTGTTCATTCTTGATTGTTCCTTCTGTTTACTCTAGTGTTTATTTTGTCTTGTGTATGCGATGTTGTCAGTGTCTCTCTGTTGTTCATTCTTGATTGTCCCTTCTGTTTACACTAGTGTTTATTTTGTCTTGTGTATGCGATGTTGTCAGTGTCTCTCTGTTGTTCATTCTTGATTGTTCCTTCTGTTTACTCTAGTATTTATTTTGTCCTGTGTATCGGATGTTGTCAGTGTCTCTGTGTTGTTCCTTCTGTTTACTCTAGTGTTTATTTTGTCTTGTGTATCGGATGTTGTCAGTGTCTCTGTGTTGTTCCTTCTGTTTACTCTATTATTTATTTTGTCTTGTGTCTTGTGTATCCAATGTTGTCAGTGTCTCTATGTTGTTCCTTCTGTTTACTCTAGTGTTTATTTTATCTTGTGTATCGGATGTTGTCAGTGTCTCTGTGTTGTTCCTTCTGTTTACTCTAGTGTTTATTTTGTCTTGTGTATCCGATGTTGTCAGTGTCTCTGTGTTGTTCCTTCTGTTTACTCTAGTGTTTATTTTGTCCTGTGTCTTGTGTATCCGATGTTGCCAGTGTCCCTGTGTTGTTACTTCTGTTTACTCTAGTGATTATTGTGTCCTGTATCTTGTGTATCCAATGTTGTCAGTGTCTCTGTTTTGTTCATTCTTGATTGTCCCTTCTGTTTACTCTAGTATTTATTTTGTCCTGTGTCTTATGTATCCGATGTTGTCAGTGTCTCTGTTTTGTTCATTCTTGATTGTCCCTTCTGTTTACTCTAGTGTTTATTTTGTCCTGTGTCTTGTGTATCCAATGTTGTCAGTGTCTCTGTGTTGTTCATTCTTGATTGCCCCTTCTGTTTACTCTAGTGTTTATTTTGTCTTGTGTCTTGTGTATCCAATGTTGTCAGTGTCTCTATGTTGTTCCTTCTGTTTACTCTAGTGTTTATTTTGTCTTGTGTATCCGATGTTGTCAGTGTCTCTGTGTTGTTCCTTCTGTTTACTCTAGTATTTATTTTGTCCTGTATCTTGTGTATCCGATGTTGTCAGTGTCTCTGTGTTGTTCCTTCTGTTTACTCTAGTATTTATTTTGTGCTGTATCTTGTGTATCCGATGTTGTCAGTGTCTCTGTTTTGTTCATTCTTGATTGTCCCTTCTGTTTACTCTAGTGTTTATTTTGTCCTGTGTCTTGTGTATCCAATGTTGTCAGTATCTCTGTGTTGTTCATTCTTGATTGTCCCTTCTGTTTACTCTAGTGTTTATTTTGTCTTGTGTCTTGTGTATCCAATGTTGTCAGTGTCTCTATGTTGTTCCTTCTGTTTACTCTAGTGTTTATTTTGTCTTGTGTATGCGATGTTGTCAGTGTCTCTCTGTTGTTCATTCTTGATTGTCCCTTCTGTTTACTCTAGTATTTATTTTGTCCTGTGTCTTGTGTATCGGATGCTGTCAGTGTCTCTGTGTTGTTCCTTCTGTTTACTCTAGTGTTTATTTTGTCTTGTGTATCGGATGTTGTCAGTGTCTCTGTGTTGTTCCTTCTGTTTACTCTAGTGTTTATTTTGTCTTGTGTATCCAATGTTGTCAGTGTCTCTGTGTTGTTCCTTCTGTTTACTCTAGTGTTTATTTTGTCTTGTGTCTTGTGTATCCAATGTTGTCAGTGTCTCTGTTTTGTTCATTGTTGATTGTTCCTTCTGTTTACTCTAGTATTTATTTTGTCCTGTGTCTTATGTATCCGATGTTGTCAGTGTCTCTGTGTTGTTCCTTCTGTTTACTATAGTGTTTATTCTGTCTTGTGTCTTGTGTATCCAATGTTGTCAGTGTCTCTGTTTTGTTCATTGTTGATTGTTCCTTCTGTTTACTCTAGTATTTATTTTGTCCTGTGTCTTGTGTATCCAATGTTGTCAATGTCTCTGTGTTGTTCATTCTTGATTGTCCCTTCTGTTTACTCTAGTGTTTATTTTGTCTTCTGTGTACGATGTTGTCAGTGTCTCTGTGTTGTTCATTGTTGATTGTTCCTTCTGTTTACTCTAGTATTTATTTTGTTCTGTGTCTTATGTATCCGATGTTGTCAGTGTCTCTGTGTTGTTCCTTCTGTTTACTATAGTGTTTATTCTGTCTTGTGTCTTGTGTATCCGATGTTGTCAGTGTCTCTGTTTTGTTCATTCTTGATTGTCTCTTCTGTTTACTCTAGTATTTATTTTGTCCTGTGTCTTGTGTATCCGATGTTGTCAGTGTCTCTGTGTTGTTCATTCTTGATTGTCTCTTCTGTTTACTCTAGTATTTATTTTGTCCTGTGTCTTGTGTATCCAATGTTGTCAGTGTCTCTGTGTTGTTCATTCTTGATTGCCCCTTCTGTTTACTCTAGTGTTTATTTTGTCTTGTGTCTTGTGTATCCAATGTTGTCAGTGTCTCTATGTTGTTCCTTCTGTTTACTCTAGTGTTTATTTTGTCTTGTGTATACGATCTTGACAGTTTCTCTGTGTTGTTCATTATTAATTGTCCCTTCTGTTTACTCTAGTGTTTATTTTGTCCTGTATCTTGTGTAACCGATGTTGTCAGTGTCTCTGTGTTGTTCCTTCTGTTTACTCTAGTGTTTATTTTGTCTTGTGTCTTGTGTATCCAATGTTGTCAGTGTCTCTCTTTTGTTCATTGTTGATTGTCCCTTCTGTTTACTCTAGTGTTTATTTTGTGCTGCGTCTTATGTATCCGATGTTGCCCGTGTCTCTGTGTTGTTCATTCTTGATTGTCCCTTCTGTGTACTCTAGTGTTTATTTTGTCCTGTGTCTTGTGTATCGGATGTTGTCAGTGTCTCTGTGTTGTTCCTTCTGTTTACTCTAGTGTTTATCCTGTCTTGTGTATCCGATGTTGTCAGTGTCTCTGTGTTGTTCCTTCTGTTTACTATAGTGTTTATTTTGTCTTGTGTCTTGTGTATCCGATGTTTTCAGTGTCTCTGTGTTGTTCATTCTTGATTGTCACTTCTGTTTACTCTAGTGTTTATTTTGTCCTGTTTCTTGTGTATCCGATGTTGTCAGTGTCTCTGTGTTGTTCATTCTGTTTACTCTAGTGATTATTTTGTCTTGTTTCTTGTGTATCCGATGTTACCAGTGTCTCTGTCTTGTTCATTCTTGATTGTCCCTTCTGTTTACTCTAGTGTTTATTTGTCCTGTGTATCCGATGTTGTCAGTGTCTCTGTGTTGTTCCTTCTGTTTACTATAGTGTTTATTTTGTCTTGTATCTTGTGTATCCGATGTTGTCAGTGTCTCTGTGTTGTTCATTCTTGATTGTCCCTTCTGTTTACTCTAGTGTTTATTTTGTTCTGTGTCTTGTGTATCCGATGTTGCCAGTGTTTCTGTGTTGTTCTTTCTGTTTACCCTAGTGTTTATTTTGTCCTCTTTCTTGTGTATCCGATTTTGTCACTGTCTCTGTGTTGTTCCTTCTGTTTACTCTAGTGATTAATTTGTCTTGTATATTGTGTATCCGATGTTGTCAGTGTCTCTGTGTTGTTCCTTCTGTTTACTCTAGTGTTTATTTTGTCCTGTGTCTTGTGTATCCGATGTTGTCAGTATCTCCGTGTTGTTCCTTCTGTTTACTCTAGTGTTTATTTTGTCTTGTGTCTTCTGTATCCGATGTTACCTGTGTCTCTGTGTTGTTCATTCTTGATTGTCCCTTCTGTTTACCCTAGTGTTTATTTTGTCCTGTTTCTTGTGTATCCGATGTTGTCAGTGTCTCTGTGTTGTTCCTTCTGTTTACTCTAGTGATTATTTTGTCTTGTGTCTTGTGTATCCGATGTTACCAGTGTCTCTGTGTTGTTCATTCTTGATTGTCCCTTCTGTTTACTCTAGTGTTTATTTTGTCCTGTTTCTTGTGTATCCGATGTTGTCAGTGTCTCTGTGTTGTTCCTTCTGTTTACTCTAGTGTTTATTTTGTCTTGTGTCTTCTGTATCCGATGTTAACAGTGTATCTGTGTTGTTCTTTCTTGATTGTTCCTTGTGTTTACCCTAGTGTTTATTTTGTCCTGTTTCTTGTGTATCCGATGTTGTCAGTGTCTCTGTGTTGTTCCTTCTGTTTACTCTAGTGATTATTTTGTCTTGTGTCTTGTGTATCCGATGTTGTCAGTGTCTCTGTGTTGTTCCTTCTGTTTACTCTAGTGTTTATTTTTTTCTTGTGTCTTCTGTATCCGATGCTAAGAGTGTCTCTGTGTTGTTCTTTCTTGATTGTCCCTTCTGTTTACTCTAGTGTTTATTTTGTCTTGTGTCTTGGGTATCCGATGTTGTCAGTGTCTCTGTGTTGTTCCTTTTGTTTACTCTAGTGATTATTGTGTCCTGTGTCTTGTGTATCCGATGTTACCAGTGTCTCTGTGTTGTTGATTCTTGATTGTCCCTTCTGTTTACTCTAGTGTTTATTTTGCCCTGTGTCTTGTGTATCAAATGTTGTCAGTGTCTCTGCGTTGTTCATTCTTGATTGCCCCTTCTTATTACTCTAGTGTTTATTTTTTCTTGTGTCTTGTGTATCCGATGTTGTCAGTGTCTCTGTGTTGTTCCTTTTGTTTACTCTAGTGATTATTGTGTCCTGTGTCTTGTGTATCCGATGTTACCAGTGTTTCTGTGTTGTTCATTCTTGATTGTCCCTTCTGTTTACTCTAGTGTTTATTTTGTCATGTGTCTTGTGTATCGGATGCTGTCAGTTTCTCTGTGTTGTTCCTTCTTGATTGTCCCTTCTGTTTACTCTAGTGTTTATTTTGTCCTGTGTCTTGTGTATCGGATGTTGTCAGTGTCTCTGTGTTGTTCCTTCTGTTTACTCTAGTATTTATTTTGTCTTGTGTCTTATGTATCCAATGTTGTCAGTGTCTCTATGTTGTTCCTTCTGTTTACTCTAGTGTTTATTTTGTCTTGTGTATGCGATGTTGTCAGTGTCTCTCTGTTGTTCATTCTTGATTGTCCCTTCTGTTTACTCTAGTGTTTATTTTGTCTTGTGTATCGGATGTTGTCAGTGTCTCTGTGTTGTTCCTTCTGTTTACTCTAGTATTTATTTTGTCTTTTGTGTTGTGTATCCAATGTTGTCAGTGTCTCTATGTTGTTACTTCTGTTTACTCTAGTGATTATTGTGTCCTGTATCTTGTGTATCCAATGTTGTCAGTGTCTCTGTTTTCTTCATTCTTGATTGTCCCTTCTGTTTACTCTAGTATTTATTTTGTCCTGTGTCTTATGTATCCGATGTTGTCAGTGTCTCTGTTTTGTTCATTCTTGATTGTCCCTTCTGTTTACTCTAGTGTTTATTTTGTCCTGTGTCTTGTGTATCCAATGTTGTCAGTGTCTCTGTGTTGTTCATTCTTGATTGCCCCTTCTGTTTACTCTAGTGTTTATTTTGTCTTGTGTCTTGTGTATCCAATGTTGTCAGTGTCTCTATGTTGTTCCTTCTGTTTACTCTAGTGTTTATTTTGTCTTGTGTATCCGATGTTGTCAGTGTCTCTGTGTTGTTCCTTCTGTTTACTCTAGTATTTATTTTGTCCTGTATCTTGTGTATCCGATGTTGTCAGTGTCTCTGTGTTGTTCCTTCTGTTTACTCTAGTATTTATTTTGTGCTGTATCTTGTGTATCCGATGTTGTCAGTGTCTCTGTTTTGTTCATTCTTGATTGTCCCTTCTGTTTACTCTAGTGTTTATTTTGTCCTGTGTCTTGTGTATCCAATGTTGTCAGTATCTCTGTGTTGTTCATTCTTGATTGTCCCTTCTGTTTACTCTAGTGTTTATTTTGTCTTGTGTCTTGTGTATCCAATGTTGTCAGTGTCTCTATGTTGTTCCTTCTGTTTACTCTAGTGTTTATTTTGTCTTGTGTATGCGATGTTGTCAGTGTCTCTCTGTTGTTCATTCTTGATTGTCCCTTCTGTTTACTCTAGTATTTATTTTGTCCTGTGTCTTGTGTATCGGATGCTGTCAGTGTCTCTGTGTTGTTCCTTCTGTTTACTCTAGTGTTTATTTTGTCTTGTGTATCGGATGTTGTCAGTGTCTCTGTGTTGTTCCTTCTGTTTACTCTAGTGTTTATTTTGTCTTGTGTATCCAATGTTGTCAGTGTCTCTGTGTTGTTCCTTCTGTTTACTCTAGTGTTTATTTTGTCTTGTGTCTTGTGTATCCAATGTTGTCAGTGTCTCTGTTTTGTTCATTGTTGATTGTTCCTTCTGTTTACTCTAGTATTTATTTTGTCCTGTGTCTTATGTATCCGATGTTGTCAGTGTCTCTGTGTTGTTCCTTCTGTTTACTATAGTGTTTATTCTGTCTTGTGTCTTGTGTATCCAATGTTGTCAGTGTCTCTGTTTTGTTCATTGTTGATTGTTCCTTCTGTTTACTCTAGTATTTATTTTGTCCTGTGTCTTGTGTATCCAATGTTGTCAGTGTCTCTGTGTTGTTCATTCTTGATTTTCCCTTCTGTTTACTCTAGTGTTTATTTTGTCTTGTGTGTACGATGTTGTCAGTGTCTCTGCGTTGTTCATTGTTGATTGTTCCTTCTGTTTACTCTAGTATTTATTTTGTCCTGTGTCTTGTGTATCCAATGTTGTCAGTGTCTCTGTTTTGTTCATTGTTGATTGTTCCTTCTGTTTACTCTAGTATTTATTTTGTCCTGTGTCTTGTGTATCCAATGTTGTCAATGTCTCTGTGTTGTTCATTCTTGATTGTCCCTTCTGTTTACTCTAGTGTTTATTTTGTCTTCTGTGTACGATGTTGTCAGTGTCTCTGTGTTGTTCATTGTTGATTGTTCCTTCTGTTTACTCTAGTATTTATTTTGTTCTGTGTCTTATGTATCCGATGTTGTCAGTGTCTCTGTGTTGTTCCTTCTGTTTACTATAGTGTTTATTCTGTCTTGTGTCTTGTGTATCCGATGTTGTCAGTGTCTCTGTTTTGTTCATTCTTGATTGTCTCTTCTGTTTACTCTAGTATTTATTTTGTCCTGTGTCTTGTGTATCCGATGTTGTCAGTGTCTCTGTGTTGTTCATTCTTGATTGTCTCTTCTGTTTACTCTAGTATTTATTTTGTCCTGTGTCTTGTGTATCCAATGTTGTCAGTGTCTCTGTGTTGTTCATTCTTGATTGCCCCTTCTGTTTACTCTAGTGTTTATTTTGTCTTGTGTCTTGTGTATCCAATGTTGTCAGTGTCTCTATGTTGTTCCTTCTGTTTACTCTAGTGTTTATTTTGTCTTGTGTATACGATCTTGACAGTTTCTCTGTGTTGTTCATTATTAATTGTCCCTTCTGTTTACTCTAGTGTTTATTTTGTCCTGTATCTTGTGTAACCGATGTTGTCAGTGTCTCTGTGTTGTTCCTTCTGTTTACTCTAGTGTTTATTTTGTCTTGTGTCTTGTGTATCCAATGTTGTCAGTGTCTCTCTTTTGTTCATTGTTGATTGTCCCTTCTGTTTACTCTAGTGTTTATTTTGTGCTGCGTCTTATGTATCCGATGTTGCCCGTGTCTCTGTGTTGTTCATTCTTGATTGTCCCTTCTGTGTACTCTAGTGTTTATTTTGTCCTGTGTCTTGTGTATCGGATGTTGTCAGTGTCTCTGTGTTGTTCCTTCTGTTTACTCTAGTGTTTATCCTGTCTTGTGTATCCGATGTTGTCAGTGTCTCTGTGTTGTTCCTTCTGTTTACTATAGTGTTTATTTTGTCTTGTGTCTTGTGTATCCGATGTTTTCAGTGTCTCTGTGTTGTTCATTCTTGATTGTCACTTCTGTTTACTCTAGTGTTTATTTTGTCCTGTTTCTTGTGTATCCGATGTTGTCAGTGTCTCTGTGTTGTTCATTCTGTTTACTCTAGTGATTATTTTGTCTTGTTTCTTGTGTATCCGATGTTACCAGTGTCTCTGTCTTGTTCATTCTTGATTGTCCCTTCTGTTTACTCTAGTGTTTATTTGTCCTGTGTATCCGATGTTGTCAGTGTCTCTGTGTTGTTCCTTCTGTTTACTATAGTGTTTATTTTGTCTTGTATCTTGTGTATCCGATGTTGTCAGTGTCTCTGTGTTGTTCATTCTTGATTGTCCCTTCTGTTTACTCTAGTGTTTATTTTGTTCTGTGTCTTGTGTATCCGATGTTGCCAGTGTTTCTGTGTTGTTCTTTCTGTTTACCCTAGTGTTTATTTTGTCCTCTTTCTTGTGTATCCGATTTTGTCACTGTCTCTGTGTTGTTCCTTCTGTTTACTCTAGTGATTAATTTGTCTTGTATATTGTGTATCCGATGTTGTCAGTGTCTCTGTGTTGTTCCTTCTGTTTACTCTAGTGTTTATTTTGTCCTGTGTCTTGTGTATCCGATGTTGTCAGTATCTCCGTGTTGTTCCTTCTGTTTACTCTAGTGTTTATTTTGTCTTGTGTCTTCTGTATCCGATGTTACCTGTGTCTCTGTGTTGTTCATTCTTGATTGTCCCTTCTGTTTACCCTAGTGTTTATTTTGTCCTGTTTCTTGTGTATCCGATGTTGTCAGTGTCTCTGTGTTGTTCCTTCTGTTTACTCTAGTGATTATTTTGTCTTGTGTCTTGTGTATCCGATGTTACCAGTGTCTCTGTGTTGTTCATTCTTGATTGTCCCTTCTGTTTACTCTAGTGTTTATTTTGTCCTGTTTCTTGTGTATCCGATGTTGTCAGTGTCTCTGTGTTGTTCCTTCTGTTTACTCTAGTGTTTATTTTGTCTTGTGTCTTCTGTATCCGATGTTAACAGTGTATCTGTGTTGTTCTTTCTTGATTGTTCCTTGTGTTTACCCTAGTGTTTATTTTGTCCTGTTTCTTGTGTATCCGATGTTGTCAGTGTCTCTGTGTTGTTCCTTCTGTTTACTCTAGTGATTATTTTGTCTTGTGTCTTGTGTATCCGATGTTGTCAGTGTCTCTGTGTTGTTCCTTCTGTTTACTCTAGTGTTTATTTTTTTCTTGTGTCTTCTGTATCCGATGCTAAGAGTGTCTCTGTGTTGTTCTTTCTTGATTGTCCCTTCTGTTTACTCTAGTGTTTATTTTGTCTTGTGTCTTGGGTATCCGATGTTGTCAGTGTCTCTGTGTTGTTCCTTTTGTTTACTCTAGTGATTATTGTGTCCTGTGTCTTGTGTATCCGATGTTACCAGTGTCTCTGTGTTGTTGATTCTTGATTGTCCCTTCTGTTTACTCTAGTGTTTATTTTGCCCTGTGTCTTGTGTATCAAATGTTGTCAGTGTCTCTGCGTTGTTCATTCTTGATTGCCCCTTCTTATTACTCTAGTGTTTATTTTTTCTTGTGTCTTGTGTATCCGATGTTGTCAGTGTCTCTGTGTTGTTCCTTTTGTTTACTCTAGTGATTATTGTGTCCTGTGTCTTGTGTATCCGATGTTACCAGTGTTTCTGTGTTGTTCATTCTTGATTGTCCCTTCTGTTTACTCTAGTGTTTATTTTGTCATGTGTCTTGTGTATCGGATGCTGTCAGTTTCTCTGTGTTGTTCCTTCTTGATTGTCCCTTCTGTTTACTCTAGTGTTTATTTTGTCCTGTGTCTTGTGTATCGGATGTTGTCAGTGTCTCTGTGTTGTTCCTTCTGTTTACTCTAGTATTTATTTTGTCTTGTGTCTTATGTATCCAATGTTGTCAGTGTCTCTATGTTGTTCCTTCTGTTTACTCTAGTGTTTATTTTGTCTTGTGTATGCGATGTTGTCAGTGTCTCTCTGTTGTTCATTCTTGATTGTCCCTTCTGTTTACTCTAGTGTTTATTTTGTCTTGTGTATCGGATGTTGTCAGTGTCTCTGTGTTGTTCCTTCTGTTTACTCTAGTATTTATTTTGTCTTGTGTGTTGTGTATCCAATGTTGTCAGTGTCTCTATGTTGTTCCTTCTGTTTACTCTAGTGTTTATTTTGTCTTGTGTATGCGATGTTGTCAGTGTCTCTCTGTTGTTCATTCTTGATTGTCCCTTCTGTTTACTCTAGTATTTATTTTGTTCTGTGTCTTGTGTATACGATCTTGACAGTTTCTCTGTGTTGTTCATTATTAATTGTCCCTTCTGTTTACTCTAGTGTTTATTTTGTCCTGTATCTTGTGTAACCGATGTTGTCAGTGTCTCTGTGTTGTTCCTTCTGTTTACTCTAGTGTTTATTTTGTCTTGTGTCTTGTGTATCCAATGTTGTCAGTGTCTCTGTTTTGTTCATTGTTGATTGTCCCTTCTGTTTACTCTAGTGTTTATTTTGTGCTGTGTCTTATGTATCCGATGTTGTCAGTTTTTCTGTGTTGTTCATTGTTGATTGTCCCTTCTGTTTACTCTAGTGTTTATTTTGTGCTGCGTCTTATGTATCCGATGTTGCCAGTGTCTCTGTGTTTTTCATTCTTGATTGTCCCTTCTGTGTACTCTAGTGTTTATTTTGTCCTGTGTCTTGTGTATCGGAGGTTGTCAGTGTCTCTGTGTTGTTCCTTCTGTTTACTATAGTGTTTATTTTGTCTTGTGTCTTGTGTATCCGATGTTGTCAGTGTCTCTGTGTTGTTCATTCTGTTTACTCTAGTGATTATTTTGTCTTGTTTCTTGTGTATCCGATGCTACCAGTGTCTCTGTGTTGTTCATTCTTGATTGTCCCTTCTGTTTACTCTAGTGTTTATTTTGTCCTGTTTCTTGTGTATCCGATGTTGTCAGTGTCACTGTGTTGTTCATTCTGTTTACTCTAGTGATTATTTTGTCTTGTTTCTTGTGTATCCGATGCTACCAGTGTCTCTGTGTTGTTCATTCTTGATTGTCCCTTCTGTTTACTCTAGTGTTTATTTTGTCCTGTGTATCCGATGTTGTCAGTGTCTCTGTGTTGTTCCTTCTGTTTACTCTAGTGTTTATTTTGTCTTGTGTCTTGTGTATCCGATGTTGTCAGTGTCTCTGTGTTGTTCATTCTTCATTGTCCCTTCTGTTTACTCTAGTGTTTATTTTGTTCTGTGTCTTGTGTATCCGATGTTGCCAGTGTCTCTGTGTTGTTCTTTCTGTTTACCCTAGTGTTTATTTTGTCCTGTTTCTTGTGTATCCGATGTTGTCAGTGTCTCTGTGTTGCTCCTTCTGTTTACTCTAGTGATTATTTTGTCTTGTATCTTGTGTATCCGATGTTGTCAGTGTCTCTGTGTTGTTCCTTCTGTTTACTCTAGTGTTTATTTTGTCTTGTGTTTTCTGTATCCGATGTTAACAGTGTCTCTGTGTTGTTCATTCTTGATTGTCCCTTCTGTTTACTCTAGTGATTATTTTGTCTTGTGTCTTGTGTATCCGAAGTTGTCAGTGTCTCTGTGTTGTTCCTTCTGTTTACTCTTAGTGTTTATTTTGTCGTGTGTCTTCTGTATCCGATGTTAACAGTGTATCTGTGTTGTTCTTTCTTGATTGTTCCTTGTGTTTACCCTAGTGTTTATTTTGTCCTGTTTCTTGTGTATCCGATGTTGTCAGTGTCTCTGTGTTGTTCCTTCTGTTTACTCTAGTGATTATTTTGTCTTGTGTCTTGTGTATCCGATGTTGTCAGTGTCTCCGTGTTGTTCCTTCTGTTTATTCTAGTGTTTATTTTGTCTTGTGTCTTCTGTATCCGATGTTACCAGTGTCTCTGTGTTGTTCATTCTTGAGTGTCCCTTCTGTTTACTCTTAGTGTTTATTTTGTTCTGTGTCTTGTGTATCCGATGTTGCCAGTGTATCTGTGTTGTTCTTTCTTGATTGTTCCTTGTGTTTACCCTAGTGTTTATTTTGTCCTGTTTCTTGTGTATCCGATGTTGTCAGTGTCTCTGTGTTGTTCCTTCTGTTTACTCTAGTGATTATTTTGTCTTGTGTCTTGTGTATCCGATGTTGTCAGTGTCTCTGTGTTGTTCCTTCTGTTTACTCTAGTGTTTATTTTGTCTTGTGTCTTGTGTATCCGATGTTGTCAGTGTCTCTGTGTTGTTCCTTTTGTTTACTCTAGTGATTATTTTGTCCTGTGTCTTGTGTATCCGATGTTACCAGTGTCTCTGTGTTGTTCATTCTTGATTGTCCCTTCTGTTTACTCTAGTGTTTATTTTGTCCTGTGTCTTGTGTATCCGATGTTGTCAGTGGCTCTGTGTTGTTCATTCTTGATTGTCCCTTCTGTTTACTCTAGTGTTTATTTTGTTCTGTGTCTTGTGTATCCGATGTTGCCAGTGTCTCTGTGTTGTTCTTTCTGTTTACCCTAGTGTTTATTTTGTCCTGTTTCTTGTGTATCCGATCTTGTCAGTGTCTCTGTGTTGTTCCTTCTGTTTACTCTAGTGATTATTTTGTCTTGTATCTTGTGTATCCGATGTTGTCAGTGTCTCTGTGTTGTTCCTTCTGTTTACTCTAGGGTTTATTTTGTCTTGTGTTTTCTGTATCCGATGTTAACAGTGTCTCTGTGTTGTTCATTCTTGATTGTCCCTTCTGTTTACTCTAGTGATTATTTTGTCTTGTGTCTTGTGTATCCGAAGGTGTCAGTGTCTCTGTGTTGTTCCTTCTGTTTACTCTAGTGTTTATTTTGTCTTGTGTCTTCTGTATCCGATGTTAACAGTGTATCTGTGTTGTTCTTTCTTGATTGTTCCTTGTGTTTACCCTAGTGTTTATTTTGTCCTGTTTCTTGTGTATCCGATGTTGTCAGTGTCTCTGTGTTGTTCCTTCTGTTTACTCTAGTGATTATTTTGTCTTGTGTATCCGATGTTGTCAGTGTCTCCGTGTTGTTCCTTCTGTTTATTCTAGTGTTTATTTTGTCTTGTGTCTTGTGTATCCGATGTTACCAGTGTCTCTGTGTTGTTCATTCTTGAGTGTCCCTTCTGTTTACTCTAGTGTTTATTTTGTTCTGTGTCTTGTGTATCCGATGTTGCCAGTGTCTCTGTGTTGTTCTTTCTGTTTACTCTAGTGATTATTTTGTCTTGTGTCTTGTGTATCCGAAGTTGTCAGTGTCTCTGTGTTGTTCTTTCTGTTTACTCTAGTGTTTATTTTGTCTTGTGTCTTCTGTATCCGATGTTAACAGTGTATCTGTGTTGTTCTTTCTTGATTATTCCTTGTGTTTACCCTAGTGTTTATTTTGTCCTGTTTCTTGTGTATCCGATGTTGTCAGTGTCTCTGTGTTGTTCCTTCTGTTTACTCTAGTGATTATTTTGTCTTGTGTCTTGTGTATCCGATGTTGTCAGTGTCTCTGTGTTGTTCCTTCTGTTTACTCTAGTGTTTATTTTGTCTTGTGTCTTCTGTAGCCGATGCTAAGTGTGTCTCTGTGTTGTTCTTTCTTGATTGTCCCTTCTGTTTACTCTAGTGTTTATTTTGTCTTGTGTCTTGTGTATCCGATGTTGTCAGTGTCTCTGTGTTGTTCCTTTTGTTTACTCTAGTGATTATTTTGTCCTGTGTCTTGTGTATCCGATGTTACCAGTGTCTCTGTGTTGTTCATTCTTGATTGTCCCTTCTGTTTACTCTAGTGTTTATTTTGTCCTGTGTCTTGTGTATCCGATATTGTCAGTGGCTCTGTGTTGTTCATTCTTGATTGTCCCTTCTGTTTACCCTAGTGTTTATTTTGTTCTGTGTCTTGTGTATCCGATGTTGCCAGTGTCTCTGTGTTGTTCTTTCTGTTTACCCTAGTGTTTATTTTGTCCTGTTTCTTGTGTATCCGATCTTGTCAGTGTCTCTGTGTTGTTACTTCTGTTTACTCTAGTGATTATTTTGTCTTGTATCTTGTGTATCCGATGTTGTCAGTGTCTCTGTGTTGTTCCTTCTGTTTACTCTAGTGTTTATTTTGTCTTGTGTTTTCTGTATCCGATGTTAACAGTGTCTCTGTGTTGTTCATTCTTGATTGTCCCTTCTGTTTACTCTTGAGATTATTTTGTCTTGTGTCTTGTGTATCCGAAGGTGTCAGTGTCTCTGTGTTGTTCCTTCTGTTTACTCTAGTGTTTATTTTGTCTTGTGTCTTCTGTATCCGATGTTAACAGTGTATCTGTGCTGTTCTTTCTTGATTGTTCCTTGTGTTTACCCTAGTGTTTATTTTGTCCTGTTTCTTGTGTATCCGATGTTGTCAGTGTCTCTGTGTTGTTCCTTCTGTTTACTCTAGTGATTATTTTGTCTTGTGTATCCGATGTTGTCAGTGTCTCCGTGTTGTTCCTTCTGTTTATTCTAGTGTTTATTTTGTCTTGTGTCTTCTGTATCCGATGTTACCAGTGTCTCTGTGTTGTTCATTCTTGAGTGTCCCTTCTGTTTACTCTAGTGTTTATTTTGTTCTGTGTCTTGTGTATCCGATGTTGCCAGTGTCTCTGAGTTGTTCTTTCTGTTTACTCTAGTGATTATTTTGTCTTGTGTCTTGTGTATCCGAAGTTGTCAGTGTCTCTGTGTTGTTCCTTCTGTTTACTCTAGTGTTTATTTTGTCTTGTGTCTTCTGTATCCGATGTTAACAGTGTTTCTGTGTTGTTCTTTCTTGATTGTTCCTTGTGTTTACCCTAGTGTTTATTTTGTCCTGTTTCTTGTGTATCCGATGTTGTCAGTGTCTCTGTGTTGTTCCTTCTGTTTACTCTAATGATTATTTTGTCTTGTGTCTTGTGTATCCGATGTTGTTAGTGTCTCTGTGTTGTTCCTTCTGTTTACTCTAGTGTTTATTTTGTCTTGTGTCTTCTGTATCCGATGTTAACAGTGTATCTGTGTTGTTCTTTCTTGATTGTTCCTTGTGTTTACCCTAGTGTTTATTTTGTCCTGTTTTTTGTGTATCCGATGTTGTCAGTGTCTCTGTGTTGTTCCTTCTGTTTACTCTAGTGATTATTTTGTCTTGTGTATCCGATGTTGTCAGTGTCTCCGTGTTGTTCCTTCTGTTTATTCTAGTGTTTATTGTGTCTTGTGTCTTCTGTATCCGATGTTACCAGTGTCTCTGTGTTGTTCATTCTTGAGTGTCCCTTCTGTTTACTCTAGTGTTTATTTTGTTCTGTGTCTTGTGTATCCGACGTTGCCAGTGTCTCTATGTTGTTCTTTCTGTTTACTCTAGTGTTTATTTTGTCCTGTTTCTTGTGTATCCGATGTTGTCAGTGTATCTGTGTTGTTCCTTCTGTTTACTCTAGTTTTTATTTTGTCTTGTGTCTTCTGTATCCGATGTTAACAGTGTCTCTGTGTTGTTCATTCTTGATTGTTCCTTGTGTTTACCCTAGTGTTTATTTTGTCCTGTTTCTTGTGTATCCGATGTTGTCAGTGTCTCTGTGTTGTTCCTTCTGTTTACTCTAGTGATTATTTTGTCTTGTGTCTTGTGTATCCGATGTTGTCAGTGTCTCTGTGTTGTTCCTTCTGTTTACTCTAGTGTTTATTTTGTCTTGTGTCTTCTGTATCCGATGCTAAGAGTGTCTCTCTGTTGTTCATTCTTGATTGTCCCTTCTGTTTACTCTAGTGTTTATTTTGTCTTGTGTATCCGATGTTGTCAGTGTCTCTGTGTTGTTCATTCTTGATTGTCCCTTCTGTTTACTCTAGTATTTATTGTGTCCTGTGTCTTGTGTATACGATGTTGACAGTGTCTCTGTGTTGTTCATTCTTGATTGTCCCTTCTGTTTACTCTAGTATTTGTTGTGTCCTGTGTCTTGTGTATACGATGTTGACAGTTTCTCTGTGTTGTTCATTATTAATTTTCCCTTCTGTTTACTCTAGTGTTTATTTTGTCCTGTATCTTGTGTATCCGATGTTGTCAGTGTCTCTGTGTTGTTCCTTCTGTTTACTCTAGTGTTTATTTTGTCTTGTGTCTTGTGTATCCAATGTTGTCAGTGTCTCTGTTTTGTTCATTGTTGATTGTCCCTTCTCTTTACTCTAGTGTTTATTTTGTGCTGTGTCTTATGTATCCCATGTTGTCAGTGTCTCTCTGTTGTTCATTGTTGATTGTCCCTTCTGTTTACTTTAGTGTTATTTTGTCCTGTGTCTTGTGTATCCGATGTTGTCAGTGTCTCTATGTTGTTCTTCTGTTTACTCTAGTTTTTATTTTGTCTTGTGTCTTCTGTATCCGATGTTGTCAGTGTCTCTGTGTTGTTCATTGTTGATTGTCCCTTCTGTTTACTCTAGTGTTTATTTTGTGCTGTGTCTTATGTATCCGATGTTGTCAGTGTCTCTGTGTTGTTCATTGTTGATTGTCCCTTCTGTTTACTCTAGTGTTTATTTTGTGCTGCGTCTTATGTATCCGATGTTGCCAGTGTCTCTGTGTTGTTCATTCTTGATTGTCCCTTCTGTTTACTCTAGTGTTTATTTTTTCCTGTTTCTTGTGTATCCGATGTTGTCAGTGTCTCTGTGTTGTTCCTTCTGTTTACTCTAGGGATTATTTTGTCTTGTGTCTTGTGTATTCGATGTTACCAGTGTCTCTGTGTTGTTCATTCTTGATTGTCCCTTCTGTTTACTTTAGTGTTATTTTGTCCTGTGTCTTGTGTATCCGATGTTGTCAGTGTCTCTTTGTTGTTCCTTCTGTTTACTCTATTGTTTATTTTGTCTTGTGTCTTGTGTATCCGATGTTGTCAGTGTCTCTGTGTTGTCCCTTCTGTTTACTCTAGTGTTTATTTTGTCTTTTGTCTTCTGTATCCGATGTTACCAGTGTCTCTGTGTTGTTCTATCTTGATTGTCCCTTCTGTTTACTCCAATGTTTATTTTGTCTTGTGTCTTGTGTATCCGATGTTGTCAGTGTCTCTGTGTTGTTCCTTCTGTTTACTTTAGTGTTTATTTTGTCCTGTGTCTTGTGTATCCGATGTTACCAGTGTCTCTGTATTGTTCATTCTTGATTGTCCCTTCTGTTTACTCTAGTGTTTATTTTGTCTTGTGTGTCCGATGTTGTCAGTGTCTCTGTGTTGTTCCTTCTGTTTACTCTAGTGTTTATTTTTTCTTGTGTCTTGTGTATCCGATGTTGTCAGTGTCTCTGTGTTGTTCCTTCTGTTTACTCTAGTGTTTATTTTGTCCTGTATCTTGTGTATCCGATGTTATCAGTGTCTCCGTGTTGTTCATTCTTGATTGTCCCTTCTGTGTACTCTAGTGTTTATTTTGTTTTGTGTCTTGTGTATCCAATGTTGTCAGTGTCTCTGTGTTGTTCCTTCTGTTTATTCTAGTGTTTATTTTGTCTTGTGTCTTGTGTATCCGATGTTGTCAGTGTCTCTGTGTTGTTCATTCTTGATTGTCCCTTCTGTTTACTCTAGTATTTATTGTGTCCTGTTTCTTGTGTATACGATGTTGTCAGTGTCTCTGTGTTGTTCATTATTAATTGTCCCTTCTGTTTACTCTAGTGTTTATTTTGTCCTGTGTCTTGTGTATCGGATGCTGTCAGTGTCTCTTTGTTGTACATTCTTGATTGTCCCTTCTGTTTACTCTAGTGTTTATTTTGTCCTGTGTCTTGTGTATCGGATGTTGTCAGTTTCTCTGTGTTGTTACTTCTCTTTACTCTAGTATTTATTTTGTCTTGTGTCTTGTGTATCCAATGTTGTCAGTGTCTCTGTGTTGTTCATTCTTGATTGTCCCTTCTGTTTACTCTAGTGTTTATTGTGTCCTGTTTCTTGTGTATACGATGTTGACAGTGTCTCTGTGTTGTTCATTATTAATTGTCCCTTCTGTTTACTCTAGTTTTTAATTTGTCCTGTATCTTGTGTATCCGATGTTGTCAGTGTCTCTGTGTTGTTCATTCTTGATTGTCCCTTCTGTTTACTCTAGTGTTTATTTTGTCCTGTGTCTTGTGTATCGGATGTTGTCAGTGTCTCTGTGTTGTTCATTCTTGATTGTCCCTTCTGTTTACTCTAGTGTTTATTTTGTCCTGTGTCTAGTGTATCGGATGTTGTCAGTGTCTCTGTGTTGTTCATTCTGTTTACTCTAGTATTTCTTTTGTCTTGTGTCTTGTGTATCCAATGTTGTCAGTGTCTCTATGTTGTTCCTTCTGTTTACACTAGTGTTTATTTTGTCTTGTGTATCCGATGTTGTCAGTGTCTCTCTGTTGTTCATTATTAATTGTCCCTTCTGTTTACTCTAGTGTTTATTTTGTCCTGTATCTTGTGTAACCGATGTTGCCAGTGTCTCTGTGTTGTTCTTTCTGTTTACTCTAGTGTTTATTTTGTCTTGTGTATCGGATGTTGTCAGTGTCTCTGTGTTGTTACTTCTGTTTACTCTAGTATTTATTTTGTCTTGTGTCTTGTGTATCGGATGTTGTCAGTGTCTCTGTGTTGTTCATTCTTGATTGTCCCTTCTGTTTACTCTAGTGTTTATTTTGTCCTGTATTTTGTGTAACCGATGTTGTCAGTGTCTCTGTGTTGTTCATTCTTGATTGTCCCTTCTGTTTACTCTAGTGTTTATTTTGTCCTGTGTCTTTTGTATCGGATGTTGTCAGTGTCTCTGTGTTCTTCCTTCTGTTTACTCTAGTGTTTATTTTGTCTTGTGTCTTGTATATCCGATGTTGTCAGTGTCTCTGTGTTGTTCATTCTTGATTGTCCCTTCTGTTTACTCTAGTATTTATTTTGTCCTGTGTCTTTTGTATCGGATGTTGTCAGTGTCTCTGTGTTCTTCCTTCTGTTTACTCTAGTGTTTATTTTGTCTTGTGTCTTGTATATCCGATGTTGTCAGTGTCTCTGTGTTGTTCATTCTTGATTGTCCCTTCTGTTTACTCTAGTGTTTATTTTGTCCTGTGTCTTGTGTATCGGATGTTGTCAGTGTCTCTGTGTTGTTCCTTCTGTTTACTCTAGTATTTATTTTGTCTTGTGTATCCGATGTTGTCACTGTCTCTCTGTTGTTCATTCTTGATTGTCCCTTCTGTTTACTCTAGTGTTTATTTTGTCCTGTGTCTTGTGTATCGGATGTTGTCAGTGTCTCTGTGTTGTCCCTTCTGTTTACTCTAGTGTTTATTTTGTCTTGTGTATCCGATGTTGTCAGTGTCTCTCTGTTGTTCATTATTAATTGTCCCTTCTGTGTACTCTAGTGTTTATTTTGTTTTGTGTCTTGTGTATCCAATGTTGTCAGTGTCTCTGTGTTGTTCCTTCTGTGTACTCTAGTATTTATTTTGTCTTGTGTCTTGTGTATCCAATGTTGTCAGTGTCTCTGTGTTGTTCATTCCTGATTGTCCCTTCTGTTTACTCTAGTGTTTATTTTGTCCTGTGTCTTTTGTATCGGATGTTGTCAGTGTCTCTGTGTTCTTCCTTCTGTTTACTCTAGTGTTTATTTTGTCTTGTGTCTTGTATATCCGATGTTGTCAGCGTCTCTGTGTTGTTCATTCTTGATTGTCCCTTCTGTTTACCCTAGTGTTTATTTTGCCCTGTGTCTTGTTTATCCGATGTTGTTAGTGTCTCTCTGTTGTTCATTCTTGATTGTCCCTTCTGTTTACTCTAGTTTTTAATTTGTCCTGTATCTTGTGTATCCGATGTTGTCAGTGTCTCTGTGTTGTTCATTCTTGATTGTCCCTTCTGTTTACTCTAGTGTTTATTTTGTCCTGTGTCTTGTGTATCGGATGTTGTCAGTGTCTCTGTGTTGTTCATTCTTGATTGTCCCTTCTGTTTACTCTAGTGTTTATTTTGTCCTGTGTCTAGTGTATCGGATGTTGTCAGTGTCTCTGTGTTGTTCCTTCTGTTTACTCTAGTATTTCTTTTGTCTTGTGTCTTGTGTATCCAATGTTGTCAGTGTCTCTATGTTGTTCCTTCTGTTTACACTATTGTTTATTTTGTCTTGTGTCTTGTGTTTCCGATGTTGTCACTGTCTCTCTGTTGTTCATTCTTGATTGTCCCTTCTGTTTACTCTAGTGTTTATTTTGTCTTGTGTATCCGATGTTCTCAGTGTCTCTCTGTTGTTCATTATTAATTGTCCCTTCTGTTTACTCTAGTGTTTATTTTGTCCTGTATCTTGTGTAACCGATGTTGCCAGTGTCTCTGTGTTGTTCTTTCTGTTTACTCTAGTGTTTATTTTGTCTTGTGTATCGGATGTTGTCAGTGTCTCTGTGTTGTTACTTCTGTTTACTCTAGTATTTATTTTGTCTTGTGTCTTGTGTATCGGATGTTGTCAGTGTCTCTGTGTTGTTCATTCTTGATTGTCCCTTCTGTTTACTCTAGTGTTTATTTTGTCCTGTATTTTGTGTAACCGATGTTGTCAGTGTCTCTGTGTTGTTCATTCTTGATTGTCCCTTCTGTTTACTCTAGTGTTTATTTTGTCCTGTGTCTTTTGTATCGGATGTTGTCAGTGTCTCTGTGTTCTTCCTTCTGTTTACTCTAGTGTTTATTTTGTCTTGTGTCTTGTATATCCGATGTTGTCAGTGTCTCTGTGTTGTTCATTCTTGATTGTCCCTTCTGTTTACTCTAGTATTTATTTTGTCCTGTGTCTTTTGTATCGGATGTTGTCAGTGTCTCTGTGTTCTTCCTTCTGTTTACTCTAGTGTTTATTTTGTCTTGTGTCTTGTATATCCGATGTTGTCAGTGTCTCTGTGTTGTTCATTCTTGATTGTCCCTTCTGTTTACTCTAGTGTTTATTTTGTCCTGTGTCTTGTGTATCGGATGTTGTCAGTGTCTCTGTGTTGTTCCTTCTGTTTACTCTAGTATTTATTTTGTCTTGTGTATCCGATGTTGTCACTGTCTCTCTGTTGTTCATTCTTGATTGTCCCTTCTGTTTACTCTAGTGTTTATTTTGTCCTGTGTCTTGTGTATCGGATGTTGTCAGTGTCTCTGTGTTGTCCCTTCTGTTTACTCTAGTGTTTATTTTGTCTTGTGTATCCGATGTTGTCAGTGTCTCTCTGTTGTTCATTATTAATTGTCCCTTCTGTGTACTCTAGTGTTTATTTTGTTTTGTGTCTTGTGTATCCAATGTTGTCAGTGTCTCTGTGTTGTTCCTTCTGTGTACTCTAGTATTTATTTTGTCTTGTGTCTTGTGTATCCAATGTTGTCAGTGTCTCTGTGTTGTTCATTCCTGATTGTCCCTTCTGTTTACTCTAGTGTTTATTTTGTCCTGTGTCTTTTGTATCGGATGTTGTCAGTGTCTCTGTGTTCTTCCTTCTGTTTACTCTAGTGTTTATTTTGTCTTGTGTCTTGTATATCCGATGTTGTCAGCGTCTCTGTGTTGTTCATTCTTGATTGTCCCTTCTGTTTACCCTAGTGTTTATTTTGCCCTGTGTCTTGTTTATCCGATGTTGTTAGTGTCTCTCTGTTGTTCATTCTTGATTGTCCCTTCTGTTTACTCTAGTGTTTATTTTGTCTTGTGTATCGGATGTTGTCAGTGTCTCTGTGTTGTTCATTCTTGATTGTCCCTTCTGTTTACTCTAGTATTTGTTGTGTCCTGTGTCTTGTGTATCGGATGTTGTCAGTGTCATTGTGTTGTTCATTCTTGATTGTCCCTTCTGTTTACTCTAGTGTTTATTTTGTCTTGTGTATCCGATGTTGTCAGTGTCTCTCTGTTGTTCATTCGTGATTGTCCCTTCTGTTTACTCTAGTGTTTATTTTGTTTTGTGTATCCGATGTTGTCAGTGTCTCTGTGTTGTTCATTCTTGATTGTCCCTTCTGTTTACTCTAGTATTTATTGTGTCCTGTGTCTTGTGTATACGATGTTGACAGTGTCTCTGTGTTGTTCATTCTTGATTATCCCTTCTGTTTACTCTAGTATTTGTTGTGTTCTGTGTCTTGTGTATACGATGTTGTCAGTGTCTCTGTGTTGTTCATTATTAATTGTCCGTTCTGTTTACTCTGATGTTTATTTTGTCCTGTATCTTGTGTAACCGATGTTGTCAGTGTCTCTGTGTTGTTCATTCTTGGTTGTTCCTTCTGTTTACTCTAATCACGACCACGACGACCCGAAAAACGATGACATAAGCTAGATGGTATATATGTTCCATAGTGTCATATTAAATTGCACAGAAAATGTTGTTTTCTTTTTTACGATTTCCATGGAAAAGCGATAGTCGATTCTCCATGATTCACATTTGTTTCGTAGATCGCCCATGTTTTGTATTTGCTATATATATAAACTTATTTAAGTATACTGGTGTCCAATACAATTTCCATATCGGATGATATTCGTGTCGTTAAACACTACGGGTGTCACATGTGGAGCAGCTATCAGATATCTTATGCATAGAGTACATTATTAAATATACTTTGATTGTATTTCAGTAATATATGACATATATACTTATTGCAATTAATATTTTCTTTATCGTAATAAGAAGAAATTCACATTTTTACTTGTACAACTGTTTTTGTGTTTAAATGATTGGAAATATATGATATAGGAGGTCAGATCATAACTTTCTTCCTTTTCAAGAGACAAACATGTATTGAAATAATACATAAGTATAAGTTTCCAAATGGATATTATATGTGAAAATGTAATCCTTAAACTATTGAAATGAACAATAAGTTTAGCTATATTTAGTATATGTCTGTTAGTTTAATGTACATTTGGGAAAAATATTCCTCCTGATATAGTATTGTGTAAAATAAAACCTTGCCTATGATAGAGTTTGAGAAGAGCACTGTATATATTATTAGAACACCGTTGTATATGGACTTTGATTGTTATATAACACTACACCTTGTTTCAGCTCTAATGTAAAATATGCACATGTAATTAATTGTAAATTGATGCCGCTATCATTTGCTATTTCAATCTTTCAGAAATCTTGTTGACTGGTTTTATTTATAAATGAAACGCGTACAGTACATATAAACTCCAATATAATAAGTTAAAGCAAGCAAGTTTCTCATATACAAGTACTTAGGGTAAGTGTGATGTTGCTATATCAAACTTGGTGACAAATCTGTATTACCTCCCTTTCATTGCAAAACGTCAGCTGTGAGTAGGTAGATTTCTTTGTTTTAATTTCAGATCAATTTATGACATGAAAACAGTTTTCCCTTTTCCTTATTACAATTGTTATTTTAGTTTTATGTATTGGCAACTGGTATGATAGAGATAAATTTATGTATTCACAACTAGGTATATTGTTGTTTGTTTGTGTTTATTATTTAATTCACAGATATTTGAGACAAGAGACATATTTCCTTTCTTTATGTGTAAAGTTAATTCCATTGTCAGTAAATTACTACCTTAAAGGTTGTCTCCTACAGCTTTCAATGTTTGAATTCTAAAAGAAAAAACGGAGAGACGTATTCAGTTATCTGAAATTCAAGAATTATACACATTTCACAGATATAGATTAACCATTTAATATCAGAAACTAATGAGGGAGGAGAATGCATCTTTTACTCTTTTTCTTCTAATCAAAGAGGAGTAGCAATTATAATTAATACAAATTTTGAATATAAAATAATTATAAAGAATAAAAAAGATGATAATTGAAATTAACTAGCATAAAATATTGAAATTGAAGATAAAAAGACATTAATTAATTTATACGGCGCCAAACAATGGTATTCCCAATTTCTACTGTGGAATATGTGAAAGACCTAAAAATGTTGACACCAAGTCACTTGTAGTAACTGGATATTTCATTTTGGTCCAATATCAAACATAGATACTAGTAATGATTGTAATATAAATAAACCAAGCGCAAAGGAAAAAGTTTTAGAATTGATAGATTTATAATTTAACTGATGCATTCAGAAAATGTTATCCATAATTGAAGTGATTTACCAAAACAAAATCCATTGAGTAAAACAACAGTTGATTTTTAAAGTGTCTCAATGTTTTTACTATCATATTTCAGAATAGTTTTCGATCTGATCACCCACCAGTAATTTTACAGTTTAAACTCAATGATTTTCTTTGTAGGAACTCTCTGGAAATTTAAGAACTCTACTGTATTATATTGAATATGTAAAAATGGCAAATATTGTAAAAGAAACAATGAATAATACCCCCACAAAAACCTATATTCCCCACTAGTATATGATACTTCAAAAATACAATTGTGTTTACCTTAATCATAAAGCTTTACCATATATATACAGTTGATATGAATGTTATTTAGGTCGGTACCAATTCATGTTCCTGTTTGTGTAAAACCATTGATAAAGCAAGGATGATCACACTGTTTTCTCTGTAAATGACAGTACTATGTCTTACAAATATTACGATACATTGTATTTGTTTTATAGATGTAAGTCTATATTACACCTCATCTAATAAAACAATCTTTTTTATTACATTAATAACATATTTGTCATCAAAGGTTTGGGAATCCGGCTCTTTCAAATTTCTATCTAAGCAATGCATGAAAATAAGGGTAATAACAAAATTATCGAACTCCGAACAATCTTACAAAGGGAGAATCAAAACTCATAATTATATAAACAGACACAATCAGTCAACAACCGGATAACTGTGAAAACCGTAATGACCCTGACTTGGTACAGGCATTTTTATGTCAACAATTGTAGTAATGAAAATAAATAACAAAAGACCGGAATAATTATCCCTCACCGAAGACCACCATCATTTTTCCAGTCCCCCGTTAAAGTTACCATCTTAGCCACAATGAAGATAGATTCGGTTTTCTTTTATTTATTCTGAGCCTTAAAGATTTAAGTTTAAAATGACATCATCAGCTAATAATAACGAAGTCAGGAACGTTTCTATTTTAATCGGTTGTATTTTTTATTTACGTAATGTGTAAATAAACTTGTTTCTTTCATTAGATAGAAAAAATACGTAAACAATTGGCATTTTTCAATATGGAAGAGCTGTATTGAAAGGTTCGTAAGTATTTTATCAACAATTTTTCTGCCGTTATAGATTGGCTTCCTAATGTTTGCCAGTATTTCTGCATATATCTTATCGATCATATTTCACATTTTAACACGATGGACATGATTTATTTTGCCATCATTTTTTGATAATTGTTAAATTAATTAGAAATGGCAATGTGTATTATAGTAGCATTATTGAAATAGATAAATTTGGCATTTTCGGTTCCTTTTATCAACAATGGTATTAACACATGTACACAACAGTATCAGTTGAATCAGTTATGATCACGGAAATCCTTCACGGAAATTATGCATAGCCGCCAACTATTCGTCACCAGATTACATTTATAATAAATTAGCCGAAAAAAAAACGTGTCTCCTTAATATATGTCTGTACAGTAATGAATATCTGCGCTATTTGTGTTTATGTAAACATTTCGCTAACAAACAACTATAAGGTTAAGACAATATGTACAATCTCAGACAATGGAATCGATGATTGATTGATTGATTGATTGCTTATTGGTGTTTAACGCCACTTTCAGCTATACCATGGCGACCAGTTTTAGTGATGGAAGAAGCCGGAGTACCCGTAGAGAACCACCGACCATGGGTAAGCAACTGGTAAACTTTATATATTGCGGCTGCGAGTCCAGTGCACCTTTTTGTAATTTACAAAGCCGGGTGCGAACCTACGCCGTATTGGTGGTAGACTTGTATGAGATGTTAGGTAATCCAACTACCTAACTCAATGAGCCACCCGGACCCTCCACGGAATCGAAGAAAAATATTTCTTTGGGCAAAAATCTAAAACAAAAAAGAATCAACTGTCCAGCATTCTCAGTGGACTATCAGCAAGAACAAGATGGGCTAGGTATCAAATAGCATGAAATAAAGCATTATGTCATGCACTACAAGTATTCCGTATTCCAATATGTACTATATTTAAATATCTACATCTGATATCATAATAGGAGAGAGGTCTGGCGTCTTTGAAGTAATTTTGTTTCAAATATGTACTTAAACGATTCAAAATATTGGAAGTTGACTATAAATTCCCAAATCTAACAAATTCAAAAATTTGATCGTCGACGAGAAGAATGATTGGTGGGATATCGATAATCTGGTGTGCATTGACTAATATTATGCCGATTTCTTAAATTATAGTTATTAGTCTCAATAAGACTGAGAGGGATCAACTCATGTAAGATAAGGGTAATAACAAAATTACCGAACTCCGAACAATCTTACAAAGGGAAAGTAAAAATTCATAATTATATAAACAGACAAAATCAGTCAACAACCGGAAAACTGTGAAAACCGTAATGACCCTCACTTGGTACAGGCATTTCTAAAGAAATGGTGAGTTGAATCAGATTTTAAAGCGCCAAACCTCCCGCACTCGAGAGAATTACCAACATTTAATTTATTAAACATACAAGACAAACACAGAAAACTCAAGTCTGAAGGGATATTACAGTAAAGTGTGTATCTGTATACACAACATAGCAACAATACAAGTATAACAATAAAACAATATAGAAGTAATAACAAGACAAACACAGTACACAAGTCTGAAGGTATAATACAGTAAAGTGATAATCTAGATACACAACATAACGACAGTAGAAGTATAAAGATAAAACAATGTAGAAGTAATAACAAGACAAACACAGAGTACACAATTCTGAAGTTATATTACAGTAAAGTGATGATCTAGATACACAACATAACAACAATACAAGTGTAAAGATAAAACAATGTAGAAGTAATAACAAGACAAACACAGAGTACACAATTCTGAAGTTATATTACAGTAAAGTGATGATCTAGATACACAACATAGCAACAATGCAAGTGCAAAGATAAAACAATGTAGAAGTAATAACAAGAAAAACACAGAGTACACAAATCTGAAGGTATATTATAGTAAAGTGATGATCTATATACACAACAACAAAACAAGTGTAAAGATAAAACAATGTAGAGGTAATAACAAGACAAACACAGAGTACACAACTCTGAAGTTATATTGCAGCAAAGTAGTGATCTGGATACACAACATAACGACAGTACAGGTATAAAGATAAAACAATGTAGATTTAAAAACAAGACAAGCACAGAGTACACAAGTCTGAAGGGATATTACAGTAAAATTATCATCTAGCTACACAACATTGCAACAGTACAAGTATAAAGATAAAACAATGTAGAAATAATAACAGGACAAACACAGATTACACATGTGTGAAGGTATATTACAGTAAAGTGATGATCTGTATACACAACATGACAGCAGCACAGGTATAACGATGAACAATGTCGCAGAAATAACAGGACAAACACAGAGGACACAAGTCTGACGGTATATTAGAGTAAAGTGATGATATGTATACACAACATGACAACAGCACAGGTATAAAGATGAAACAATATCGGAGAAATAACAGGACAAACACAGAGTACACAAGTCTGAAGGTATATTACAGTAAAGTGATGATCTGTATGCACAACATAACGACAGGTTTATTTATCTGGTACAACCAGTTGGTATAACTAATAATTGAATAAGTACATTTATACTACTATTATATGTTCTGTGTTTTATCGCTTGGTTACATACAGAATGTCGTTGTCGAGTGATCAAGAGTGGAGGGTTGGGATCCCATTAACCGGTATAACACAACCACATCTTTGTGTCTGTTCCAAAACAGGACCTACATTTCCCAAATACACTGTGTTCACTGAATTAGTGATAGCTCGTTTTGTTGATATTGGGTGAGTTGTTGACCATCACTGTTTAACATTTTATTTGATAATTGTCATAGAAACCAAAGGAAGGGAAATATAGCTATTTCTCCTGAAGACCAAACTAAGCAACAACAAAGACACAATCGTGGCATACTTCAAATTAACTTAAATGGTCTGGTCTCATATTAATGTAAAAACGCAAGGGTATAGATTAATATAAGTATAATTATACTTGTCTCTGAAACCTTTGTGCTATTTTTGCTATTTGTATTTTGCATTGCGTATGTTGTACAAATAGTATAATATAATAATAATAATAATATATAAAACACAGATAACTGTTAATTTACATCATATAATATTATCCCGTGTGAACCCTAATACATTGAACAAAGACCTCTGATGGTATTTAAATTGTAAAATGCACAGCTTGGTTGAATCCCGTTAAAGTTCGTCTTTGATAGGTGTGTAAACATTTATAAGAAAGTTTGCGAGCTATTATTTTTCTACGCAAGGAAACTTTTGTGTTATTTTACCTTTCCACGAAAACGAACATTAAAAGGATCGTCACTGTATCAAACAAGAAAGCACTAAGCTGATTACCATTTCTTCATTCAAGCTAGAAGGTAATTATATATATTGTATTTTTCTATATTGTGTGTTGTGGTGGTGTCCATCACATATTATGTTGCGCTTCTTTGTTTTGTTTGTCTTAGTCTTGTGTCTTGATTACCCAATGTTGCCAGTTTCTTCGGATTGTCCATTATTGATTACCCTTCGGTTTCTATTAGGTTTATTTAAAATACACTATTTTACTCTAGCTTTGATATTCTATATTTTTGCTAAGTTATAAGACCAGCGAGGATGTTCATTTACGAATTACGTAAAGATATCTGTGAAAACATAAAGTGATGCGTTAATTATCAAATACTTGGATTATATCGTAGAAATACCAGTGACACAAAATGACAACAAATAATAATGAATAAAATAAAATGCGGAAACATCTAACTCCTAAGATTTGTGTCGTTTCCAAAACACAATTGTTATTCCTCGAAATGTATAACCGTAAGCATTTCATCGACCAGGAGGATATCATAGATGGGAATTTCTCGATTGGTATTGTTTTTCGGCTGAAATAAGAATGTATTCTATTTTTTTGCAAACAAATATCTTGAAAGAAACCGAGGGAAACAGCCGAGCGATTTGAATTTTCCTTTTAGATGCGATGGGAAACACGTTAGGGTTAAGGTTAGGGTTAGGAAAATCCAATAAAATTAAATAAAAATCAATGGTTAGAAACACAGGCGGTCTTATGTGACAACGCGAACCTGCTTCTGTTGTTATATGTTGATGTGGTTGTCATTTATATATTGTTTCTGATTTAATCTATGCATGTGTGGGTTTTTTGGTGTTTGTTGAAATTCTTTCAGGACCTCATGCTACCAATTACAGGATTTGAACTCCATTAGTATGTTCAATAACGGCACTATTTTGTGCTTGAGCCAACTCAGAACCAACATTTTCACCAGCTTATGGGGAAGTGTTCTAGTTATTCGTAGAGGTGTGAAATATAAACTTCATGTGTGGAACCTGTTGTAATAATACTTAAATTCTCCCTCTTGACATCGTCCGAATTTAAATTATTTCTATTCTCTACTATTTGGCTAAATAAGAGACAAATCAGTATATATAGGATTGCTTGCTCGCAGTAACTTTGATGAACAAAGGAGGAATCGAATTATATGCCAAGATTCAAGGAAACACAGCCATTTGAGACTCTAAATTATCTTTGATGTAACCATCCTTAGACCTATCTGTGACCCAACAACCATGCATTTTCAATAATCTATCTGAAACACCATGATTAGCCCCTGAAGAAGCACCACCACTTCCTAAGCTATGGAGACCGAAACTGGACTTATCTAAACCAACCCTGTCTAAACTGCTTAATAAGATTTCCCTAGCTCTGGTATATGATAGCGGAACATTCCTTGTACAAAGTTTGTGTACACCCTTAGACTTAAAAAAAGAAAGTGACCTAAATATGTATTCATCAGAATTGTATTTTAAACCAGTCAACTCAATATACCTCTTCAACCAGAAAACTGGGCACAAATCATTATCAGTCTTGGTTATAATGACTGAACTTCCTATCCTATTCATGTCTGTCTTGCTTTTCGCAATTGTAATCTTGATATGTGCATCTTGAAATTCTAAATTGTTCATTTTAATATTAGACAACTCACTATATCTCAAAAACCCAGAAAATGCCAACAAAAATAAAACACAAATTCTCAATTTACTAACATCATTACGATCTCCAAAAACTGCTATAATACGTTGTAAAATATCGGGTGTAATGGGGTCTTTTTTACAAACGGGTTTACTCAACAACCTCTTACCACCTTCAAGAATAAGAGATAAAAGTTTATTTGAACAAGGATTATTTTCAAAATAAAAATCATGATACCACTTTATTGCATAAAAACTGGAATCCAAAATTGCGACACTGATTCCTTGTTGAATAAGTCCACCAATGTATATAGGAACAGTTGCAGAAGTGGCCGCCAAGTATTGAAGCGAACAAGATTTAAACCACCGCTCAAATTTCTTAAAATAACACTTGTATTTCTTTAAGGTGGAATCCGACTTAGAAGATTGAACAAACGATGGCAAATGGTGTACTATATTGGCAAATCTTGAATCATTGCCATAACCATCAAATTGTTTCCATTGACCAATTGAAACTGTAAAATACAAAAAGGAATAATGAATATCATTGTAACTAAAACAATATATATGTATTTACAAATGTAATTTCAATTTAACAAATCATACATTGCGGCATGTAATCCTCACAATTAAAACACTGCGGCAGTAAAATAATCAACATACATAATCTGCGGCATAACACCTCGCAGTATGCAAATAGTTTATATTCAATAAATCACTGTCACATGCATATCATTTCAATGCACATTCAAGAAAAGTCTATCAATAATACAAGCACATTGCTTCTAAACGGTTTCTGTACAAATACACTGTATTCTTGTGAACCGTCAACAAAAAACATCATAGGATGTTTATGCTCTTTAAAATCTATAGCAAATTTCTTAAAGTGTTCTGTAAAATTATCAACAATCATAGGCCAAAATAAGGCCGACTTCCATTTTGGTATAACCAGAGTGCCTTTAGCTCTACACAATTGCATATGTATTAAACATCTACTAACTAAATGTATAGGCGGTACTAACCAATTGTTATGACCGAACCAATCATAAGCAAATGCGTCGACCCCAGAAGATTCAGGTGTAAAATATTTTGGGTTAAATAAAGTAACTTTTCTATTGTTATTATCGGCAAAACGATCACAAGTGTAAGTTCCCATAATAAATTGAAATAATCAAAAACATGTTTACAGACATCCCAATCGTCAAAATCGAACAACTTGCTTAGATAGTCCGCATAACTGTTGTCATCTCTTGGAGTCCATTCCATTTCTAAAACAATATTGTTAGATATACACATATGAAACATATGTAATGTAATATCTTGTAGCTCTGTTTTCATGCTACCTTTGTTAACAATACTAACCACATTTTGATTATCTGTATATATTTTTACAAATTTACCCGATAAATCATTTTTGAGAGACTGAATATTATTTGCAACAGTTTTCAATTCTCTCCATGTGGAACTTTTGTCTCTATCCTGTTTTTCCCACATGAAGTGTACAATTGTATTGTCTCCTACAGTAAAACCAGTTCCTGCAAACTGACTTGCATCAGTAAAAATAACACGTTGTGGTTGTCTATACATTGGAACAATACTCTTAAAAGATAGGAAATTACAATGAAAATACCAAAATTGTAATTCTCTAAAAATATCCTCGTTCATAATGATATTTTCATCCCATGCATTTCTACAACAAATTGACATATGTAAATGTTTGGTCATTATCTGACAGATTTGTGATGTTCCGGGTGAATTTCAAGATGATGGTAACCCGATTTTAAATAAAATTGTATTGCATATTTAGAATAATTAGTGTATACCATAGCTTCCTTTACACCTTGAAATTTAACCTTTTGTTTATCAACAAATGTATTGACATGTCTCAAATCCAATACTAATCTCTCTTTACCCGAACCTTCACCGACACGGTTAACGGGTTTACAATAAAAGGATGTGTTTCCTCTGTTATACAATGTTTATCTAACAGTTCCGTTATTGATTTTTCAACAAAATTTGCATGCTTTAAAGATTACATATTGTTTTTCAAAATAATAGGCTTAGGTAAAGTATCAAACGGAATTCTATATCCAAAATTTATGTTAGATAAACATTGTATCAAACGAATTATGCATCCAAAATTAATGACATTCATAATAAAATCATTAGCTAAACGAACATTTTTCCAAAATAATGATTTTTTTTCTAAGATTTCCTTTAACATTTATAAGACTCTGATCAGATTGTTTTTCATATTTTTCAGGAAAGTCAAAATTATACTCAACTTTATAATCTGTAACTGGATTTTTCACTTTAACTGAATTTTCACTGTGTCTTTCTGCCGTTCTGTGTCTTTGGTGCTGTTGCTGTAGCTGTGGGAATTCCTTTGTGGGGACAGATCCTCGCAACATGTCCTTGTTGGTTACAGTAAAAACATCTTCCGAAGGTTTGGCCGCTACTGGTTTCACTGTTAAATCCCGCTCCGCTGAAGCCACGAAAAAAACTCCTTGGATTGAATTTAGCACTTCCCGATCCCCTGTTGACACTACCGTACTGGTTATCTGGTCTGTTATAAGGTTTTGGCGTACTCCGTTTACGATTAGCCCTAGAAATTGCAGCACGTAAATCACCAGCATCTTCTTTGTCATCCGCTAATGAACTGTCCAAATACTCTTTAACCGTGTCCCAGCCGTGGCGATCTGCAATCTTAAGAATTGTATTCCCTTTCCTAAGAATTATGTTGTTTTCTATACGGAATAGTTTTTCCAAACGTTCCAAATTAAATGAATATTGGATTTTATTACCCTCATGTTTAAGCGAAAATTCAGCCGTATCAACACCTGTAGCCTTCTCGTTCTTCACCAAACTGTTTTCAAAATGTTCAATTAATGTAGCCTTCTCTCTATCCAGTGTGTTACTTAAAGCTGAAGTGAATAGTGAAATTGTACCATATGTGGTTAAATCGTTATCTGTACCACCAGTGTTGTTAATTATGTCAGACTCATGGTCAGTTTCAACTTCGGACATGCAGGACTTCAACACTTCCTTTTTCTCCAAGTCACTGTGAGCAATTTCGATACAATATCGCATAAACACCCCATCTTATAGCCCCGTTTAATTAACCGCCAAAGTTTATCCCGTGCAACTACATGTAATATCATACAAATGATACATATCAAACAGATCCATCATAAACTGACAAACGAACAGACCACATTAAAAATGGAAAACCCCAATAGACACAAATAGAAATACATTGTCAATTTGTTAAAAATATAAAATGGCAACATTGAAGTCGTCTGTTTTGTCACAGGGAATGGGAGCAAGTTGACCATTGGCGTCAAATTGGTGGGAAAGGTCCAGAATTAAGACAGGTGGCTAATTCTGTTGTTTCCTTTATCTCACATTCGTTGGTGGCATATTAATGGAATCCAGTTAGCAAAATGAAAAGGTTGATGATACCAAAGGGGTAATCAGAATCCGTAAATCGAAGAAGAACAGACAACGCAATGGCCAGCGAAAAAGAACAAAAGAACAAACAAAGATCTACAAAATATACACATAAAAATAAAGATCGAGTAACACGAACCCCGCTTAAAAACCGTAGGATAACTCAGGTGCTCCGGCAGGGTAGGCAGTGGACAGAACATCATCAATATAATATAATTGAATGTCAGATTAAAGGCTTTAGCTTGCATATCCTATTTTTGCTTTGAAAAGCGCTTGCATATATTCTCCCTCATCGGAGTAAAGAGAAAGATCGGCATGGTCGGGGGATCAGTTTGTTCTGTTAGGAATACCGATGATTTGCTAGAAAAATTGAGCCCTCTGATCTCGACAAATACGTTATCGATAAAGAACTCCAATATGCTGATGAATTCATTTTTTGTGTAGCTTGCAACGTCACCTACCATTTTAAAACTAAATTTTCTTTAAGCGGATTTTTTATTTTTCATTAGGAATTGTATTGTAAAGTGTAGAAAAATCAAATGATTGGATAGATGAAATTTTCGAGAGAAAGAAAAGTACGAGAATTAAGAATATCCAGAAGCTTTTTGGAGTTTTTCAGTATCCACATTTGATTAAAGCTACTACGTGAGTAGACTTTGTCACAGTATGGTAGTATTTTTTTTAATTGTAGACAATATTGTAGTCATAGTCCTAGACAGTTCATTTCTTGAACAAATAGAAATACCAGCAACATAACTATAGGGATATTACTATAAATACACATGTCTATATAATTTATGTCTGTACAATCATGCTATTTTTTATTTGCTTTTGAGTCACTGACATGGTTTATTAGATATATATTTTTGTATTTGTATTGGAATTTACAATTCATATGTCATGTAATTACTATTAAAATTAATTAGGTACTCCTCTCTCACTTGTAGGTAACATTAACTGATTGTGACGATTCTGTTTCTGTTTTTGGATTCTTGATCCCAATTTTTTTTTTAATTATTTGTCTTTCAAATATTTTGTGTTTTAGCATTTACCTGATAAAGGTTATTCGATAAACGCGTTGTCCGCATTAAATTTGATATCTACATTGTTTTATTCCAATCTAATGCCATGTACATATTTTATGATAACAAGATAGAGTGATTAAGCCTCCGAATTTTACATCTGTAAAGAAAATATTTCTTTCCAACAATTACAAAATAAGATAGGGGATATATATGACCGTAGAGATTTAAATTATATACATCTATTGATGGGTTTTGTCAGTTGTTTTGCTATGTTGATCTCATTGCATTTTGTTTAAAGAACAAACACTAATTATTCTGATACAAATATTTTAATATATTATCAGATAATAGTGGTGGAATATCATGAGCCAGGTGACACGACATTTCAATGTCCTCTGAAGAAATGATTTAAAATTCGACACCAAGCATAATGTAGGGCTTCTACAGTATCATTGAGGTAAATATATTGTTTTTTTTGTTCTATGCATGGTATTACAAATATATAAAGGGGCCTGAGTGTTAGTGGTAGTTATATTATATACTGTGAGCATCAATTTTCGTGGTTTGGTAAATTCGTGGATTTTATATTTGTACCCAACATAAAATTTCGTGGATTTTATATGTTCAACATCATCAATTTCATTGGGTAGCAAATCTTTGAGAAAGCTTCAATACAATAGACAGATGAGCCGTAAAATCATATAATCGGAAGTGGAACATGCATAGTAAAATGTTTATCTTAACAGTTCTGGAAAATTCTGGCATTTGTAAATTTAGCAGAATTTATTTGATCTAATTTGAAAAATAAAAAAATCAACTGAAATTACTTTATTAGCACGTACACTAGCAATTGCCTTTAATATATGTTAAATTCGTTTTTATGTCTTACAAATATTTACTCTCAGTTAATTTTCAGTTTTTGTTTATCACAACTAAAAAAGGAACAATATTTGTTTCTCATTATTTGTATTCCAATTACAGATTGTACTTGTAATCTTATTTTAAAATTGTCGATCCTTTATTATCTTTTATCTCAAATTGGAACCACTCGTAGTCGTGTCAAAAGATTAATCCTGGTCCCGGTGAAAAAGTACAGTTAGCTTACGCATACTGGATAAGTAATCATTAATTGTTTAAAGAAAGGTGATAACATATGTTTATGGAAGGGTGTTTTTTATTGCTTTAATAGAAAAATGTCTATACAACTCTCAGAAACGTGTCACCGTCAGTGTATGGTTTGTATATTACTTTTATTCTCATAAGCCATTGCAAGTTACAATATGGTATAGAGATGTGCAAAGTCATGAAACAGTATATACAATATGTACATAATAAATATGAAATTCTACCCTGCAGCACACACACCGCTATCTATCTCTTTTATTAGTTTACAGATGTTAGTAAGTTCTTTTCTATTCTTGGAAGTCATTAATTTTTTTAACTGTTTCTTATTCGGGTTCTGTATATACTTTTGCTTAATTAATAGTTTTCTTTTACATTTAAAGAATGGACATTCCATAATATAGTGAAATCCATCACCAATTTCCTGTTTTTGACATAATTTACACAATCTTCTGTTTCTTTTTATGTTTTACCATCTGCCACACTCAATCGGAAGTTTCTGGTTATTAGTTCGAAGCTTGAAAAAGTCGAATAAGTATTTGTGATCCAGAATTTCTAACAAAAATATTTCAAATTCGAATGTTTCCTTGAAACATCTATAAAAAAAGAGTTTTTGGTGAATTTTGGATTGAAGTGTGCCATGATTGTTTGAATTTATCTTTTAAGCTGAGCTTAACCGCATTTACAATCCAATAAGTATAAATAAAGTATGTGTGTTCCAAATATATGGCATACCACATTTATTCAATATATTTTGCTTAAATTTTAACCATGTCATTGCATGGTTGTACTTTTTTTATCTGTAGACAATATTGTAGTCATAGTCATAGAAAGTTCTTTTGTTGAACAAATAGAAAACCAGCAACATAGCTATAGGGATATTACTATATATACAAATGTCTATATAATTTATGTCTGTATAATCATGCAACTTTTAATTTGCTTTTGTGTCACTGACATGGTTTATTAGATATATATTTTTGTATTTGTATTGAAATTTACAATTCATAAATCATGTAATTATGATTTAAGCTTATTAGATACTCCTCCCTCAATTGTAGGTAACATTAACTGATTGTGACGATTTTGTTTCTGTTTTTGTTTTTGGTTTCTTGCTCCCAATTTGTTTTACAATTATTTGACTTTCAAATATTTTGTCTTTTAGCGTACCCGATGAAGGTTGTTCGATAAACGCGTCGTCCGCATTGAACTTGATATTTACGTTGTTTTATTCCAGTATAATGCCATATAAATGTTTTATGATAACAATATAGCGTGATTAAGCCTCTCGGATTTTATATCTGTAAAGAAAATATTGTTTCCAACAATTACAAAATAAGATAGGGGATATCTATGACCGTAGAGATTTAAATTGTATACATATATTGATGGGTTTGTCAGTTGTTCTGTTATGTCGGTCGCATTGTATTTTGTTTAAAGAACAAACACTAATTATTCTTATACAAATATTTTAATATATTATCAGATAATAGTTATGCAATGCGCTAAGTCATGTCACACGACATTGAAGTGTCCTCTGTAGAAATGATTTAAAATTTGATACCAAACATAACCTAGTACTTCTACAGTATCATTGACGTAAATCTATTTGGTTGTTTTCATACATGGTATTACAAATACTTAAAGGGTTCTGAGGATTAAAAAAGGAACAATATTGTGTTCTCATTATTTGTATTCCAATTACAGATTGTACTTGTAAACCTATTTTAAAATTGTCGATCCTTTATTATCTTGTATCTCAAATTGAAACCACTCGTAGTCGTGTCAAAAGATTAATCCTGGTCCCGGGGGAAAAGTACAGTTAACTTACGCATACCGAATAAGTAATCATTAATTGTTTAAAGAAAGGTGATAAAATATGTTTATGGAAGGCTGTTTTTTAATGCTTTAATAGAGAAATGTTTAAACAACACTCAGAAACGTGTCACCGTCAGTGTACGGTTTATATATATCTTTTATTCTCATAAACCATTGCAATGCAAGTTACAATATGGTATAGAGATGTGCAAAGTCATGAAACAGTATGTACAATATTTACATAATAAATATGAAATTCTAGCCTGAAGCACACACACCGTTATCTATCTCTTTAATTAGTTTACAGATATTAGTAAGTTCTTTTCTATTTTTGGAAGTCACTAAATTTTTTAACTGCTTCATATTCGGGTTCTGTATATACTTTTGTTTGATTAATAGTTTTCTTTTATATTTGAAGAATGGACATTCCATAATATAGTGAAATTCATCACTAATTTCCTGTTTTTGACATAATTTACACAATCTTCTGTTTCTTTTTATGCTTTGCCATCTGCCACACTCAATCAGAAGTTTCTGGTTGCTAGTTCGAAGCTTGAAAAATCGAATAAGTATTTGTGATCCAGAATTTCTAAATATTTTTTTTCAAATTCGAATGTTTCCTTGAAACCTCTATAACAAATAGTTTTTTGGTGAATTTTGGATTGAAGTGTGCCATGATTGTTTGAATTTATCAACCGCATTTGCAATCCAATAAGAATTAATAAAGTCTGTGTGTTCCAAATATATGGCATGCCACATTCATTCAATATATTTTGCTTAAATTTTAACCATGTCATTGCATGGTTGTAGTTCTTTTTTAACTGTAGACAATATTGTAGTCATAGTCATAGACAGTTGTTTTGTTGAACAAATAGAAAAACCAGCAACATAGCTATAGGGATATTACTATATATACAAATGTCTATATAATTTATGTCTGTATAATCATGCTATTTTTTATTTGCTTTTGTGTCACTGACATGGTTTGTTAGATATACATTTTTGTATTTGTATTGGAATTTACAATTCATAAATCATGTAATTATTAATAAAACTAATTAGGTACTCCTCCTTCAGTTGTAGGTAACATTAACTGATTGTGACAATTCTGTTTTTGTTTCTGTTTCCGTTTCCGTTTCCGTTTCCGTTTCCTTTTCCGTTTCCGTTTCCGTTTTTGTTTTTGTTTCTGTTTTTGGTTTTCTTGCTCCCAAATATTGTTGAATTATTTGACTTTCAAACATTTTGTCTTTTAGCGTACCTGATGAAGGTTATTCGATAAGCGCGTCGCCCGCATTACATTTGATATCTATATTGTTTTAATCCATTCTAATGCCATATAAATATACAAGATAGCGTGATTAAGCCTCCCGAATTTTATTTCTGGAAAGAAAATATTGTTTCCAACAATTACAAAATAAAATAGGGGATATGTATGACAGTAGAGATTTAAATTGTTTACATCTATTGATGAGTTTTGTCAGTTGTTCTGTTATGTTGATCCCATTGCCTTTTGTATAAAGAACAAACACTAATTATTATGATATAAATATTTTAATATATTATCAGAAAATAGTGGTGCTATTCGTTAAACCAGGTGACAAACAAACAAACAAATACTTTACTATCCCCAGACACTATACAGTGTACAAGAGGTCAAAACATCAAACAAAATACATAGAAATCGACGACAGTAGTTAGACATTTACAACATAAATACATATAAACTCAATACATTGAAATTGACAATAGCAATTAGAAATTTACAACAATATACAAACAGGGTAGCTTGACTCAAACAACGTCACGTGCAATTCGTGGCAAGAATGTAAACATTTATACTACACGTGGCAGTATATACAATTATGTAATTTGTAAAGTGTTGTTAAGTTTTTATTTATTTGTGTGGGATTACATATTTTAAAGTATGCAGGGTAAGTACTATTTTTATTTTAATTATTAGTTTAATTCCATGTTCTTGTGAGTAAAAAAAATGAAAAAAAAATGCCTAAGCATATAAAATGTGCTAAAACATTGGAACCATTAATATAAAACTGAAAAGGATATTACCAATTACAAATATTTAATAATTTTTCTAATGAATCCACATATTTTACGATACAACGTTACATTACATAGTGATAGCATCCCTCTCAATTTATATAACGAAGGATTCTGTGAAAAAAAATTTCGTAGTTCATTAATTTGTGGATATGAACAAATAAATAAATAATGAAATTCATTTCCAATTTCTAGGTTACATAAATGACATTTCCTGTTTTGTTTCAGAACATTTGCCCATCTACCAGTTTCGATAGGAAGTTTCAAATTCAAGCATCTCAGTTTACACATATATATTCTATCAGATGGGTGTAACCTAATAAGATAAGGTTCTAGCTTAAATTCGGTTTTGAAAACACCATAAAATTCACCTCGTGAAGAACTATTAATTTGTTGAAACCAATGCTGAATATACTGGTCTAACAACTTTTGTTTTAGAACAGACTTTAATACATTTCTATTCATATGTATCTGATCATTCCAAATGAAACTAAGTCCACACTCATCAAAGATTAATTTGACATATGTAATCCATTTAAAATGTATGGGATTACTTTGATGAAGTTTGAACATAAGTCTATACATGATACTGGAAAGTTTATTATTATTACATAACATTTTATTCCAAAATGTAGCCATTCTCAACTTAATAATAATTTCAACAGGAAAACGGCCAATTTCACCGTAGACCATGAAATTTGGTGTACTGCTTCTTAAGCTTAGAATTCTTTTACAATATTGCAAGTGCATTTTTTCTATGCCCTGTTTATTTTCAAATCCCCATACTTCACAAGAGTAAACTCAAATTGGAGTAATAAGTGAGTCAAATAGCTTTAATTGTAAGTCAATCGGGATGGCTAAGTTTCTTATTTTTCTGCATAAAGCATATAATGCTTTATTTGCCTGATCTAACAATTTCTTTCGAGCTGTACAAAAATGTGCATTATAATTAAATATAACCCCTAGGTATGAGTACGAATCTTGTAAATCTATAGCCTGACCATATATTTTAAAAACAACATTAGTTTTATATTTCTTTTTGCTAAACACTACAATTTTTGTCTTATTCGTATTTACAGTGAGTTTCCAAATGTTACAATACTCTTCAAAAGCTGATATTGCCTCTTGAAGGCTTTCTGCCGATTCAGATACAATTACAGTGTCATCTGCATAAAGTATTATAAATATTTTTAAATAACATGCAATTGTGTCTTGACATTTTTTAGATATTTGTTCAAGATCACTGATATTATTTTCCAAGAAAAAGGTTTCCAAGTCGTTCAAAAACAATCAGAACAGAAAAGGATACATATTTTCCCCTTGTTTCACCCCTACCTCACTATTAAAAAATACAGAACATTATTCTCCTTTTCGTATACATGTTTTGATATTTTTATACATATTATATATAACTTTAAAAATGTTACCCTGTATATTTGATTTTTGTAGTTTTTGCCACAATCCTAATCGCCAAACTGTGTCGAATGCACTTTTGAAATCAACGAAAGAACAAAACATTTTTTTTTTCCAAAAGAAAAATACATCGCTATTAGAGAGTGTAAAATAAAAATATTGTCTACAGTTGAAAACCCACTTCTAAATCCAGTCTGTGCCCCCGAAATTAGCTCGACTTAGAGAATTCGGTGAATAATCTCTCCGGAAAATGTTTCACAAGCTGAACTTGATACTGTTGAAAAACTCAGTAAACTATTTATAAATTCAGCTAAGACAACTTTTGGAACAAAGAGATCGAGAAACATAAAAGAGGAAAATAGTAAAGTAAGTGTATCTAAAAACCATGATTTGGAGTAGACATAAGAGAAATAAAACAGAATCCTCAACATTAGAGATGAAAAAGGCAGAAAAAGAGTATAAAAAGCTGCTCGACACAAGTATCATTAATCATAGGAAAGAAATGAGACAAAAGATGAAGGAATTAAGGTCGAAAAATAGTAAAGAATATTGGAAAATATTAAATTCAGGTTGTCGTAAAAAGCAACCAAATATTTCTATTAGTTCACTTTTTGATTTGTTCAAAAAATTGAATGAAGCTCTCGTTAACATAGAACATGATTACGATCTCCTAAATATAGAACCTCATTTTATAAATACCCCTAATATTGAAATAAATGGACAAATTACCGCGGATGAGATATTAAAGTCTATCCAAGATTTAAAAACACAGAAGGCATGTGGCGATGATAATATAATTAATGAATATATATAATCATCTGCACATTTGCTTATACCGATTTATGTTAGATTGTTTAATTGTATATTCGATTCAGGTAAAGTACCATGTACATGGCTTTCACTGGGATTCGAGCTTATGGCAATAGGAATTAAAGCTAATAAGTTTTCAATACTGTATATAGTCAACAAAAGGCATGATACAACAGAACATACAAATCAACAATTGTAAAGGCTTCAAATAAATAATGCGCAAAAAATAGATGCAAAAACGGCTGTGAAATACTTATGGTAGCACTGAGGTTCGAATGTAAAAAATCAACCCAGAAAAACATGATGTGGTGAGTAGCTAACAAAAAGTTTATATTTTAAAGCATTCTGGGGTTAAAGCTAATAAACATTTAAAGCCGAAATTTAACAAAATTTAGTCTCCCATTTTAAGCTATCCCAAAAACAAATAGATTGGGTACTAATTCTATAGAAGCAGGATCAAAAGTTATACTAAGTAGGCCATACTGTTAATAGTCAATGGTTCCTTGAGCAAGTTGAACATGTAAATATTAAACATTAAATAAAACATACTTCGCCTTGACAATGGTATGGTTATTATTTTAATTCTGCAAATTTCTTAACAAATTTTATTTGAAGAAGGTTGGCAATGTTTAAATACGATAAATATATTACAAATAGCCTTATCATTACAAAATATATCAATAAAACATATCAACATAAATATAAATGTCTACTTTTGACAGCCAGGTTTCAAAAAGGGAAATAATTGAAACGCAAATCGAACACATCCGTTTATCTTTTCTTGATCGGCAATCATCGGACCAAACCTTGTCTTCACGAGTTAATGATCGGCAATCATCGGAACAAAGCAACCGAAACTTAATTAGTCTCCACAACAATGGCGAGAACGACAAACATGGACATGGATTTACAGATTTCTAGTTGTTGGGAACATATTTCAACTTTAAACATGCATGAGTAGCTTAGTTAAGTTACCGTCGTATTTCAATTGGAATTTTCAGGGGAAAACATTGTTCACCCCAATCTGGTGTAATATTACTTTAAATATATCTACTTTCTTTTGTTTTTGATTTGAAATATAATAGGCTTTATTTATATATAAAAATATTAAGGTTATAAGCAGGTTTAGATCAAAATATGCCTGATCATATATTTTATAGCCAAAAACAAGAGTTTCTAGGTTAAAAACATGATCTCTTATATAAAGATTTGTTGTCATTTTTTTCACCTCTTGCCAATATGTTTTGCTATATGTACAACCAAAGTAAAAATGTTCATAATTTTCATTTTCTTTGCATACCAGAAAGTCACTATCATTTACTATTCTCCATTGTTTTAACATTTCTTTGCATGCTAATATAAAGTGAATAAGTTTCCATTTAAATTATTTTAATTTATTAACTCTAAATAATTAAAAGTGAACAATAAAGTTTGCTGCATACAAGTCAAAGTATGCATTCTGTCCTTCTGTAAACATTTTTCCCATTTAGTATAAGATATGGCCATAGTATGGGTTTTTCTTTTAATTGTGATTCTAATAATATTGTATACACCTCTTTGTTTTTTATTTGTTCAATTCAATATTTTATTGGAAAGAGCACATAAGAGGCGTGATCCAAAAACATAAACTGATACATTACAATAATATGACATACATGTGGATGATTTGAACATACAGGCATATTCATTTGTAGATTTTGTTTCTGATTGTTAGGTATTTTAATATACTTTTGTGGAATTACTTGAGTTTTTATTGAATCTTGTGACATGATAATATCTTTCCACTGTTTTGGGATTGCTTTTTTCAAAATATTCAGTTCTGATATCCAGTTTTCTTTGTTTCGTAATTTGACTATAATTTTATATTCTGAAATACGACCATATTCATCTAAAATATCATTAATACAAATAATTCCACTTTTTATCCAATTAACTTTTGTTAAGCATTTGCCTTTAAGTTTTATATACTTATTTCCCCATGTTAATTGTTTTCTTATTTCTCTAAAATTGTGTGTACTTTTATTCCTCCCTCCTCCACAAATAATCCATGTTTTCAATAAATTTTTATAAAATGATGGAATACTTTTGCTAAACTCATTTTCAAAAGATATATAGCTACCCAAATTCATATCAAATATGAGAAAGTTTTCTCCAATATTCTCGAATTTTCCAGTTTTCGTTACCATTTTCCAATAATCTTAATATCCATTTAACTTGTAAGGTTTTTATATATGAAAGAGTATTATTGGAAGTATTGAAATGTACATAACTTATCAAAAACCTAATAATACAAATAATAAAACAGAATTAAATAAATGACAATATTGAGCGAAACTTGTAATGATACTATGAAAACGTGAATAAGTTTCACGGAGTTTATTACTGTAAAGAAAATATTTATTTCCAACAATTGCAAAATAAGATAACGGATAATTTATGACCGTAAAGTTTTTAATTCTTTACATCTATCGTTGAGTTTAGTATTAGTCAATCTGCAATGTTGATTGCATTGTATTTTGTTCAAACCACTAACATTATTAGTATATTAATATTTTAATATTTTATCAGATAATAGATGTACAACACGCTAAGCCCAGTATACATGCCATTGAAATGTCCTCTGTAGGAATGATTTGAAATTTGATACCAAAAATAAAGAAAAGGGGAGGGGGTAAATTGCCATTCATTGAATCTTTCTATGAGGCACTAAAATGTCTTGTCTTTACGAACTTCTTGATCCCATGCTCTCAATGTTTTTACCATCATGTTCAAGAATATTTAATTAATTAATGGGTCAAACTGTTTTACACGTTTTAATTTGAAATATTACTTCAAAATTACATTTGTTTCTACTTTAAATCACAAAACCTTACATATATATATATACTTATAAACATTGTACCTGACGATCTGCAACAGCAGTGAAAACGTTAGCACAAGAATGTTGTGAAAAATCCGTTTTGTTCTTTTTTTACTAATTTCTTTTATATGTACCAGCATACGGATTTCATTTGACTTTTTAATATATATATTAAAAATTGCTGAGTTAGATTGGTGTCAAATTATGATATTAAGTATATATGTACCATCAACACACGCTTATACACATGTCTTACGTCTATCCCTAGATTTGCCTTACGAGAAAAGGTAACACTACGATTATTGAAGCTCCTTTTGTTAGGGAGTGGATGTGTTCGAGTGGTCTAGGGCGATGGACGTAAGGCTAAGCGAATGGTGCTGCAGTGTATCAATGGTGTGGGTTCAAATCCCGTCGAGGGAAGAACAAAAATTTGACAGCTCTAAAATCTAATTCAAACACTGTTCGGTTTAATTTTCAGACATATATATTTATATATATATATGCGTCTGAAAAAGTAGCCAACGTATGAACCTACGAGATGTCGGATCGGAAACAAGTGTTAACGATACTGTGCAAACAAACAAAAATGATAAATAAACGTCTAAAATGTTAGCACAACGATATCATAAAAAGATGTTAAAATGTAACAAAAATAACTAGAAGTCTACAAAAAGACTATAATTATAATTAAATCGACGGATATTTCGCTTGACCGACAGAGCTTCATCAGCGTCTGTAATCCGATTTGAAAAATGGTCACGTGACCATCAGTTATCGTGACGTAAATTACTAAAAATCATAATCTTGAACTTTATACTTTATCTTATTCAAGTTAGTGTGCAATATGCTTGAATAATATAAAGTATTATCTTTTTATGATATCGTTGTGCTAACACTTTAGACGTTTGTATATATATATATATATTACGAATTTAGTTTGTTACACATATTTTCATTGGTTATTCAACCCTGAATGTCAGCATATATTCGGAAAACAGACGGGGTATATATGTACGTTTTCGGTCTCCCTCATTTGGGCCTCAAAAAACAATAACAACGTGGTTGACAAAAACAAAAATATTTACGCTTCACTGAATCAATATCATAATACGGAATAATAAATGTATTTTTACCAAATTAAATGCTGTTTTTAAACTCAAAACGGTGTATGAACAAAAAAGATATTCTTTTCTTCAATAAAAAAATTAAAATATACCTTTCACAAATCTACACCAACCACTCAATTCGTGCAACGGGTGCAACTATCCTCGGAAGAAACTGTTCAATCAACGTGTTTCATCAAAGGAAACACAAGCTATGGGAGACACAAGTTCTGTTCGTGGAGAGCAACCATCTCAACTATCCTCAATAATGCCACCGCACAGTACTTCACGGTTGCAACTCATGCCGCCGACACAAACAGTTCAAGTTCAACATCACTTGTTCAACATCACTTGTTCACATGTTTCATCGTCGGTTACGGACGTCGTTGACATTTTGGATGTAAATTATGATGATTTATTTTGTGATTATAACACTCTTACAACAGTTAATTCCGTCACAAACACCAGAACAATTTAGCAAACTCCCATGTTCCACGGCTGTACCATTACAAATTTGAACATAACAATCAACAAGTGAAAGTGTGTTAAAGTTTCCGCCTTTAAAACTTTCGAGGTCACGGGGCCACAACAAGTTTTTGCTTATTGTTAACATTTTGATTATTGAAATTGTTTCACAAACCCATTGTTTTGTTATGTAATATATTAATGTTATAATTATAAAGTTTATTAAATTTACTGCATATGAAATTGTGTTGATTTAGAAATATTGAACAGGATTTTCCTTTATGAGACACCTCAGTACATAAAATATCACGTGACAAATATTTGACGTCATTGAACAAAGAATGTCAGAGGTACGAAAAGGGACATCTAGAAATACGGAAAATGAAAATAAAAGATGCAAAATATTTAATAAGGTTTTAAATATGAATTGGGACTATGTACGTGGTAAAAAAAAACAAAAGGAAAATAAAAATAAACAAAAACAAAAAAAATATTATTTTTTAAAAAAAAATATATACGACAGTTTGGTTCTGTATTTAACAAAAACATGGTTAAATCCGTAATATATTTGTTATTCAGCTATCAGACAGGGTATATAGTGTGACATTCCCTGCTTATGCTCTATATTCCCTTCGGCTGCGCCTCAGGGAATATAGATCATAAGCCGGGAATGTCACATTATATACCCTGTCTGATAGCTGAATAACATATAATATATATATATATATATAAAGTCTAAGGGAATCTACCAACCAGAGAACTTAATGAGTAACGGATCGTCGAGACATGACGATGCAGCACAAACAAAATAAATTATAGAAGTCTAGAAGATTGTGTAACGATACCGATAAAGGTGTTGCAAAAAAAATATATTGACATTGTGGAAGGGCTGCTTAGACTCGCCAACGTATTGGAGGCCACAAACGGAACACTCAAGAATGTAAATAACATTTGCACTCTTGCAATTAACAGTGCAAAATATTTTGTACTGTTTTCCGGTGACCTTACTGGTATACGATGACGAGTGTTGCATATGTTTACAATATTTGCAGCGTTTGTCTCCACAAGAGTGACTCTTGCCTATAGTTGTGTTAGGCTTTGACATCTCTGCCCGCACCAACAGGTTTCTCAAACTGTTTGGTTGTTTGAAAGCAACCATGGGAGGCTCAGGAAAGACTTTGGACAGTTAGGATTTTTTTTCGACGGATGTCCAATGCCCACGAATGGTGTTGAAGCTGTTTCTCAGACAGGGATGGTATGTGAGGACACAAGGGGTTCTTTTACATTTCTGTTTTTCTTTGTACTGAAGAAAGCTGCTCCTGGAGATGTTATTAGCTTTGTTAAAGCTTTTCTTGATAATATTTTGTTTGTAACCCCTTCTTTTCAAATTATTTTTAAGTTGACCCAATCGTTTTTAAAAAAATTATCGGTGGAGCAAATTCGCCTGATTCTAAGAGCTTGACTGTATGGTATGCTCTTAGTCACATACCATACAGTCAAGCTCTTACAATATGGCGAATATATATATATATATAACAGAAATTAGTTAAAGAAGAACATATATACAGTTGATATGAAATTTAATCAAGTCGGTACCAATTTGTGATCCTTTCTGTGCAAAACCATTGATCATACAGAGTGGGGGTGAATCTACTTCAAAATGTAGGATGTCAGATCCATAATTCGGCAGCCATTTTGTCACGCTTGAAGGCAAGTCTTTACTTTTAGCATTATTTATTGTAAGGATACCATTTAATGTGATAGTGCGCCAAAATTCCATAAATACTTGCTAAGCAACGTATATCCTTCGTTCAAAAGCATGTTGTTAAACTGTACATCATAACGTAGGATAGTTCGTAACGGTCAACCAGATCGTGATGACGACCATATATTTTTTGTAGCGATGACGGCAAGTTAGGAGGAACGTAGCCTTGTTTGAGTAGATTTTGCGTCAGCAGCTGAGTTCTGTCCAGAAAATCACTGTACTTGGAACAAGCTCTAGAATAACGGATAAGTTGTGAAATGTAAGCTCCATCCGTTTGTGATACTGGAATATTGCTACTGAAGTCATGATAGTATGTGTGTAAAGTGGGGCTTGGAATGGGATTCTGACAAAGCAGATGTTCACTCTGTACACTTTTCAGTTGGTATTGCCATTATAGGTGAAATTGTATCTCCTAACTTTAAGCCTAAGTTCAAAGCGATAGAACATATCATGAAACTTTGGACCTTACAAATTTAAGCACAAATAGGGAAAATCACAGTCATTAAAACACTTAGCATTTATAAATTAAACCATTAATTTGTTTAGCCATACCCGACCCATGTATGGCATTGATCAAAACATTTAACTGCAAAATATTTTCCTTCTATGAAATGATGAAGTTGGTATACACGTTAGGGAGTCTTAAGATGTTGAATCTAAGGTCTGAAATAAACGTGGATTAGAAGAATTTTTAAAGGCAGTTCAAGAATCAGTAAGGTATCGCCATTTTTTGAGACTATTGTTATGTTAAATTTAGGATAATTAGGTCCAGCTACAAAATTGAAAAAATCCTTTCTGACAAAAAGTGCTTAATGCATAGAATGATCTTCACAAGAACAAATAACATTAAGTTCTGGGGCCGTCGTGGTTGTGGTCGTAAGGTAGTTGCATTTTACAACTATCTATGCAATCAGTGCTTATCATTACTAGCGTTGTGAGTTCCAATCCCGCTCGGAGGGGATATACTCGATGCAACATTATATGATCAAGTTTGTCACTGATATGCCGCAGGTCGGTGATCTTATCCAGTTTCCCCCACCAATAAAACTGACTGTCACGATATAACAGAAAACTTGCTAATTTAAGCAATATTTATTTAGGAAATAATCAGAATATACAGTACAACAAACATAGTAAATACAGACAGGATTCAGAAGCAAGCAATTATTGCTTTTATAAATCTGTCTCCTAAAACTTGTTGAAAGTGGCGTTAAGCACCATGATCTCCCCCTTAATCAAGTTGTGAAGATTTAAGCACCAGCAGTATTTGGAACAATAATAAATTTCCCAAAGGTAATCAAACAATTGTTTACATAAATAGGATAAAAAGGAATATTTCTACTGATTTGGTTGATATACATTTGTATTTAAAGTCAACTAATGGCTTTAAAAAAATTTAATTTAAAGAAACTTATAATGTTAAAACTAACTTCCTTAGCTACCAAAGTGTAATTTAAGCAATTACATTTTATTTAAACGTGTTTAATATATCCAATAGTGATTTACAAAAAGAGACCCCCCCCCCCCCTACTGGTGTCTTCCCATTTATCCAACTTTTGAAAATCAGATATTCCCATTTATCCAACTTTTTGAAAATTAGATAGTACAGGTAAAAAATAAAAGTGGGATAATAAATAAGGGTAATAACAAAATTACCGAACTCCGAACAATCTTACAAAGGGAAAAGGGGAAATGAAACCTCATGATTATATAAACAGATAAATGAGATCAAAGCTAATCAAGAACAAAGGACACTTAAATAAAGCTTGGGTTGTGTGACAGGTGAATAATTGGACTAAAATTTGGACCAGGACAATGTATACATGTCTAGGTATACATGTGCATTTTTATTTCCATATATTTCATTCAAAAATGAAAATATATAAAAAATATTATTACTATTTTTGAATGAAATCTAAATTTAATCGGCTATGATACATGTATTTCTTTATTTTTCTTTTTGAGTCGATCGCGTCTTTCTCTGGAATAACTTGATGAAAATTCAGACTGAAATTGTATATAATATACATTTGTACCTTTATTGACAGGATATTATCATCTACCTCCTGCCTTTTACAATTAATAACATTTTCTTGAATTGTTTTTCTGTATGTAAAGTGTGCACTTTGGAAGAGGAATTTATTACATGCACCATTTTTCTCTTGTGATCATGACAAGAAATAGAAGAGTTTGACAATACCAAAGGGAGGTAATAAGAATCCGTAAATCGAAAAACAAATGGGCAAACAACGATCTACAAAACATGCATATAAAACTAAAGATCGAGTAACACGAACTCCACTAAAAACCAGGAGTGAACTTAGGTGCCCCGGAATGGTAGGCAGTGCCTGCTCCACTAGTGGCACCCTTCATGTTAATCTAGTTAAAAACCCGGTGATAAGTCATGAATGAGGAAAGGGCCTGGTTTACGACAAGTGGAGCATATTCGTGGTCAATTGTGACACAGATATCCCATATCGGTCAAACAAGTCAAGGAAAACTTTCGAAGTGATGACTTCAACATAACCAAGAGGAACCCTTGATTCAGTAGGTTCCTTGTTAGCAGCAACCCTCTATCAAGGAAATCCTAATAGAAACCACAAGCTCTAGAATATTGTATCAACTGAGAGATATATACTACTTACGGAGGTGCTGTTGGAATGTTGCTAGGATATATCCTTTTATAATGGAAAACAAGTATGCAAAATTCCTCAATTGAATTGGTTTCTCTTGACCTTGTAAAGTGTACAATATTTCCTTTAGTGACCCTAATCTCTGATTGTGAATGCATAAGGTTTGTGAGTTGCATGCTTAGCAATCTTTTCATCAGTAAATAAGGTTTAATGATATATTATAAGCTAATAATTACAATGTGCATGTAAAATTGAAATAAAGAATATTCTGTACATTGCACATTAAATTTATCCTGAAACTCAGTTTGCATAAAGAGAAAGTTTTCAAAACTTTACATTTATTTACATGCAAATTATAATTTTTTCCCCTTTTCATTTATTCAAACCTTATACATATACATATACTGGAAAAATTATCAGGTATTTTGGTCGAATAAACACCTAATTAATGCTAAATAAACAATCCTACAGGTAAGAAATTAAAAGTTGGATAAATGGGAAGACACCTTACCATGTATCCAACTTTTAAATTCTTACCTGTAGGATTGATTATTTAACATTAATTAGGTGTTTATTTGACCAAAATACCTGATAATTTGTTCCAGTACATGTATATGTATAAGGTTTGAATACGTCTGTCATCTCACAATCTTTTTATAGAAACTGGACGATATACAGGTATTGTTAGAAATGAAAGATAATGTATTTTATGTAACTTGAATGTACTGGAGGACGAATTCCATTTTGCTTTGCAATGTACAAAGTATAATGATCTGCGCACAAAATACATCAAGAAATATTATTGGGATCTTCCGGTATGATGGCAGCCGAGTAAGGACATGTTTAACAGGCTCTCAAAATACCATTTACTAATACGTCATTATTCTATCAACTTATATCTGGCTTAATGAATTTTAATTTTGTGAACAATTGTGATTAACATTGGGAACGGACAAAGGATATCTGCGCGTATAGCATTTATTGACTGAGTAGCAGGACAAGTGGTTGTACACGCGTTTCCGCCATTAAGAGTCGAGTAGACCGCACTCAAGTACGATGGATGACCAACAAAAAATTGAGGGGCTCAAACGGATGTACACCGGTAAGGACCTTTCTGAATGTTTTGCAAATTTACATATGACATTTGACAAAGAAATCCAAAAAGTTAATCATGAAATGGCAAGAATATCCGAGAAGGTGAGTGTACTAGACTCAAATGCACAACTTGTAAATGATGACTTGCAGAATATTCATAACACAGTTGTCCCTAATTTAGAAGAAACAATTTCTGATGAGAAGAAAGAGCGATTAAAGTTAGAGATTTGGGGGAGAATGTGGAACCTGGTGATAAGTGGAATAGAAGGGGGTTTTGAAGAAAAACCTAGAGAGACTGAGACTAAAGTGAGAGGGTTCTTCCAAACAATGCTTCGTATGTCACTCGGTGAATCCAATTCGGTTCTCCTACAGGCATGTTACAGGTTGCCAGGCGGTGATGAAAAGAAACGTCGAGTCATCATCAGATTGAATAGCCTTATGGTACGGGACGAAATTCTGAGTAAAGCTATGCAGTTTCAACGAGGGTGTGGTTATAATGTCGTACCTGATGTTCCACCATCGGTTAGCGTATTGCGCAGTAAATTGCTTCAAAGGCGGCGGGAAATGGAACCAGCAGATCGAAGAAAGACAAAACTGGTCTACATGAAAGAGTACCCGTTTGTTTACCTGAGGACAAAATAGTTTAATAAAGTTTATCCCGTTGTCTCATTTGTTAGTCATCAGTGTTGATTTTTTTTCTTTTCTACGGACATTAGTGAACATTAACGGTAATAGAAAAAGGGAAATTTCCAGATTACTATTTTTTTTGTATTTACACACATATATATATTTGACGTAATGTTTATATTAAAGCTTGATGCTTTCTCTCTATATTTGAAACTGTAGTTTTTAATTTTTATTGTTTTTGTTTTTGTTTTTTTTTCAGAAGTTGTGACACTTTTCTTTATATGGTGTGGTTTTTTTTTTCTTTTTTTTTTCTATTTGTTTGTTTTTTTCCTTTTTTTTCATTAAATTAATCCCTTATAAGTTTTTGAAATTATAAGTTATAAGGTCTTGGTATACGATAAACACGTGCACATGGCTAATTTCAATAAAGTTATATATGTAATGTCGACCAATCAAAAGTCTCCGATCCGAGGTCGACTCCGAGTAGTATACCGGAAGTTAATTCTGTAAACAAAACATGGGGAACATGCAGCTTACTTTTTTCTCTCTTATTTTAATCATAATGATATAACGATAGTTTTTCTGGTGAGAGGTAAAACATACAAACACAATTATCATGTATAATCCATTTTAGAACTACTGTGCCCCACTGTGTCAACGTTTCACCCTGATTGGCAGCAGTTTATAATTGCCATGTGACTGTCGCACCACCAGGCCGTTAGGGCAATAGGGCTCAGACTCAGTGGGTCACAATTTACCTTGTTGCATATTTAGTTCGTATATATTTTATCTGCACTTTTTTTTTTCTTTTCTTTTTATCTCGACCCAGGCCCAAGAATTATATGCAGATTTTTATTATCTTCAGATAGTGAAAAAAAAAGAGGGTGGGGGAGGTCTACTCTTGACAGAAGATTACAAGTCTGTATAACACAATACATATATTGATTTTATATTCTTAGAACAGGACAGTAGATTGTGTTGATAATTTATCTGCGATAGAATTAATACAGTGTTTAGTCATACCTGTTAACCTCTGGGAACTGCTAGGGGGAGATCTCCCCCCCTACCAACTCTTCTATGGAGGAGATTTTGTGGTTCGCCTTTAAACGCACAAAATTGTACCTTGTAGTTGCATACATGTGATAGAGTTGCTATGCTACAACTGGAGATTTGTAAATTTTTGGCTGGAGATTTGGTCTCATAACTGGAGATTGTTTATCGACGTATTTGGTGCATGTTTTTATTGTTAATTGATGATTTCCTTTTGTTTGTTTCAGTATTGAACCAACTGCATCCCATTTCAATATATATTGTTTACATTTCTGTCTTATTAGTAGCTTCCTTATCCCCAATTTCATATGATGAATGAAGGATAAAAACTGTATTTATAATTTATTTATAATCATTAGGTTATAACAAAGCAATAAAAATGAAGACAGAATGCTCTGAACAATAAAGTCATAGAGCACTAAAATTAAAAAGTCACTTTGCTGCTGGTGCGTTGGGTGATAGCATACGTTTTGGCATTTTTGTGGTTTATCAATTCCATCCTGGAACTTAGTCCTTAAATAATACTTTGATCGGCTTTGGTCCCAAACAAGCCATAACAACTCAATCCGAGATGAATTCATTGCACGTTTGATCGAAATAAGAAGTTTTCCTCGGCATCAAAGGTTGTCCGACTCCTGTTTGCACAACGGTTTATAACTATTTTTAATTGCGCTATCACACTTCTAATCATCTAAGCGTGTGCCACAAACCCACTTCCTTATCCCCAATTAACTGTCAATCAGTGGATAATTGTTGTATAATCATCAACACCTTAATTAATCTCCATGACCCAATTTACCTGTAAAGGTGTCAAACAGATCAATAACCGGATATCATTTACATTCGTATTTCTCGGCGTTTTTCATCAGCGCGGGAGTTCCAAATGGGAATTTCCAGAAATATTGATCGCAAAATGTAGGTCAAGATTTTATTGTACTTGATTTTTTTGTTGGGGGGGGGGGATATCGTGCGGGAGGAAAAGGTGTGTGCGGGAGATTAATGTCTCCTGCGCATGAGACCCAGTCCATGCGGGAGATAAGGCTCTTACGCAGGAGACTCCCGCGAAAAGGGGGAGGGTTAACAGGTAAGGTTTAGTATTGTTTTTTGTTGTTGTTTTTGTTTTTTGTCCAATGCAACTTGATCATTTTTCTGCCTGTTCAGATTAGTGCATACAGCATACATGTACAATTTATGAATAATATTTGTCAAGTATTAAGCACACAGAGAAAGCTCAAGGTATAACTTTTGTTTTAAATGGTGTTTTGAGGTCAAGCCTGTCTTCAACACACTTTCAATTTGTCAGTCGTCTGAAAATATATTATTATTATTATTATTATTTTGTATTTTTTCCATTCCATTCATGATGAGGAAGAAATTTTCATTGGGGGGGGGGGGGGGGTGCATTTGTAAGGTTTTTCTATATATAAAACATGATCTGTATGAAATATTGGCTTTTGTGAACACACACTCTTATGAAGCAACATTTTTATGTACATGTATTGGGAATATCTACAGCTATGGCATTGTTAAAAATTGGTAGTATCAATTGTAGGGGGCTTTCATCAGATAAAATAAAGAGACGAGACATATTTTTAAAGTGTAGACAAAACTATGATATTTCTTTTTTAATTGATACACATAGAAAAAATGAAACTGAACCATACTGGAGATCAGAATGGGGTAACGATATAACATTTAGCTCTCAGTCCAGTAATAGTAGGGGCGTAGCAATTTTATTTCGAAATACATTTCAATATCATATTGAGAAGGAAATAAAAGATAGTGATGGGAACTTTATCATTTTGAGCGTTAGAATTAATAATACTCTTTGGACACTGGTAGCAGTATATGTGCCGAATAATGATGAGCCTCAATTTTTTACAAATCTACAACTTAAAATTGAAAGTTTACGTAACTCATCAATAATAATTGGTGGTGATTGGAATGTGCCTCTTAACTATAGTATGGATACGTTGAATTATATGCATAAAAATAATGAAAAAGCACAAAAACAACTTCACTTGACTTAGTTGACTTTTTTCGAGAACTTAATCCTGATATAAAGAAGTATACATGGAGAGGTCCTGCTAAAAAACAAGCTAGGCTAGATTATTTCCTTATTTCTTCTCATCTTCAATCATTTATTCATGAGTCCAATAGTGGTATAGCATATAGGTCTGACCACTCACCAGTGTATCTGACATTTCAGTTTACATAACACGGGAGGGGTAAGGGAACTTGGAAGTTCAATAATCGTCTCTTGCAGGATGAAGAATATATTAAAATTGTAAAAGATTGTATAGACAAGGTAATTGGTCAATACAAAACAGAAGATAATGAGAGAACATGTTTGATATTAAGTTCAGTATTGATGACCAGCTGTTTTGAGAAACCTTAAAAAATATGCTACGTGGTAAAACCATATCATACTCTACCTTTAAGAAAAAAGAGAGAGAAAATATTGAATTGAACTTGAATCAAAGTTCACTATTTTATATCAGAATGGGGGGACACATGAGGAGGAAATTTCTAAATTAGAATCTGAGTTAAAAAATATAAGGGAAGAAAAAGTCAAAGGTATAATTATAAGAGCTAAAGCTAAATGGAACATAGAAGGTGAAAGAAGTACTCGTTACTTTTGCAATGTTGAAAAAAGACACTACACCGAAAAAATTATTCAAAAATTAATTTTGGAGGATAATACTGAAATTACACATCAGAAGGATATTCTAGTACAACAACAATTATTCTATCAAACTCTGTATGAATGTAGAGGGACCATTTTCACAGGTGAACACTTGAAATCTTTTTTTGATGATAATAATCCATATATTTCTAAATTAGTACAAGACAGGTTATGGAAACGTTTATCTCCCTTGGCTATATACTCATCCATTACAAAATATAGGGGGGTGCTAATGTGTGTATCGTGTTAGGTAAATGAGTTTGCCAGACATTTATTTATGGATATATTGTGACAAAATATGGATGTATTTGTTTGAAATATATATTTCCCAAGGAAGTTTTTATTATTTTACATTCAACATACGCCTTCATGTAAAATTTTGGATGTGAAGTAAAATACAATCAAAATTTGGGCCAAATGTTACCAGCGAGCTGCTGCTAAGATCAGGATCAGAATCAGGAGGATTTTTAGTTTGACAAATTTTTCTGAATGGCTTTTTGTTCTTTTGTAAGGTATTTTTACATTAATAATTATATATAAAAACAGAAAATATTTCTATGAAATAAATTAATTAAAAAAAACACGTGTTTTCTTAGAATATGGGAAATCCGAGGATTTATGATATGCAAAGCAGATGTTTGCTTACAAACAATAATTATATATATAAGTGTATTTTGCAAACAACTAATGGTACGTAGATACATTGTATCTAACATAGTTAACACTTAATCCAAATTTCATTTAGCATACATATGCATTTTGATTATTTTATTTTATGAATATAAATTGTTATTAAAAACAGAGGATCTATTTAGATCATAGATCGGCTTCACACTACTACAGGAGTACAGACAATATTGTAAAATAGTCATTTCATTTTTTTTTTAACTATGCGCATTTAGACAAACTGTGTTAATCACTATTGGTTCAATTATTTTTTTACAAAAAGTTTTTCAGTAGTAATTTTGTAATACTATACAGTACTATGATTATCTCCCTTTATTTAAATTCCTTAAAAAGCATTTTCCCCAATAATTATTGTTAATTCAACTTTTTGCATTTAATTGTTATATTTTGAAATTGTTCAGTCGGGAAGCCAACGTCAGCTTCCGTAACTCCTCCCATAAGGCTAAAAACATTTACGCAAGGGCAGATAATAATAACCCACCAGGTGTCGCCCATAATCGTAATAGGTATTGACGTTTGTTTACCATGACGATTACAGAATAAACCTTATATGAGAGATAAATATAAATAAATACATTCCCAAAAAATGTGAATTACCATGGTTAAATATATAAGGTGCAGAAAAAACCCCAAGAAAGTGTTTATTAGACATAATATTGGTATAAAACAAGGTATTTCCCGAGGTATTTGTTTTTGTTGTTGTAGCTAAGAATATATGGCGTGAAATTCTCGAGGCTAAGAATAACTGACACAAACGCATCCCATTGGTTGTCAGTAAAAACTATGGTCAAAAATAGGTTTACCCATCATTCAAATGTGTAACGAAATATAAAAATAGCCATCATTTCGCCTTTAATTTGCAAAACAAGGTTTGTAACTAGGATGCTGTCAGCCGCCATTTTTTTATAAAGAAGACGCTGAAATTCTGAATAAATAAATAAATAAATAAGTTTTATCTAAAGTCGGCATGGTTAAAAACAACAATCATACAAATATAAGCTCTAATGAGCCTTTGACCGACATACAACATAAATAACAATAATCAAGGCATGCAAAAATAAATTAAAAACAAAGTTAGCACTACAAGAAAAGCATAGACATGTAAGTTGGTAAGAAATCTGAAATTACTAAAACATGAAATTAAAAGCAATTTAAAAGCAGATATTATAGCTGAACAGAATTAAAAATAATAAGCTTACATGAAAGCTAAGCATAACTAAAAGCTACACAATATTCAATAATAAAACTAAGTATATAACATATAAAAGTATAAAAGATGGACATGACCTGATTGATGGTAAAAAGCATACTTTAAAAGTCAGCACAAACTGAGCATTTGCAATCATTCCCATTCCATGACTTCAAAAACTGATTGAACTGATTAAAATTAGATATTAGAAGAAAAAGTAGCCTTCGTTTTATTTGCATTTAGAGTATCATAACATAATTAATTTGATTAATAGTTATTCCTGCGATATAGTTTGAGATATTTATGATGTATTTAACATATCGCCCCCTCCCAAATAGATCTCGAACCATATTTAAACTGACATCATGTGAACATATTCCAGTCTCAGCTTCTGTTTTTTTTTTACCATTTACAGTACACTTTAACAATAATATATTTCAGATTTACAGCACAGGTGACCATGATTAAATAAGATTTTGTCTTTTTTATTTTGTCAGTATTTGCATTTATTATTTAAAACAGGTATCAAACCCTATAAACTGATTTCATGTTGTTTTAGCATTTAAAACTTGTATGGTCTTGTGGTCAGAAATTTAACCTGTAAAATTATATGGTCTTGTGGTCTAAAATTTGACTTGTTAGCTTAGGGATATTTCAGTCTCTGCTTCTGATTTTTTACCATTGTTCACTGATCAATCATATACATTGTATTTCAATTATTTCAGAATACAGTATCTGAATAATCTGATTAAATAAAAGTATTTATGATTGTTTTATCTTATTTTGTTAATGTTGTTATTACCTATATTTGAACCCTTTAAACTGACTTCATGATGTTTTAACATTTAAAATTATATGGTCTTGTGGTCAAAAATTGGACATGTAAGGATATTCCAGTCTCAGCTTCTGATTTGGTACCTTCCAGATTGTTAATTGATCAATTATGTATTTCAATATTTCAGATTTACAGCACAGAAAATATAATGATTAAATATATATATGTTTTTTTTTCTTCTAAAAAATCCATGAAGTAAAAAAATGGACCAGCATTCCAATTATATTTAAAGTACATCATCAAACAAATGCAGGCCTATGGGTATAATTGTGGGCAGGATATATCCTCTAACTGATACATTCATTTAATTCAAAAAGTTTCAGATGCTCCTGAATTTTGTTTGTTTGTAAAAAGAAATTTAACATTTTTTCTGAATTGTATTGTATTTGTAAGAAATGTGAAATTAAGTTCAAACTTTGTATTCTGTGTCTACTGAAAATAATCTGCTTGAAAATGATGAGCCATGCAGTTAATAAAAAGGCTTTTTCTAATGGAAGTAAGAGTATTGAAGATGAAAAAAAATGTTTTTCTTGAAAGAATTATTGCAAACTAAGTACCCATATTTGTAAATGCTGGTCATTTTGTGAATATCCTGGAGAAAGAATTATTGCAACCTATGTACTCAGTCATATTTGTAAATGCTGGTCATTTCATCTTGTGAAGTCATGGGGAAATAATTATTGCAACCTAAGTACCCATATTTGTAAATGCTGGTCATTTTGTGAATGTCAAGGGGAAAGAATTATTACAACTTAGCCACCCCTATATGTTATAGAAGCTAGTTTGTAGTTGTGTCAAACACATGAATATTCCAAATGCATTGATATTTACATTGTCAGGTAAACATGAAACTTGGTAGCTTTCATTCAGATAATAAAATTTCCTAATTTCAAGGAAAATATTTGCTTACACTGAATTTTTTTTTATTTGCCTTGATATAATATGAAGGGTTAAGATATCTGAATACAATTTTTTATGCCCCTTTTTGTCTCAAGGTTTCACTTTCTTTAGATTTTTAAAAATTTATTAATTGTTTTACTGGCATGTTTTTTTTTATAATATTTTCATATTTTTTCAATTCACTTAATTTTTGTTTACATGCTTTTATTTTTTCCACACATTTGTTTCTTTCTATTTATCTTGTACCTGTTGTATTGAAATTAAATTAAATTGAAATTATTAATTGCTGTACATCCCCTGTGCAAATCTAGTATCACAAATGATTTTTTTTTATTTAAAGTGATGATAAATAGTAATTCCCCAGTCTAAATTACAAAATGCACAATGTGTAAAACAATATTGCAATACAAATAAACTGAAAAATACGGTATTAATACAAGAAAATTAAAAAAAGACATAAAAATAGACACCCCTTTCCCAAATGAAATAGCCTCTTTCGGATGTACGCTTAGATGTCGTTTATTGTTGATGTTAAGAAACACCACCGATGTGTTCCGAAAGACAATGAATTTCGATGTTTGGCAAATGGTCGATCGATCAAGGTGGGTGTAGAACTAAGTGACACAATTGCATCCCACAAGACATTGACACTAGTTGTCGGTATGACAATGATCCTAGATGATTTCCTCAGGCAGTGGATGTTACAGAAAGCCATCATATTGTTTTAATTAAATTTTCTGACTTAAATAGAACCACCTCGACATTTGTTTTGAAATTGAGTTCACTTCAAGTAGCAACATTCGATGTTTGTGCACTATATTAATAAAAACTGAAGTGATGCAATACATTTCTATTTATCCATAGACATATTCCGTATATTTTAATTGATTTCAAGCGTACATATTTATTGTAAACCGACGTATTTTAACGGAAGGGTTGAACGTCATTTTTCATCAAAAATGACTCGAAAGTCACGTGACTTTGTTTTTAGCTGGAACTCTCCTGTGTCACTGGCTTCCCGACTGGTTATCAATATTAAACAATAATTTTTTTTTATGTTCATATTTATATGAATATTATAGTTGCAATTATTTAAATTAAATATACCATACGTTGAAGAACTTTCGATTTATTTAAATAATCAACGCCCACTTTATTATCAATATATTGCCGAATTACCTTCGATATTTTCCGAATATTATAATTATACTTCGGTATTTTCCGATTTATTTCGATCGATTCTAAATTCGCATAGACACCATTTATACGTCAAAAAATTATCCAATGAAAAATTTCTCGATATATGAGAACTAGACGAGAATTTCCTTACTTATTATAAAATCCAGAGATACATTGAATGATAAAATCGGCCATTTTCTAGCATCATTATTTGCTGATTCCATCCCCTTTCCCTATGACATCCCCTGGACAAGATTAAAAAATTAAACCTAGAAGGGGAACTAACTCCCCAAGAAACCCTTTCTGCACTAAAACTTATGAAAAATGGTAAGTCTCCTGGTATGGATGGTTTTACCACTGAATTTTATAAATTCTTTTGGAAAGATATAAATTCGTTTTTGATTAGATCCTTCAATCATGGATATGAAAAAGGTCATTTATCTGTGACCCAAAGACAAGGAGTTATTACTTGTCTTCCAAAAGAGGGAAAATCAAAATTTTATATAAAGAATTGGCGTCCTATTTCCGTATTAAATGTCGATTATAAAATATGTTCTTCTAGTATTGCACAAAGATTAAAAAAAGTCTTGCATACAATTATTAGTGAAACACAAGTAGGTTTTATGAAAGGTAGATATATTGGTGAGTGTACCCGATTAGTATGTGATCTCATTGATAGATGTGAGGATGAGGAAATACCTGGTCTACTCATACATGTACTTTTAGATTTTGAAAAGGCCTTTGATTCACTTGAATGGTCTTTTATATCCAAATCTTTAGAGTTCTTTGGCTTTGGTGAGTCTATTATTTATTGGTTTCAAACACTCTATAAAAATGTAGAGAGTTGTGTACAAAATAATGGACATTTATCTGAAAAATTTGTAGTAAGGAGGGGTGTTCTTCAAGGGGACCCTTTATCTCCTTATTTATTTATAATTGCTGTGGAGCTACTTAGTGCTGCATTGAAATTTAATCCAAAGATTAAAGGTATCAGTATTAATAACTCGGAATTTCTTATCAGTCAGTATGCTGATGACTCAACATTGTCTCTAGCCGATGATGAGAATTCATTAAATGAAGCTTTAAATATGATATCGCTTTTTTCCATCTGTTCTGGATTGAGAGCAAATTTTGATAAAACACAGGTAGTTTGGATTGGGGCCAGACGAGGCTGTGGATTGGAACTTAAAACAAATACAGATATTGAATGGAATCATTCTGGCTCATTTAAGTTGCTCGGTATTCAATATTTTCTTGCTAAGGATGATAGATACATAGATAACTATTATTCAAAGTTAGAAAAGATTAAGAAGTTGTTGAATGATTGGTCCCTTAGAAATATATCCCTTTTCGGAAAGATTACAGTTATTAAAACATTAGCATTGCCTATTCGTGTACAGTGTTTTACAGTTTTAACAGATCCACCGGATCATATTATTAAATCTTTACAGAACATTTTCCATACATTTATATGGAATGGTAAGACAGATAAAATAAAACGATCTACATTAATTTGTGATTATTCAAATGGTGATTTAAAAATGCCCCATATCCAGTCCTTCATTCATGCTTTAAAGGTATCCTGGATCAAGAAAATGTTAGACCCCATGAACCAGGGTCCTTGGAAAGTGCTAATATCAGACCATTTAGATGCATCTGGCAGAGAAAAACTTTGGTATCTCTCTCCCTCAGGGCTAAAACAATTAGCAAAATAATTCAATTCTTTTTGGCGAGACGTCATTTTACATTATGCAAGTATTCGTGATAATCCATCCACAGCCCCAGAGGAAATTTTAAGCCAACCACTTTGGTTAAACTCTGAAATTGAAATTGGAGGAAAACCAGTTTTATATCAGCGTTGGGCAAAAGTGGATGTATTTTTTATTAATGATTTATTGAAAAATGAAGGTGGGTTTCTAAGTTTAGAACAATTTCAAGACAAATATGGCATAATTTCAAATTTTTTAGAATATAATGGTTTACTGAAAGCAATACCCATGAAATTTAAAGAGGTTATTGCAGTAAATAACAAATTAGAAAAAGTTTGTGACAGATATGTGACAGTGTTGAACAATACTTTAAAGCCTACAAAGCCTTTTTACAAGATGATGGTAGAAAAACATAATGTGCATCCTACAAAATCACAAGAAAAATGGCAGATTAGACTTGAAAAAGAAATTGTAAAAGAGGATTGGCACATTATATACTCAATACCTTTCACAACACTTATTAGTACAAAGCTTCAAGCTTTTCAGTATAAAATTAACTTAAGAATTCTTTTTACTAATGAAAAGTTGATGAAATGTAATTTATCGGAAACTGAAATGTGCAGCTTTTGTTTTGAAACTAGAGAAAGCTTGGTACACCTATTTTTCCACTGCCCTCATGTCCGTCTTATTTGGCTTCAGATTGCACATTGTTTACAAACAAAGTGTAATATTGACTTTGTTATATCACCAGAAATCTGTATACTTGGTGTACTCACTGGTCAATATTTCAATATATTGAATACATTAATAGTTATAGTTAAGTATTTCATTTATGTTTGTAAATTGAAAAATCAAATCCCAGTATGGAAAGACTGTGTTGAATATATCAAGTATTGTAAAAAAAATTGATTTTGATTCTCTGTACTTGTGTACCCCCAAGAAATCAAATAGTTTAAAATGTAAGTGGAATTCTATTTCTTCAATGCTTCAATGAGTGTGGTGTTCTCAGTGCCTTATTTTAGGTTGTTGTTTAGATATATCAGCAAATAAATAATGCAAATTAATTTGTGAAGAAGGGAGTTTTTAAAGCACATCAGTAACACATGTATTTAAGGGAACGACCATTAAACTTGAAGGGGGGGGTGGGGTATCAGTGGCGGATTTAGAGGGGGCGGGCGCCCCCCGCACCCCCCTAAAATTCGTAAAGAATATGTTATACAACGTTAATTAAGCAGTTCAATAAATAACTTTTTCATGAATGGTTAACTCGTGACCTGTAGTAAAATATTCCTACACATTGTAAATACACGTTGGGTGTGTTCGCTGATTCATATATGTATTCGCCGTCAGTAGTTCAAAGATTATTTCATTCTGATTGGTTCCGAGGTACCAGACATCAACTATTTCCTCACGTTAATTAAACATTATTTCTTCAGTCAATTTTACAACTATAAGAAAAACAAATCTTTACAGATCAAAGCATTTAGTAAACTTAAATCCTGATACTGACCCTGGGCAAGCAACTGGTATAGTTTATCACTTGCGGCTGCGAGTCGAGTGCACCCTTTTCTGTAATTTACGAAGCTGGGCGCGAACCTACGCCATATTGGTGATAGGCTTGTATGAGCTGTTAGATCCAATGACCTAACTCATTGAGCCATCCGGTCCCATGAATGCGCTAAAACTGAGCCAATAGTTCTTTGAAAGGTTAAAATATCGTGATCGATCAGTCATGAGTTGAACAATTCGCATCACGGTTGTTCAAAAAAAAGTTTTACTTCAGGTTCTAATAATCTGACAAAAACATACTGTTAACAATTATCCGACAAAATTAAGACTAAAAATAAAAAATTTTGTTCTGATAAAAATGGTGTGGTTGGTTCAAAGTTGTCGTTCAAATAAATGTATGTAATTCCTCAAACCCCCAGAGCTTGGGGGGGGGGTCACCCCCTGGACGCCCTACCAGGGCTCTGTCCTGGAACCGCTGTGGGACCTTCAGCGGTCCCCTGACCCCTCTCCTACTCACGCCCCCCTAATCCCAAATCCTGGATCCGCCCCTGGGTATGTTTTTTTTCTAAAAAAATATTCTGATTCCCAATGTTGCTGAAAAAAATATTCTGATTTAGGTGGAGGCAAAACAAAATAATATGATTCAGAGTTTTTGTCATATAACCTAATGTGGAATTCTGAAAAAAAAAAAAAAATATTCTAACTCTCGTCTTGTCCGAAATTTTTTTTCTGAACGAAATAAAAAACCATAACCCCCCCTCCCCCCTTTTCAAGTTAAATGGTCGGTCCCTAAGTAAAATTATCACTACGCTGATTATTAAATGAAAATGAAAACGACGATTGCATTACATGACGTTTACTGTGACGTAACTTATCTGGATTATTTACACGTCCGCAATCGATATCACAAAATCTCTACGTCCTTAACTGAAGTGTTTTAAAATAATCGTTTTAATATTAAAAGAAATAAGACTTTTTTTATTATTGAAAAATATTGTTATAATTCTGTCTTTTTTATTAGTAATATTGTCTCTGAAGATAAAACAAAATGTTTGCCATATCAGGAATTTCAAAAAAAAGAAGAGTTTGGAGATATCCAAAGGGGTAATTAACAATACATATGTAAAGTACAACATGTCTTATTTGCGTTATTTCTGTTTGTTTATGTAGAGTGGCGCCCGACACTTATTGTGTTGTGTTTGTTTTGTTTGTCTTCGTATTGTGTACCCTCTGTTGATGCTAACAAAGAAGCTGCTGAACCAAAGGTTCCTCTTGGCTAAGTCGAAGTCATCACTTCGAACGTTTTAAGGTCGCCACCATGAGTTGGTTGACCGCTATGGAATATCTGTTTCACAAATGACCACGGATATGTTCCACTTTTTTAACTAGATTAACACGACGGGTGCCTCTAATGGAGCAGGAACTGCTTACCCTTCCGGAGCACGTGATTTCACCCCCGTTTTTAGTGGGGTTCGTGTTACTGGTTTTGCAGTTTTATGTGTATGTTGTTTGTCCTTTTTCTTTTGGCCATTGTGTTGTCTGTACTTATTCGATATACAGATTTGCATTACCCCTTTGGTATCTTCAAACTCCTTTTACCACTTTCTCTGGAATGTCAATTTTGTATTGCCTCTGCTGTATTCTTCTGCTGTATTCGCTAACGCTTATTTAGATATCCTACTCTGACCTCCATTTCCAACATTACCCCCCTTTTTTCAGTGTTCAGTGAGTTAAGATCAGAGGTGATTTTTCGTTTTGTCGATATTGATGGGGTTTTAGACCATCATTGCTTAAACTTTCTTTTTCTTAATTGTCATAGAAACAAAGAAAATGGCAAAATAACTCTTAGTCCTTGAAAAAAGCTAAAGAAGGATGAGGACACAATTATATATACCACAAGCAAACTGGCAAAGCAAAGATCCTGGTCTATAAACGAAAACACGTAAGGAGACAGATAAATATAGCATAGTTATGTTTCTTTCTGAATCCTTGGTGTTATTCTTACAAATTTGTATTTTGTATTACGTATGTTTTAGAAATAAGATGTGCTTAAACCAAAGACAAACAAAATGAATTTACATCATATAATATTATCATCCCCGTGGGAACCCCAAAACATTGAACAAAAGCTTCTAGTGGTTTTAAAATATTTAAATACACAACTTTGCTAAGTTAGTTATATTTCATATTTGAAAGCGTTGAACCATTTATATAGACAATATCATTGCAGTGTTTTAAAATATAAAGTTTATGTGAATGAGGCTTTCTAACTGGGATAACAACGAGGTTCACCGAGTCTTTTACAAGTATTGTGCTGAATATCCATGAACTTTATATTTCATCACACTGCAATAATATTGTGGTTATCCGGCAGAAAAATCTTTTTAATCCAGTCACGTTTATATTTTGAATTAAATAATGAAATTATATAGCAATCCCTTGATTGCCTCTTTTATCATAGGTGGGTACGTGACGGCATACAATAAATAATTATCCAATCAATTTTACTTTAAACATATTTTATTGTTCAATAAGAAATAATTGGATAGGACACAAGTTTCACAACTTAGAAACGTCTTCTCCAATACATACATGAATTAATATAAAATGAACTTATATAATATTATATACATATTTCATATTAAGTGATGACATGAAAAAAACAAACAAAGACTAAAAATGTTGAGCGTCATGCGCAGGTGGATTATCTAAAGTATACTTAATCGAACACACCCTTTCGTCTTAATGACACGAACACACCAAACATTCAATTGGGATTTAACTTTCTAGTGGATTTATATATAAAGTGGGTGCTTAATAAAGGTAGTTAACATGTGAAAATATAGGGAGGAATCATTATTCTATTAACGTTCGGTAAGTATATTGCTTTTTTATAAGATTTTTGTTAAAAACGGTTATTTATGATATGACGACTCGATAATCCAGTTGCATGAGGCTGTCTCGAAACTAGTTCATACGATCTTGATCAATAAAGTAAGACATAAATCTATTATTAACCTGTTACACATTACAAATATGACTAATTTACAAATATTTATGATCATGACATAGAAAAGCGACAGGTGTTGTTAATGTATTTTTGTACAGCCAAAAATATGGAACAATTTATATCACAGTTAAGTGTTTCATTTCCAAATAATAATAAATCAATATTTACCGGAATTCCAATCAAATTCAATTTATTTATTTCAAATAACATAATAATACGCGATAAGGTAAATCTGTTACAGTGTAACAAGTAATGCTCTGCAGTATCCACATACACAATTATAATTTACAATGAAATTTGCATGATATAAATCTGCATTTAATGCACTGCATTTATTTCGCATTCTAGAGTGCAATACACTGAGAAAGCGGTCACCTATAGAATAATATTGAGGATTTCTCCTCCTAGTATAACATATTTGCTGAAGTTTTATTTTAAAAGAGGAAAACGTAGGAAGATTTCTAATAGTTAGATCCAAAGAATTCCATACTTGAATAGTACATGGAAGTAAGAATTTTGGTAAACAGACAAATGATTAAAAGGTACATGTATATTGTGACTGTTACGTAAATTATAATTAACGTTTGCTGCCACTATAGGCGGAACTAATTCATATAAATAATCTGGTGCTTCTTTATTGACAATTTTGTAAAAAAGTAGCAGATTTTTAACGTTCCTTCTTGTACTCAATGTTTCCCACCCCGTTTCCTTGTAGATTGAATCAAAAATAGCATATATAGATAATCCAGTCACTATACGAGCTGCTTCTATTTGTATTTTTTCTAGACGATTACAATTTGCTTGTCCACAATTATCCCAAACTTCTGAGGCATATTCCAAAATAGGTTGAATGAAAACTAAATATATTTTTTCAAGATAATCCCTTTTTAACCTGTATTTAAGTTTTCGTAATATGTTAAGTTGCTTGGAAGTTCTTTCAATAAGTACATCAATATGCTTTGTCCACTTACAATCATTGCTAAAAATAACACCTAAATGTTTATGCATATGCACAGGAGATAGTGAAATATTGTTAAAGTCAAATAGTACATTATTTTCTAAATGCCTAGTACTAAAAATCATAATATCTGTTTTATTGAGATTGAATTTCACAAGCCATCTATATGACCATGCATTTAAATATTCTAAATCTATACTTATTAATGTATGTAAATTTTCTTCATTATGTGCCATATGGCCAATACAAGTGTCATCAGCAAATAGTCTGCCAAAGCCAGTCATATTGTCTGCTACGTCATTTATAAAAATTAGAAAGAGCAATGGGCCCAAGACGGACCCTTGGGGCACACCAGCCTTTAATTCCCCAGTACTTGATATTGCATCTTTAATAACTACTCGTTGTTTTCGTCTTGAAAGATAACCTTTTAACCAGAAAAGAAGCTTCCCTTTTATGCCATAATTCTCGAGTTTTAATATAAGCGCTTTAATCCAAACTGTATCAAAGGCTTTACTATTATCAGCGAAGTATACTAGTTATTTGTTTTTTATCCAACGCAAGTACAATATTATCATAAAGTTCAATTAACTGATGGGTAGTTGAATATCCCTGCAGAAATCCAGACTGGAATTTATATAAAAGTTTGTTTATATGCAGATGATTATAAATCTGTTTATAAACTATTTTTTCTAAAATCTTACTAACACATGCCAATAAGGAAACTGGACGATAATTTGATGGTAGAGATTTATCCCCCTTTTTAAACAAAGCAATGACATGTGCAATTTTCCACTGATCTGGAAAAAACATTTCTTGTATCGACCTATTAAATAACAAGGACATTGGTTTTGCTATTTCATTTTTTACAGCTAATAACATTCGGTTACTTATAATATCATGTCCAACAGCCTTATCTACATTCAACGTGGAAATTATATCTATAACATCTTGTTCACAAACTTCAATATCAGAGAGAACATTCAAGCATCTACAATCAAAATCCGGTAAAACCTTATGTTCATCGTTTGAATTAGATATGGAAGAAAAATATTTATTTAAAATTTCTGCTTTTTCTATGGATTCGTATGATAATTTGAAATCATTCTGTGGGTCTGAGAGAGGAGGATTCTCATTAGATGAATTTTCATTTTTTATTAACATATTCATGGTTTTCCAATATAATTTGCCATTGGCTGATTTTAATTCATCTAAATTTTCACTTATATTTGCATAAAATTTCTTTTTGGCCGTTTTTTTAAAATTATTTACCTTATTTCGCTGTTGTTTATATTTCGACTCTGTTAGTACTGATTTCACTCTAAGAAAAGTTTTACGAAAACGATCACGTATTCGTATCTCTCTTCTCAAAGTGGAATCAAACCAAACTTTGTCGTCATTTCTTATAATTACCTCCCTTGTCGAAATGCATATACTAGCTATTTTCAAAAATATTGACGTAAAATCAGAGACGCTCAATGAATATCACATGCACTAGTTATTAAATTGACCCAGTCTATTTCAGATATTTTTTGCTTCATAAGAAGATAATCTGCTCGTTTATAATCCCAAATTTTACGTTTATAATTTTTATTATTACTGAAACCACAACCTATTGTGACGTATGTTCCATCATGATCGCTAAACTCTCTGTCAATGTGTATTGTGTGACTATCAATAATACTTATCGAGTCGGTGATCAAAATTGGATCAAGTAAAGAATAATTACCTGTGCGATTATCAAAGTGTGTCGGTTTATTAATAATGTTTACAAAACCATTGATGAAAATAATATCTCTAATATTTGTAGGAATATTAGCCATAAAATTTATGTTCAAATCACTCAAACATATAATATTGCAATTCTCGTCAAGAGCTCTTTTTAGCATAAAATCAAAATACTGCCAATAATAAGCAGGTGCTTGTCTTACTGACCGGTAATTTATGTTGATCAGTATAGACTGAAATTTAGTTTTAAGTTCAAACCACATACACTCTAGTAAATCGCCATGTTCTAAATCCTGTCTACGTATAACATTAACAAAACGTTTATAATAAAATATAATACCACCTCCTCCACTACAGTTCCTGTCCCTCCTAATGGGAATCTCAAAACCCGGCAAACTTATGTCAGCATCGCTTATACTGTTATCTAAATGTGTTTCCGTAAAAAAATATAATATCAAAGTCTTCAACTATATCTATAATATAATTTAATTTATTTCGCAGACTTCGTATATTCGCATGAAAAATAGATAATGTGTTTTCGTGGGAAACTGGCGTGCCCTGTGGACCTGGGTTTAATTCAATATCCCCACAAACAATCAATAAACTAAATAATAATAGATAAGATAATATTATATTATAATTAGACTTATATTTCACTAAACACCATGACATAACATGTCTTAAGTATAACAAAAACATATCAATAAAATCATTCAAACACACCGACACCTTTCTGGCTTTTCTTAAACAAATCATACTAATTTTATTATAGAACAACCCTATTGTTACCCTGTATGATACAATATCAACCATTATCAAAAGAAAATGTTTTGACAAGGTTTAATAAATACGGCTGTGAAAATATATGTGTACATGTATAACAGTGTGATTTAAAACAATGACATGTTATATGATCAAGATCGAAGTGAAATAAAAATTGTAAACAAAACAAAAGATATATGTACAAACTCAAGATTATGGCAATGCTTCGTACGATTGTCGTTTTCTTAAGTAAGAGATTTTTTTATATGAGAATATATATCTATTAGACATTAACATTAGCTGTGTTATATTTTATTTATCATATTTTAAAATGTTATAACAATGTTTCGCTTTTGTATATATGTGTTAGACAAAGGTTTGTTAACTCTATCAGTAAAAACGTCGTCTGCTCACTTGTGGGACGAAATTAATCAAGTCTATTTATAAGATTTATAAACAACACCTGAAATTGATTGTCAAACAGGTATTTAAAGATGTAATAATGAATGTCGCGGATAAATGGTGTGTGAGCTACTGTCAATACAGCGTGTGTAATACGCAAAACAATATTTTTATATATATAGAATGAAATGAAAATAGAACCACGTGGCTGGCAAAATAACCTATTATAAATAGGCGATATGAAAAAAATAAAAAACAAAAATAAAAGAAACTAAGAACATTACTTATTTCACTATATTTTTTATTTTAACTTGTAATTACAGGTATAAATTTCAGTTTATCTAGAAGTTATTGATCGAAAAAATCACGTGATGAAAAAATTATTCGGGTGAAAAATAACAATAACAAAAGCACGTGGTAATGTTTACATAACAAATCAAATACCATTCAGAAGGAACTACAATCTGAACATTAATGCAAAATATTTTATTTACAACAAAAGACAAAATATATAAAAAGTATGGTGTACTTTATGTATGGTGTCTCTAACCCTCTTCATCACCATTGAGGATTTCACCACCCAGTCTGTATATATCTTGTCTGCTTTTGACAACTAATGGACGAGAACGTTCAGTTTCCTTAACAAGCACAGAACCATCGTGTGTCCAAAAAGAATGTATTTTCCTGTCTACACGCAAAGTATTCAATCTTTTCAACAGGTCATATCTGTGTCTGGTTAAGTTTTCAGTAATGAAGGTTTTATCTACATGACCTTTTAGTTCTTTCTTTTTGCTAAAAACCATGTGTCTTTGACGATATGTAAGGAAGCGCACAATTATAGAGATCTTACCATCACGGATTTCTCCAATTGGGTGTGATCTTCCAATGTCAGTTAGATTGAGCTTGACTCCTAGTTGGTTTTTACAAATACCAAGGACTAATGAGTCAGTATCAATCGGTGTTTTCACGACATTGTTTCCATTAGTTGGTACTCTGACATTACTGAATCTCAAGCTGGTTCTTCTTGAATACTGTTCTTGTTCTTCAAGCCTTTTTTCTAGGTTGCTTATTTTGTTTTTCATTGAACTTATCTGATCATTTTCGTTTTTATTTTGAATTTCCTGAAGAATTCATGCATCTTTGTTGTGCTGGATGGTTTCTAGATGAGGTTGCATACATTCATCAACTATTTTAGCTATTTTGGGTTTAATAAGTAACATGACCTTTTCACTTATCAATGGAATAATAGAGTCAATAAACTCTTGATTCTTAAGAGTGGCACAGACAACTTCCGATAGATGCAGAATGGTTTCACTTTGAACAGCTGTTGAACGGACCTGATCTGTACTGACAGTATTGGAGGTGACCGATTCACTGATCAAGGGCGAACCAAAGGCAGAAAGCCTCGCTTGTTTATCAAGATGTTGCGTAGAAGGCGATGAATTGTCAGGACCACTTTCAGGTTGATCCCTTTTATTACTAGCCTTGGGTGTTTGGGATACAAAACTGTCAAGTTTGGATTGTTTGTCTTTGTTTACTTTGTCGGCCATTTTGAGTTTTATTCACTCAACAAAAATATGTATATGTTTGTGAAAAAAATCACTTCACATCCACAGATGAAATAATTTACAAATTCACAACTGAATAAAGTTTGAATAGAACCATCAGAATATTACATGAAATGTCTATAGTTGTCTAATACATTATTTTTATCTCTTGTTTACTCGCTCTGTTTTTTTCACGCCTTCATGCTCAAGGGCAGATAACATTTTTTTTTGTTTTTTTTGTTTTTTTGTTTTTTTAATTCAATGCAATGCAAATAGAACAGGTACAGGATAAATAGGAGTATTCGAGCTATTTTGTTAGTTTAAGCATATTGTATTTCCCCAATTGTGTTTTTTCATGTAAGATGGATTTGGATTATCGTCACTGTATCATTAAAGAAAGCTGACTACATTTCTTCATTCAAGGTAAATTTATGTCTGTATAATCATGCAGTTTTAATTTGCTTTTTGGCAACTGTCTAATATATAGCCATTTCAATCTTGAATGATACCAATGCAAGGTAGCGTGATTAACTTTTCCGAAAACACATTTTTCCCAACAATTACAAAAAAACATTCAGGATATTTATGACCCTTGAGACTGAAATTGTATACATCTATGTTTTTTTTTGTTATTTGTACTGAAATGTCGATCACTTAAGAATTGAATGCATTCTTTTGAAGTTTCATTGGGGTATTAAAGCGTTGACCGAAGTACATTTTCAATGATACCAAACATCAGGCAGAACTTCCCTAATATCATTGACCTAAATCTAGTTATTTTTGTTCTACCCATGATATTACAAATATTTAAAGGGGCCTGGGGGCTTTCATGTCGTTAAATTCTTCTAGCAATACTTTAAGTAGTAAGGGTTTAAGACACGTCTCAATGTGAGGACTTTCATGTCTTAATTCTGACTAGACTTCTATCAATACCTTAAGTGGTAAGGGTGTCAGGCACATCTCAATGTGGGGTTTCACAAGTCTGTGGTGAGTTAGGTAGTTGGATTACCTAACAACGCATACAAACCAATCACCAATACGGCGTGAGTTCGCGCCCGGCTTTCAAAATTACAAAAAAGGGTGCATTCGTCTTGCAGTCGCAAGTGATAAAGTTTACCAGGTGCTTGCCCATGGTCGGTGGTTCTCTTCAGGTACTCCGGCTTCCTCCACCACTAAAACTGGTCTCCATGATATAGCTGAAATATTGCTGAAAGTGGCGTTAAACACAATAAATCAAATCATCATTTACAGTACCGGTCTAAATTGTGACAGACATAAATTCGATATATACGACATTATTATGCTTCGTGTAAGTTTCTGTAGTGATATTTGGTACTGTAATATTTTGGCATATTACCTGGGTAATATTTTTGCATATTACCTGGACAGTTAGACACTCAGTATAATAATGATATTAATGTGGTCTTGTCCAGGTAATATGCTAAAATATTACCCCGGTATGAGAGACATATTACCCGACCGAAACCTTCGGTCGGGTAATATGTCTCTCCGACCTGGGTAACATTTTGGCATATTACCTGGACAAAACCACATTATTAAAGGACGAAGTCCTTTTAACGGTAGGCTGTCCGATTTTTCCTCCTTTCTATATTGATAGCCAAATATTTGTTCACCGGAAGTTTAAAAAAATAGATCAATTGATATTTAGAAACGCATAAGAAATATATTTCAATGAAAAATTCCCAATTCTTTAATTATTTACTCTATACAAAATCGAAATAAACTTGAAATAAAATTCTAATAAAAAAATCTCTTTCTGCGAAACTCTCGACGGAAGAGCGGCGTAGGTAAAATGAACGGAACAGCTACAAAATTCATTCAAGATAAAAGATAACAACTTGCACGGATCAACGTATTATTGAAATCTTAGGACTTCGTTCTTCAAATAAGTTGCCTGTCTCATATTATATAAGTATTGCACAGAAACTTGGTCAATAATTTAATCCAGTATGTTAATCAACAGCTCTTAACAGTAGAATAGTCTCTATTTCTTTTTTTTTATAATTATTATTATTATTATTATTTTTGCCACTTTTGATTCTCATGAAACCATGCATTAAATTTTGTTTTTGTTTCGCTCTGTTATTATTGTTACCGTAAAATATTCCATGTCTCTCAGGGATTGTATTTTAATTTTGTACCACTTTTTAATTCCGGTGTCCTATAATTATTAGCTATCATAATTATTAGCTACTTTTTGACGTTCGGAACTAGATTTTCGTAAACCACAAAGGTGTTCCAAATGATAGCCATGAAAATTAGCTACCATAATTATACATTAAAAATACTATTCCAGTTATTCCCCATTTACCATATTTTGATAGATTCTTGGTAATTAGTTTTTTTTAACGAAAAAAGGGGGTGGATGTAGGCGAGGAAATCTATTTAATTAGATAGATTTATCCCAGAAATGGATAGCAAACTCCTATTCATTCATTTACATCAAGGATTTATACAAACATGTGTATATGTATTCCAAAGAAATAAGACGCTTTAATGTTATGACGAACAATAACGCTCCTGTGGTGCAATAGTTAAGAGTACTCGCATCATGTGCGGTAGATCGTGGTTTCGATCAACGATCTGATCAAACCAAAGACTATAAAATTTATATTGACACATGGCGTGAAAGAATAAAGGCTAAGACTAATTGACTCGTAGTCAGCATAATTCCTTCATTGCTTGGGATAGAAGTCATGAAGTTTTCCATGAATATAAGCTACCTTGCATCTGTCCAGTGTATGACATAGGTTTCAAAGTGTTATCCATGAAAATAAACTACCTTGCACCGTTCAAACATAAGCAGAAGCATCTGAAGCTGTCCATGAAAATTAGCTACTCGACCTTTCTTCATTGCATGGAATAGGAATCATGACGTTTTCCATGAAAATATGCTACCTTACATCTGTTCATTTTATGACACAGGTTTCAAAGTGTTATCCATGAAAATAAACTACTTTGCACCATTCAAGCTTAAGGATAAGCATCAGAAGCTTGTCCATGAAAATTAGCTACCTCGCATCCCTTCGTTGCATGATCCATGCAAATTAGCTACCTGACCTTTCTTCATTGCATGAAAATAAGCTACCTTACATCTGTAATTTGTAATCGTAATAAGTTGTAATTGATTGTATTTAATCATGTAATCGGATGTAATCTGTAATCGACCATTTTTGTTTATATTACATGTAATCGTAATGTAATCGATTACATTAATTTTGACCCTGTAATCACGATTACTTTCTTATTACATTTAGATTACTTTTCATCATTTTGACTTATTTTGTATTAGCTGAAACATATATCTCCTTAGATATTTGATGTTTGATTTATGTAAATGAATTTTCTTCATGAAATTTATTAAACAAGTTTACTAGAAACACATTTAGTTTATTGACATCTGAATAAAAAAGTATATAATGAAATTCCGTTCATTTCACCTAATCTCACTTTTTAAAAATTCACTAAAAAATCTAAAATTTCAAGTTATTTGTAAGTGGGAATAGGTAGTTTTAAAAAGTGAGATTAGATAGAAGACACCTGAAATTCAATTGTTAAAAACTCCCCAAAAATATATTAAATTAAAAAACCACCTGTGATGTAAATCTATTGTCTAAACTCTCCATTATTTTTAAGGAATGGAGAGTTATGAACAATGTGGACATGGGCGGAGTTATTGTTCTCTTTGTACTCTAGATACTATACACAGACTTTTTTTTGTTACAAGATTAATAATTAATAAAATTAATAAAGTACAATGGGTGGATTTTAAGTTGGAGAATGTCTTGGTATCTCTCCATTCCTTAAAAACAATGGACCTCGCCCCCTTCGGGGCCTCGGCTCCATTATTTTTAAGGAATGGAGAGTTACTTGGACATTCTCCTATACATAAAGTGTCATTCACTACATGATCAAAAGATATTATTCCATGTCTAATTGCAACCAAAAAGGTATTAAATATTATTATGGCTTCAAAGACAACAACAAACAAATAATATCTCAATCTCAAATCTGTTGTCTATGTATATATATGCCGACTCTAAATAAAATTTACTTACTTACTTACTTAATTGCAATTTCTTTTGGGTTTCAAAATTTCAGTGAAAACAGTTTGTCTGCTTGTGTAAAGCAAAACAAGCTCTAAAATTTATAAATGATCTGACATAACTTTCAAGATTTCATATATGAAACTGCTTCTATTGAAAGACTCACAATGTCCACATGATTCCCATAAGATAAAGAAATATTTTATATAAACCAAAACATAGGTACGTCATGAAGATTTCTTATACAAGTGTAAAGAAAGATATAAATTTCAATAAAGAAGTATATATAAAAAGCAAAATGTAAATCATAATTTTCAGAAACATTTACGTATGATGCTGGTACTAGAATAAAAAAATATTTTCAATGATACATATTACAAATTAATTGACAAATTGCAAGTTGTAATATTTGTAAAAATGTTGGATTTTTTTGTGTGAAATTTAGCAATGGCGATTGTAACATAATTTGGTGTCATAAGACCTTAATTACACATTTTATCCGTGACACAGGTTATATTAACTGCTAGTTTATTATATATCCACAATAGACTTTGACAGGATGCTTGAAATTATTTGATATATATATTATTAAAATGTGCAAATTTATGTTATAATATTTACTAATAATATAAGATCATTATGGATTGAATATTGGTCATAGTTGTATGACACAACATATTTTATGGAAAAAAAAGGAAATTGAGAATTGCTGTTTATGATTTACAATGTGCTGCATGTTATTGTAATGATCACATTAAAACTAAATTGTTGTTCATAGTTCTGAGTAAGGAATACAGATCCAGAATTTCTTTTTAGAGTGATTGGTCGATTCCTAAAAAAATATTCTCCTCTGAAACCGCTTGGCCAAATGAACGTAACTTGGTAGGAAGCATATATGGCAGGCTCTCTATAAAGATTGCTCATTTAGTCCCGATCCCTTAGCAGACATGGCCGGCACAGGCAATTCGCATTGCTGATTGGTCGATTCCTAAAAAATCTTCTACTCTGAAACCGCTTGGCCAAATGAACCGAAACGTGGTAGGTAGCATCTATGGAAGGCCCTCTATAAAGATTGTTCATTTTGGATCCATTAACAAACATGGCCAGCACAGGCAATTCGTGTTGCTGATTGGTCGATTCATAAAAAATCTTCTCCTCTGAAACCGCTTGGTCAAATGAACCGAAACTTGATAGGTAGCAGCTATCGAAGGCCCTCTATTAAGAATGCTCATTTCGTCCCGATCCATTAACAAACATGTCCACCACAGGCAATTCTTGTTGCTGATTGGTTGATTTCTAAAAAATATTCTCAAACTACTGAGCCGCTAGTCTATATATTGTATTGTATTGTATTATATGTATGCTAATGTTCCACCATGTCTGTCTTAGTTTTTCAATAAAAATTTTAAGAAATAACTTGCTAAGTGTTAAGATACTTTGTGTATGAGATATTATCATGTATATATGGCTGTTATTTAATTATTAAATTGACAAGTATGTGTGATACACGTATCTGTACTTACAAAACATACCAGCATGATGCAAAACATTTATTTGAGCTATATTCAATGACATTACAGACATTTTCATATGTTGTATCAGAGTCTGGCAATCTACCTTCTAAAGGCTGAGTACATCATCCAAGTGATGAACAGTGCAGTGAAAGATAAATGAGGTGTAGGCAGCTCGTTAAACCTCTCTCCCATCAAGGCCCCAATTCAATACAAACGCAAACCTCTATTGATAAAGAATAGAGATACATGTACATAAGAAATTAGGATGCAGGCACCCTAAAGTACTACTGTTATTCCAAGATGTATAAATTTGTAGGCCCTTCTGAAGTTATGTCCTCAAAACAGATAAAAACCGAAATAAAATTAGATATTAATCTGTTATCAAAAACAAATAAATACAAAACAAAACAAACCAATCAAAAATATCAAAAAGAAAGAAAAACCCCAACATGAATGCACCTTTCATCAATCTGACTTAGTTCTGTACACATAATTTTCATAAGAGATACAGGTAACTAATTTACCTGGAAATTTTACATACAGTTTACATTTGTCAAAAATATAACTTCGGACCAAAACATGTTTGATAAAACTTCTAACTGTTAAAATTTGAAGGAAGTGAAGTCACTAAAACCGTTTATTAAAAGGGAATTAAAAAACAAATATGCGAAAATAAAATCAAAAGTTTTAATGAAAATAGTAAAATGTTCTTGTATAAAAAACTAAAATTAAATTTGGAAAGAGAATTTTATTTATCATATAATAATTCTGATATCAGAAGAGGCTTTACTAAAATTAGAATTAGGAACCATAATCTTGAAATAGAGAAAGGACGATATTGCAAAATATCTAGAATACTCAGACTTTGTAAAACCTGTAATAAAATTGAGGATGAAGAGCACTTTATATTGGAATGTACTATAAACAGTAAATTGAGAACTGATCTATTTGCAATTCTTGCAAATGAAAACCCAAATTTTATGCAATTTTCCAGTGAGCAAAAACTAATTTATCTTCTTAATCCTGCAACTACAGCTCATGTCAAAATTATAGGCTTCTACATAATAAAGTCATTAGAACTGAGGACAGAAGTCTCTTAATTTGTTCATGATAAATTGAGATATCTTGTTTACATTGTTTTTTTGTTTTTGTTTTTTTCTGGTCACAAACATGTATGGATGTTTATTTGACAATACAATTATTATTATTATTATTATTAAACAATGAGTGTATCTTATTTTCAAAGAAAACATTCTGATAGCTACATTGATAAAAAGAGGTAATAAAAACGTAGATATCATATTTAGTGCACATGAACGTTTCTGGAATAACCTTCATCAGGTAGCTCAAGATCAAAAGATTGGAAAGCCAAATAATTTAATAGTTTTGGGAGCACAAGATCTATGGGTATTGATGTTATGTAGGAGTTTCTTTACACCTGGTAGAGATATTGGGAGTGTCGTTTTTATGATGTGGGTGTTGGTGCAGTCGGGGATGTTGTCTTGTGATTCTACGGTGAATACGGACTGACACTGTTGGGGATGTTGGATTTTTGCTTTGTGTCAGCTGTGATCTATCCATCGCTCCTCATCGGTGTGACATCTGTTTTGTCTGTATCTAAGGATTTTATATATAACAGCTTCTTTCATCACATATTGCTTAAGATTTTGACCAAGATATAGTTTTTCTGGTACCTGATTCATGTCGAGCGACGCCGAGAAACTTACAATATAAGTGCGGATGTCTAAAACGCTTAGAACGATGTCTGTTTCTGCTCTTTTTAGACAATTTGCCAGAACGCTAACGATTACACTACCGATGAGAGTCTTTGGTGAGCATTTCTGGTCTGTTTCTCAGCGAATACATATATTGTCTACATAAATGACAATAGATAACGTAACAATACAAAATACATTGTGCAACGCACGGTCAACTTTTCGCGCTTTCACAATCCTTCAGAAGACACATAAAAAGCGACTTTTTGAGTACATGAGCAAATTCATATTTTGCCATCTTCCACATTCTGTTGGAAATTTATGATTTAGCGTTCTATTTTTACAAAATTCAAATAAGAAATTGTTTGTCATCAAGAGTGTGCAAATAGTTTCAGTTTCGAATTTAAATTAATCTAATAGCTACCAGTTCTTTAATATTGTAATAAATAAAGTTCCCAACTTTCATTGTTAAATATATATGGAACATAATTTTATTTACTTCTTGAATTCAGAAGATAGTGTCAATATTAGTAAGTAAATGAGTTAATTTCTTTATTTCAAGAGGGTAACCCGGTTAGCAATAATAAAAGTGTGATTAATAATTATTATATATGATCTTATTAAGTTAAAGAATAATTTGTATAGTTTGAACATCACATAAATATTAAATTCTACCATAAATAGACCACCAATCTATTTTTTAATAGCTGTAAAAATGATACATCGCGATGGTAAATTGAAAACAGATAGTTTGTAACTTAATCACATGCTATACAGCCATATAGGTAGCATTTTTTGTTTTTCAACTATGAACACCACTAATACCTATTGTTTATTTTATTTTATATTGTGTAGATCTATATGTCTCTCTTTGTCAATCAGTAACTCTTTTCCTGTTTATGTACATGCAGTTTTTCATTTTGTCCCTCCATTGGAAATACACAATTTGTATTTTGGTAAACATAATAAGGGAGACAAATCCTATAAGCTTATGCTACAAGTAGCTAATTTTCATAGGTAGCTAATTTTTATGCTCCGCCGTATGAAAATTAGCTACCGGAAGTTGGAGGTAGCTAATTTTCATGGGTAGCTAAAAAATTTACGACACCGGTTGACTTGTTATTGGTTTTTTACCTGCAGTGTACCTGTAAAATGCCAAACGAAATCGAAGCGAAACGAAATAAATCGAAATGAAATTCACCGAAACGAAATAAATCGAAACGAAATTGACCAAAACGAAACGAAACGGAACAATTCAAAATGAAATGAAACCTATTTTAACGAAAAAATTTCTTGGGGAAATAAATACAAGACAAAAATTAAGCGAAAAAAATAGAGAAAGTATCATTTAAGCATAGAAAAGTTCATTGTTTTCCAGGTTATATTTAAAAAAATCGTTCTTCATCTAGCAATGACGAACTGATTGATTCATCGATTGTTGACTGCTAAACGCCACATCAGTGATATTCCAGCTATACTGTGCCGAATGACAAAATGAAAATGACTATTACGTGGGGGGGGATATTACTTCCTATATACATGGTGATGTTCTGACAATCGGGGTCCTATTATTGATTATATGTCTGGCATGGGGTAATCTTTTTGTCACAAATGGCTGAAAAGGGGTATATGTTTTTGCTTGGATTATTCTTCAAAAATTGGGGCTTAAAGAGACTTTAGTTAGACAACAGTCTTCAGATTGGGTCTAAAATTGGCATCAGAATCCGTATGTACAGGGGTCGGGGTCCAGCGGCCCCGGAAGACCCCCAACCATTTTGTAAGGTAGGCCGGGTACTATTACTTGAGAATGCTTATTAGTGCCGCTTCGAAATAAATGCAAAATTACCGTTGTTGTTTAATTATTCAATTATTTATTATATGTAATTTTTTCAGTTTTTGCCCGTGAGAATTGTTTTCATTGTTTTCTTAAAGTTTATCCCTTGCTAACGATGATATAAACAACATATATTCATATTCAAATATGCAACAAATTATGGCTTCTATTATTACATTTTTGTATAAGAAAGACTGTCGAGATAAGAAGACATTTTAAATCGGTGACCAATCTGGCAAAATTTGAACGGTATACTGCACAAAGCGGTACACTCATCTTGCAAAACTACATGTTAAATTTCATTTTTAAAATTTGAGGACCGGCCATTTAACTTGAAGAGGGGAGGGGACATGCACATAGGAATGGGCTGCGAGGAGTGCGAGCGCCACCTCTCCCTTAATTTTAGCAAAAAGTAAAAAGAATCAAGGTTAGACACAATACTTGGGAATTTTACGTCTATATGACCTGAAAACTTAACAAGCATGAAATGTTATATTTGTTTCTAACATATACCCAGCCAAATAACTAAAAAAATTAATTAATTTTGGTCAATTACTTTTTTCTTCCAAGCTTCAGAATCGGAAAATTTTATAGAAACAATGACATGCCCCCTCCCCCCCTTTCAAGTTAAATGGTAGTTCCCTTTGTAGCTTAGTTGGGATGAATACATGCAACTGGTTCGTTATTCGGTTTTGACTTTGACTGAGAATAAAGTAAAATGAAGATTATGTCAGTTTGATTTAGAATCAAGGAGACATCACTGAAATACCGCATCTTTATGGGTATACCTGTAAAATGCGAAACGAAATCGAAACGAAACGAAATAAATCGAAACGAAATTCACCGAAAAGAAACGAAATTTACCTTGTTTCGTTTCGATTTCGTTTCGTTTCGTTTCGATGAATTCCATTTCGTTTCGCATTTTACAGGTACCCTTTTACATATATACAAGTCAAACCTCGGTCCCTCGAACTCGGATGGGTCGAATACCATGGATGGCTCGAACTTATTTGAAAGTCTCGCCAATTTTCCATATATTTTTAAGCTAAAAAAATCTTTCGTTCGAACACTGATACCTCGAACAGTCGAACTTAATAAATGGTCCTATCAATAATAAAATCACGAGTTTTACCATATCAAACTCGAACATCACAATTTAATTGACAGATGTACGTTGAATGTGCTTACATACAAATGTACACATACATGTATACATGATTAATCAATCTACTGGCTTGATAAATACACTTCAATATAAAATAGCGGGGTTATGTTATATAAAATCATTTAATCCACGTCATCTCTTGTGTGTGTTACTATAAGATATCATCAATTATGAGTGCCTGTAAAGTGCGAAACGAAATAGAAACGAAACGAAACCGAACGAAACGAAACGAAATCAAACGAAACGAAACGAAATTTTTCCAAAACGAAATGTAATGAAAAAAAAATGAAAAATTCAATATGGCATGAAGCCTAAAAGGGTTTATAATATATTGATTATCCAAATTTAGATTAAGAGTTTAATAAAGAAACGCGTTTTGTGCGGAAAAAAAAGAAGAAATATCACTGCACTGAAAATCAAAACTTAAATCTGAACACTGAAAGGCACCGACAAACGAGCCTGTGAATAGGGTTTTTGATTATTAGATTATTTGGCAATTTAAGTGATAATTTTATTTACAGGGGTAATTTTTCCTGATTATCTGATTCCCAAAGTCATTTCTGATTATTTGAGTATCGCGTTTAGGGAAAAATTAATGATTACTGTGGCAAAACATAAGATTATATCAGTGATTATGCGATCCGTGGCTACCCCTTACGCAGGGCCTCACAAACTGTTCAAAAGCTTTTTGAAGTTACCCTGCTGTATCTTTACTGTCGCCGAGAGAAAACAATCAAAGGCGATAATTTCCTTTGAAGAATGAAACTGAAAAAAGTTGTTCAGCGGCTGTGCAATTTCGCACGCCCCTTTGAACGATGTTTTTGCTTTTTAAGTCACGTACATCTTCGGCCCTTTAGTTTTATTCTGAATCCCAAGGCAGAGCTAATGGACGAAACTGAAATTGACGATTACACTTCGGTAAGAATATGTCTAAATGCAAATATACCTACATGTACTTTCCTCTTTATAAGCAGGTGGTGCCTAAGCGAAGAAACCGTCTTTAATGAGGGGGAGGGGGGTACCGATCCACAAGCACTCCACCACGGGATCCACCTTTTAAGAAGTTTGCCTAGAACAAGAAAAATCACATATTTTTGTTTACCTCTTTTCTGTTCGATAAAATAATGTTTATTTGATACAAAATACCACACTATCAATGTGGATTTTGCGGTCATACTAAAAAGCGCCCGGGACAGCCCGGAGCAGCCCGGGTATTGGAATAATGTTTAAATCGAATTTTTGTGGAAATTATAATATATAATTGTTTTAAATAAAGTGTTGTATACAATCTGTATGTGTATTGGATAATTAGCAAATGAATTGCCGACACGTGCCTCGGTAATGAAATTACACGCATGCGTGCAAATGCATGAAAAAAACACCATTTTAAACAAAAAAACATCCTACACAAGGCACGGGCATATCTGTCGTAGTC